>JAJOZX010000907.1:0-517500 GCA_023014485.1 Bathynomus jamesi | reverse complement strand
GATCCGGAAAGCCTTTGATTCCACCGGTCAAGTAGAGCAGTGTGGGTTGAGCCACTCCGCACATGAGAAGAGAAACCTATGTACAGAGACAGCAAGAGTCTGGGTGAAGAAACTGCGGAGCCAATACAGCACACCTAACCACTTAGAAGTTGTTTTAGAAAGGGAGTATATGTGATCTTTCGAAGAAAGATCACGACAAAAAGAAACACCAAGAATGTTGAGAGAAGTTGTGTATTGTTGAAGATAAGGGGATAGTCATGTGGAACATTGTGACGCGTAGACAGATGAAGGAATTGAGTTTTAGAGGCGGTGAAAGCCACAAGGTTTTTTCTGCCCCAATCAGAGATAGTGGAAAGATCAGAGGTCAGGTCATACTCTAGTCATCCTACGCGAATCATGAAGTGACTGTTGAGAGGAATGCTTTGTGAAGTGGATGGAGAAGTGAAGAGTTCAAAAATCGGTATGGCAGTGGAGAAGACAGGAAGTGCGACTTAATAGATCATTAATAAATAAAAGGAAAAGAGTGGGTTACAGGACAATTAATACTTTAAAAGAACAGTGACTATCTTCTTCAACCGCAGCTATAGATCAGCCACAAAGGAAATTAGAGACAGAAGGAGGGCAGTTTTGAAATTAAAGATTTGTGCCAGAATTTATCAAAAGATTTCGATATGTTTGGCGCAGTAGCAAAGATTTCACCAAAATCGGGAAAGGAGGATGACCAAGAGTCAGAGAGATATGTAAGAAAATCGCCAGAAGATCATCCCTTGAGGAACCTGACTGACAATCTGAAAGATTGTGAGAAGAGAGTGTGTAAGAATATTCTTATTAAATTAAAAGACTTTAGAAAGACAAGAAATCAAATGAATTGGACGATACTTGGAGAATTGAGAGCGGTCACGCTTCTCGGGAACAGGTTTAATGAAAGCAAACTTCCAGTAGGAAGGAAAAGTACCAGATGAAAGGCAAAGACGAAAGAGTTTGCCTAGGCATGGTGTGAGCACAGAAGTACAGTTCTTAAGAACAAGAGAAGGGATACCATCGGGACTGTATGTCCCTAGAGTTGAGCCTAGATAGGGCAGAAAAAACATCTTTGGAAAAACTTCTGATTTCAGACATAATTAAGTCAGAGGGAGGAGGAGATTCAGGAACAGCATCGGAATCGTCCAGGCTTGAGTCGGAGGTGAAAGTTTGAGCGAAGAGTTTAGCTTTATCAGGAGAAGAGACGGCAACTGAGCTGTCGGGGTGAAAACAAAGAGGGAAAGAAGTAAAGTTGAAGAGGTTCTTGGCTTGGTGTCAGAAAGAGCGAGAAGAATTAAAATGGGATGTTTTCACATTTTTGTCTGATGAAGGAATTTTTGGAGTCGAAGAACAGATTTCGCACGATTCCTTGTCATAAATATAAGCTAAGTGAGTGTTAGGAGTTGGATGGCGACGGTACCTTCTGAAAGCCTCTTCTCTGTTGCGGACAGCACTAGAACAAGCAAAGTTAAACCAAATTTTCTTTTGCATTAGTTGTACGAATAGAATATAAAATGTACGCCTCCGTACTTGAGAGAATTGCCTCCGTGATGCGCTCAACGCACTTGGAGGGGCCGCCCTTTCCGAAGCCGTAATCATTCCATGGCAAATCAAAGAAATGCTGCATAAGGGTCTCCCAATCAGCGGCGCCAAAGGACCATGTGTCTCCTCTTGGAAGGATCCAAAGGCCAAACTGGAGCGATAACGGAAATATATATAAGATTGTGGTCGGAGGAGTTCAGCGGAGAAAAAGGTTTGACTGAATAGTAAGAGTAGCTAACATGGTTTTTGATCAAGATTGGAAGTTGAAGGCAGGTGATAATGAGAAAGATTGTGAGGGTGAGATGGAGAGTGAAGACGAAGAGTTACAATTCCGTCACCAGTATTCAGACTTGACTTATGTATTTCCGAGCAGCAGATCAATAATGCAATACTTGGAAGATGCTTCATATTTGAATCTAGAGTATGTCGCTCAACAAATCCTCAACAAAGAGGATAACGGTGAGTGTAGGCAGAGGCGGATTAAGACACCTCGGGGCCCCGGGGCAATGAAGAATATGGGGACCCTTTTCTATAGCTTTTTATTAACGATACATGTACAGTACATAGTACATTTACACGAATTATATGAAAGGTGCTCAGGCTAAATGAGAAACAAACTTAAAAGAACCTTAACTCAGTGTATTCTGCCGTTTGCCAAAACCAAAAAGTATTAAACAAACTTTACATTAGGGCCAAAAAAAACATAAAATAAAACAGGGAATTTGTCAGTTTGTGTGCTCTGTCATATTTAATCAAAGAAGTTTGCGAAATCTCGAATTATATCATCGAAACTCAGTTGACTCGGGGGCCCTTCAAACATGGTAGCCTGAGGCTTCAGCCTCAATAGCCTTGGTGATAATCTGCCGCTGAGTGTAGGACTTCACAATACGACCAAGGCTGCCGGCCACCGGCTTTACGACGTGAAGGCTGACCACATCACCATCGCTGGTCCATTTGGCATGAAAAAATCGTTGGCAACTGGATATCTGGAAAGCGTCAGCCATTCCGGAGAGAATGGAGCCAGAGCTTACGAATTCAAAATAAGTTGTCTCGCTGTACTAGCAAATTCTACCACTGACGAACTCAAATCTCAAATAGACTTCTGGATGTCTGATCGAGCTAGTGAATGTGAATTACTTTTACAGCATCTTGGAATCGAATCAAGTGCTGCGCCCATATCATTTTAGGAGTAGATCACGCAATAGACAAAGTGTTTAAAAACATGGAACAGAAAATCGGAGTACATAATCTACTTCAAGTTACGGCAGAAGAAAAAGTTTTCTGCTCTTCTGGTTTTTCCATTCATACTTTAGGACTCATTGCAATTGCTAAATTGCTCTCTCCCAGCCACGCCTCCCATTGGGTATCCTTATATAATGACTATAAATCATGGATGGCGGATAATGGACTCAAATGTGATGGATTCAAAAAATTCGTGGCAAACCGGTTTGGGAGAATCGCCGAGTTAGGAAAAGAATATTTGGCGAGGCGAGACTCCATCCAAGCTTTCTTTGATGCCGTAGTAGATGTCAACAATAACAAGCTAGTTCTCGCAGTGTCAACTTGCATCCAAAGTCAGTGGTTCATGTGTTGTTCCCAAATTTACGCAATGATGGGTGAAGTGATGATTTTCCCTATGATTGAGCTTCTTGGAATTGACAAGAAGGATGACGAGAAAACTGAAAGAACTTGGTCTGGAGTAAAACGTTTCTTTGAAGGTAAGGTGGTTGAATTGAATGACTTGATGGCTGTAAAGAAGGAACAAGCCAGATCTGGTAAAGATAAACTTGAAGCTCTAGTTCTAGAGGAAGTCATTGATACTGTAAATAATCAGCTGTCTTGTCTGGACTATTTAACAAGATCAGACGATGACGCTAATTCAGACTTGATGTATGCCCCTATTGCCCCTCTGACAAATTTAGGATGCGAATCAGAATTTTAAAAACTTGACAACCGAATCAGGGCCAGTGGTGGTAGCACATTCATTCAAACGCACTCGAGAAAAAATGTTATTGTGACTAACGGACTTCTGATAGACTCTTTGTTCGAATTAAAGTCTCTTGAGGATAGGAAGGCATCCTGGAAATGGGCCAGGGGAGTCAAGAAAGTGGAGAAATTAGAGGAAAATTTTCTAGCTACTGTGCATGCTGCAAAGAAATTGTCCCTACTAAAAAAGGAGGGCTCAAAAAGAAAAAAGCTGGCAAAATATTGTCGGTTTTGGAAAGTTGCAAGAAACATGGAGGCCCTATGACTACAATAGCGATTCCATTGTTCGAGGGCAGCTCGAGGAATTCTGTGGGAGAAACCCTCGTCGTAGGCGCCGTTACTGCTACCCTGGTGCAAGGGTGGAGGATATAACTAATAGTGTTGACCATTTTACAGACGGTACCGCCGAGGACACAACGTATGTTATTCATGTCGGTACTAATAACGTTTTAAATTCTAGATCGGAAGAACTGATGGCTAGGTACAGGGACTTACTAGAGCGATTAAAGGAAAAAACTAATAAGATTGTTTTAACATGTATACTTCCTCGAATTATCCAACGTAGCGATTTCTACAGCAAGGCGACCTATATTAACAATAACCTAAAGTCTCTTTGCCAACAGGAAGGAGTGCATTTTGCGAATTTTTGGAACAGTTTCTACGGCAGGAGGGACTTGTTCCTCGGAGATGGACTTCATCTTAATGACGTTGGAGCTGCGCGTTTAGGAAGACTATTTCATAATACTGTCTCTTCTTTTCAGGCTGCCGTAACTCGAACGGTCCCAGCGTAAATTCCACAAATTTCCCCTGCGCTCGCGAAGGTGTCGCAATTACAAACAATTTGAAGGTTCTATCCTTAAATGCTCGTAGCTTACGAAATAAAATAAACGAATTTTTTTCTTTAATTGCTTGTAAAGACTATGATTTAATTGCGATAAATGAATCGTGGCTTAGCACTGAAACACGTGACTTTGTAGGGGAGTATCAAATTAGAGGTTATAGACTTTTTGTTAAAAACAGAATAGGTAGGCGAGGAGGCGGTGTTATGTTGTATATCAAAGATAATATTGCGAACGTTATAGAAGTAAAGCACACAATTCCAGAACCAATAGATTCGACTATAGCAGAACTTAAATTGAACGATTTCAAACTTGTTGTTGCGGTTATATATAGGCCCCCTAATCAAACAGCTGATACGGACGAAGCGTTATATCGTGAACTAAAGAGAATAATAGGTAGTGAGCAGGCTTTAGTTATGGGTGACTTTAATTGCGCCAACGTGAATTACGATACAATGCAGGGAGACGCGGAAGGTAATCGTTTAGTTAATTTTCTCGAGGATAGCTTTCTTATTCAAAAGGTTGGGGAACCTACGAGGTTGGACAGTATTTTAGATTTAGTAATAACTACGGATGATAGGCTAATTACTGATCTTCAAGTAATAGAACCGTTAAGCAATAGCGATCACAATATGGTAGAGTTTGTCCTCTCAGTAAGTCACTCGAAACCAGCTAACTCGACTAAAATTCCTAACTTCCAGCACGCAGACTTTTGTAAATTTCGAAATAAATTGTCACACGTCAATTGGGAAAACGTAATGGGGAACTCCAACGCAAAACTAATGTGGGAATCGTTTGAAACAGTATTTAGGACTATAAATGAGGAATGTGTACCGTACAAAATTAAGCGTGCGAAAGTAAATAACAAGCCCTTGTGGTTTACTTCTAGAGTAGTTATAAAGAGTATAGGGCTTATAGGCTACATAAGTGCGATAAAGACAATTTGTGGTTACGAAACAACTACATATCTCTAAGGCGTGAAGCGAAAAGTGTAAAAAAAAGTCCAAGCGCGAATTTGAAATCTCCATAGCTCGTGACGGTAAAGAAAACCCCAAGCGATTCTTTCAATACGTCAACAATAGAAATCCAGTAAAAAGTGTCTTGGGGCCGTTGAAAAATGTTAACGGAGATCTAGTTTCTGAAAACAAGGAAATGGCTACCTTGCTAAACGAATTCTTTACGTCAGTTTTTACTATAGAAGATGTAACGAATATCCCTACGGTCATAGACATAATACCTTTTGATAATGGTAATATTTTGGATAATATTGTGGTTAGTGAAGGGGAATGCGCTATATTGATAAAATGAAAACGCGTAAATCACCGGGGCCGGATTCCATATATCCCATACAACTAAAAGAATTAAAAGATAGCATTGTTGTGCCGCTAACAAAGATTTTTAATGCGTCTATTTCTGAGGGGTGCGTACCAGATAATTTCAAGTTAGCAAACGTAACACCTATCTTTAAGAAAGGCGATAAAGGTGCGGCGGGAAATTATAGGCCAATCAGTTTAACGTCTGTTGTAGGTAAGCTACTGGAATCAATAATTAGGGATCGTATAGTCGAACACTTAGAATTGCATAACTTTTAGAAATACGCAGCACGGTTTTAGGCGAAACAAATCTTGCTTAACTAATCTTTTAGAATTTTTTCAAAGCGTGGTTGACGTTTACGATAGTCATCGGGCGGTTGATGTAGTGTATTTAGATTTTCAAAAAGCGTTTGACACCGTACCGCACAAAAGACTCATTGAGAAAACTAAGGCTCATGGAATCAGGGGTGTAGTAATAAATTGGATAGAAGAGTGGTTGCGAGGTAGGAAACAGAGGGTGGTCGTTGATGGAGCGGAGTCGTGTTGGGCTAATGTAGCGAGTGGCGTTCCTCAGGGTTCTGTATTGGGCCCCTTGCTTTTTCTTATATATATTAACGATTTAGATGTCGGCCTAGTCAGTACAGTTTCAAAGTTTGCGGATGACACGAAGCTGGGTGGTAGGGCGATTAATGACGAAGATAGAGGTAAAATCCAGAATGATCTGAATAAAATCGTTGATTGGTCAGTCACATGGCAAATGAGATTTAACGTCGATAAGTGCAAAATTTTACATATAGGTTCGCGTAACGGTAATTTTGCGTATAGTATGTCAGGGAAAGAGTTGATAAGCGTAGAGCAGGAAAAAGATTTAGGAGTTATAGTCACTGGTGATTTAAAAGTAGCGAAACAAAGTACAGCAGCGGTCAATAAAGCGAACAAAGTGTTAGGTTTTATAGCTCGGAATTTTGAGTACAAATCGCGCGATATTATAGTTCCTCTTTATAAATCATTAGTTAGACCCCATTTGGAGTACGCGATCCAATTTTGGAATCCGCATATGCGCAAAGATATAGACAAAATCGAAAGAGTTCAAAGACGAGCAACTAAGATGATTCCGTCGCTTAGGTCAAAGTCGTACGAGGATAGGCTTAAAGAGTTAAAATTGACTACACTCGAGACTAGGAGGCTAAGGGGTGATCTAATCCAGGTTTTCAAAATTATGAATGGGTTCGATAACGTAGATAGAGATAGCTTTTTCGAAATATCTCAATATAATAGGACTAGAAATAACGGGTGTAAGTTGACAAGTAGAAGGTTCGAGACAGCAGTTGCCAAAAACTTTTTTACGCATAGAATAGTAAATAGCTGGAATAGTTTGCCGGTAGAAGTAATTAGTAGCACGTCTATAAACATGTTTAAAAATCGATTAGACGCATATGTTGATAGATTGGGTATAGTTTAAGGTAGTAAAATTAAGGGTATAAGATAGATTTTGATTCTCTTTTCATTAAAGATCACAATAACCAGACTAGAGGTCATAGTATGAAATTATTTAAGCCAAGATGTAGAACAAATTTAAGAAAACATAGTTTTACAAGTGTTGTGGGATATAGGGAGGCAGCATCTTGGGTTAGGGGATACTCTCTGTCCTTACACACCCATTTAAAGAGATTCCTCTGCCGAGCGGTGCCCCCATAGTACTGTGAGGTATTGAAAAACTCATGATCTTCACTTGCCCCACAAACACCTTTAAATGGGAGACCCAAAATGGGTGCACACACATTTCTACATTACTGTACAGTCTTTACAGCCACACCTACACTTTTCCTCCTAAGTATATATATTGTAATGTATATGGTTGTAAATTGACCGTGACTTATTTTTGGTTGGCAAGGTACTGGTATTGATGGATACCGTAATGAAATTGACTGGATTCTTTGGATCTGATATATTTGCATGTCGGTTATAAATAGATATAGAGTGTAACATATTTGTGGATAGTAGTCTATTATGACTTGATCCTCTGGATCCAGAGATTCTATCTTTAGTTTTAAATTGATAATTAATTAGTTTTAAATTGATAATTATTTAGTTTTGTAAAAATTGGTTGTTGCCAATGTACAGGCAGTTTTTACATAGTGGAGCCGCCTCGATGGGCCGAAGTGGCCCCTAGTGTGCCCACTATAAAAATTTCTTATGTTCTTATGTTCTTGTGGTTCGGAACCCACGTAAAATTGTAGGTCCCCTCCGCCACCACGGAGGACATGCACAATACACAATTACGAACACAGTTAGGTAGACCAGCCATGAGTGGATCTTAGGGTCTTTGTTGGTCTGAAAATTAATAACCTGGATGCTCTGTACAAACTGAACGAAATGCTGCTCCTCACAAAAATTGCCTATTTGATACTCCCCATCACCAGATATTCATCAAATGAGACGTGTTAAATCGAGAGACGGGAAATTCAAAATGGAATAATTTAGTGCAGATGAACTGAGAAATTCTATTACGAATGCCTTACGACCAGAGGACAATGTTACTAGTGATACTGATAGTTTATTGAACAATGTGTTGTAAATACAATGATTTTATGATTTGAATTACATCATGGAAATGATATGAATGCCTTGTGTCTTCTGTACTAATTTTTTAATAAAAAATAACTTTCTTTTCCATTTTTTGCCTATAACCGATAAATCACGCATCGAATGTCTCTGATTTGTTCATTTTCAACTTCAGCGATCCTAGCGTCGCTAGGGAACACAAGATATCTCCAGTTTCACTGGACAAAAATCTTTTATGAAATCTTTACAATCAGTCTTTTACGAAATATATAGTGAAGAAGCTTGAAACATATTTGCATACATTTAAAGTAATAATCTTTGGAATCAACGAAAACGTATTGATCTCTTTATGCATTCCTAGTACAAACTGGTAACGTTTCAAATACACGCATTCATAACTTAACACTACAAAAAAATCCGTCGTTAAAGAATTAATTAAATGCTTCATTTGATAATCATAACAATAATGATAATGATGATGATAAGCTTTATTAGCAGGATATAAATCCCATGAAATAGCACAATATATATCTGGCCTTAACCTAACCTATCAAATCTAACCTAACCTATCAAAAACTATTTCCTAACCCAAACTAGTGCCTAACCCTAGCATTGATTAGAGCTGGGTGGTGATTATGTACAGTCTATATATATATATATATATATTATATATATATATATATATATATATATATGTATGGAGCAAGTGTAATTTACGTTCCCCTACATTATCCTAGTGTACAGTAGTTTACGTTCCCCTACATTATCCTAGTGTAGTTTACGTTCCCCTAGATTATCCTAGTGTAGTTTACGTTCCCCTACATTATCCTAGTGTAGTTTACGTTCCCTACTTATCCTAGTGTAGTTTACGTTCCCCCACATTATCCTAGTGTAGTTTACGTTCCCCTACATAATCCTAGTGTAGTTTACGTTCCCCTACATTATCGTAGTGTAGTTTACGTTCTCCTACACTATCCTAGTGTAGTTTGCTTTCCCCAACTTTGTCCGCGTATACCTAATCAAATAAAACGTTAAAACTTACGAAAATATTACGACTTAATCTAACCAATCGTGTAAAAAAAAATGAAGTTCCGATTAAATGCGGCACCTCCCAAAACGTTCCATATAATGAGAAAATAATTCAGTAAAAAATTTAGCTCGATCGACCAATATTATAAGGTCGCTACCGAGCGTTGAAGTTTCACTCTTATATTGTTTTATATAGTTTCTTGTCAACATATGCAAAAGTGCTGCAAAAACTAGTTCGTGATGGATCACATCTTGTTTATACATGTAAATATGTATAAAACTTGTGTCAACTGTAGTTCGGTTTGTTAACGCCGTTAGTTAATGTGACTCGTGGCGAGAGCCCGCAATATTGCAGGTGCTAACATCGGTTCATACGATATCGTATATCATCAGATTTGAGTTAGGTAAGCTAATTAATGACAAATTATTGTTAACTAGAATATACACTACCTTTTCTTCTTTAATTAAAAGAAATTACGATAGGTACCTATGTATGCAATTTAAAATGAGTAAATTATGAATTGTCTAATTGTCTATGGATGTTTGTGGAATTACCGCCTGCCGGATTTTGCCCGTTACCGAATAAAGCCCAATTTATATGGAAAGTCTTGAAATAGTGAAATAAATAAATAAATAAGTAAACAATTTACTGAATCAAATACAAATATTTCTAAGCGTTTATAGTACAGGGCTATTTGAAATGATTCACCTGATATCAAATGAGAATATTTTTTAATGTTACAAATACAGAGTGATTTGTGATACATCAACCAAAAGAAAAACTGTCCAAATTTTGTCTCTCACCTCATAAATGCTCTATGTGACTTCCCCTAGTTACACGAGCAACGTCGACACGATAGTCGAATTCCTCCCATACTCGCTCCAGCATGTCCGTTGTCACTGACTCTACGGCAGTAACAATGCGAGTTCGGAGCTCATCCAAAGATGTGGGCAACGGTGGCATGTACACAGTATCCTTAACGTACCCCCAAAGGAAGAAGTCGCACGGTGTAAGATCCGGCGACCTTTTATCCTGTGACTACCGATTTACAGCTCGAAAACTGCAACACACAAAACGCCTTCTGCTGTGCGGACGCCATTTTCACACTGACTGTTTGTTGCTAGGCTAGGCCACGGCGTGACTTTGGAGCCCTCTCGCGATGATCTAATAAAGCTCAGAGATTTCCTCTTTCATGTGGTGTATGCCCAGTTGATGCACGGTTGATAGGTACGGAAGTATTCTCAGTTGAAATTGGATGAATCATTTTAAATAGCCCTGTATTTTTTTCTCATTGTTTAAATTAGATGTACATTGTACTATATGACGAATTATTAATAATTAATAGAATTAAATAGATCATGTGGCATACTACATCATGTACTCTTTTTCATCCTCAGGTTCTGAGTTACTGTTGCTATTGATGAAGCATGAAAACCAGAGGTGATACCAATGTCTGGCTGGTCGGTCCACGGCGTGAAGAACTCAGGGGAGCGAAGCTTCCTACTAAGAGAGAGGCCATGACCTTCTTTTTTTCATCACCATTTGACGAAGAAGAAAACTGTGAGGGAAAGTGCTGCTCTAACTGCAGACGCACTGAGAGACTTTTGGGGGAAAGCACGCTTTCCCACCAGACTGAAGAAGCATGTAAGTGACGTAGTGGTCATGATTTTCGACGAGAGGAAGAAGTTGAAGAAAAATGAAAATAATTCAGCCAAGAGGTCAGCGGGCCTCGAACAGAAAGGGAAGACATTTAGTTCTACCCTCGATTGGCTTTTCGATATTGCCCACAGCAACGCCATAGACATCACGAAGATCGAGGAGGATAAGTTATTCCTTCAAGAGCAACAAAAGATTGGGCGACCTGGTTCCATGAGCCCAGTCGATCGCAACCTTGCAAAGAAGGAGGCTAGGAAGAACGATCGACTAGCACAAGCAAAAACACGACGACTTGCTTAAGAAGAAAAGACCGAGAAATGGGAGGAACACTTTGTTCTGACTTCTTCATCTTCTAGCAGTGAGGACGGGGATCACCTAGAGTCCTAGACCATCAACTTCGGCGGCACAGCCTCCAAAGCGTCCAAGGAACCGTGTAATCGACCAAACTGTCTCTGCAGCTCTCGATCGGTCTAAAGTCTCTGACAGAAACGCCGTGTACTTCCTGGCATCCACAGTTCGGAGCTTGGGTCATGAAGTTTCTCAGTTGACCATCAGTCGATCCTCAATTCGCCGCCATCGAATCCAGCATCGTGAGAACATCGCAATCATCATCAAAAAGAAGTTCTCCCTCACGGCGCCACTTATCGTCCACTGGGATGGCAAGATGATGACCGACATCATGGGGAAGGATGTCGTTGACCGTCTTCCAATCCTGCTATCGGGAGGCGATGCAACGCAGCTCCTCGGCGTGCCGAAACTACCGTCTGGCACCGGAAAGTCTATGGCGGAGGCTGTTATTGAGGTCATTGAAGAATGGTCGGTAAAAGACCGTGTTGTGGCGATATGTTTCGACACGACAGCAAGTAATACAGGTGCATGGAGCCTGTATTCTGTTGGAGCAGAAGATGAAGAAGGAACACTTACATCTGCCCTGTCGACATCACATCCTTGAGATTGTATTGGAAGCGTTTCCAGCAGAAGTGGGGGTTAATCGACGAAAGCATCCTCTCAACGGAGAAGGACAGACTCAAATCCCTGGTTGATGGAAATGGCAAACGAGATCATCAAGTTTGCGACGGAACAACTTGAGATCTACCAGCCCAGGGACGATTACCGAGAACTCCTGGAGCTATCGATCATCTTTCTCGGTGGGGTTCCTACCCATGGGATCCGCTTCAGGGCTCCACAAGGTTTCCATCGCGCTAGGTGGATGGCCAAAGCCATCTATTCTCTGAAGCTCTGGATGTTCCGGGCTCAATTCAAGCTGACTCTGCGAGAGGAGACGGGTCTGAAGGCGGTATGTGATTTCGTCATCAAGGTATACCTGAAGGCCTGGTTCCTCACTCCTGCGCCCCATCTTGCTCTGCAAAAGACCTCTGGCTGTTGAAAGAGCTCCAACGATACCACAGCATCCATCCAAAGATTTCAGCAGCGGCACCCAAGAAGTTTCAAGGCCATCTCTGGTACTTACAGTAAGTGAGCGCCTCGTCCCTCTGGCGCTATATGACGACTCGGGGTCTTTCACTGTGGAAGATAAGAGTGCGATGGCACAAGAGATGCTCCAGGCAGCACAAGAGATGGATCCACTAAAGAGGGCCGTCGTGGACACGTCTGCCATTCAGGAGTAAAAGATCAGTTCCTTCTTCAGCGGACAAACACTGGCATTCTTTCGAATCTTCGGTCTAGATGACGGCTTCCTACTGAAGAACCCTGAAGCCTGGGAATCAGATGCTGCATTCCAGAGGGCCAAGGAGGTAGCTACGCACCTCAAAGTTGGTATAGTTTGGTAGAGTCTCGAGTTTTACCCCAAATAGCCAGAGAGAGGGAGAGTTCCTGCATTGGTCCTTCCGTCACAGCTACTGTTGTCACGCGTTCTTATTATTACGAAATGTCTTCTTTGGTAGCGACCTCTAAATTTATTTGATTGTCGTGAAATTTTTACTGTATTATTTTCTTGTCAAACATAACGTTTTTGCGGGGTGCCCCGATTAAATTTCGTTGTTACATTTTTTTACTCCCTTTTTTTGAACCACCTATATATATATATATATATATATAATATATATAAATTGACGATTGGTGAGGTCAAGTCGTAATATTTTCGTTAGTTTTAACGTTTTATTTGATAGATTCATTTAAAAAATGTCTCCTAAAGATCCTAGTATAGTTTACGTTCCCCAAATTTGACCTAGTGTAGTTCATGTCCCCTTTTGCGTCAGGGGGACGTAAACTACACTTGCTCCATATATATATATATATATATATATATATATATATTGTACCATTTCTTGGGATTTATATCCTGCCATTAAAGCTCATCCTTATTATCATTAACATTATTGTTTTCATTATCAAATGAACTATTTAATATTGTGTGTGTTGTGTGTGTTTGTGTGTGTGTGTTTGTGTGTGTGTGTTTGTGTGTGTGTGTTTGTGTGTGTGTTTGTGTGTGTGTGTTTGTGTGTGTGTGTGTGTGTGTGTTCTCTGAATAAAACCTTTTATATAAACTACGATTCAGGAAACGTCCGGCAGGATTAAGACACCATTGAGTCGTGAGTTCGAACCCCAGTGTTGCCGAGAGTTGGGTGATTGTCTCTTGTATTTTACGTATGGGGGATAAAGAAAGCGAAGCAGGAATCTTCACCATTTTTGCTTTCAGCAAAAATAATTTTTAAGATAGTTTAGCGGTATTCTACTTATGTCATCTTTTAACCCGCTGTAACATTAAAAAGCGAGCAAGGGTCAGGGACACACGAAGCGTGCATTCGCGCTCTGGCTAGTTATTATTATTATTACTATGTTAGGGGCCTTCCTCTCAAGAAGCTAAAGGACGATATATATATATATATATATATATATATATATATATATATATATATATAGTAGCTACAGAGAGTGAGAGAGAGCTTTTGACTTTGGAGGCTAGAATGATTAGAAAAAAGTTTTCTGTGACAGAAGAATATGAAATTGAATTTCCTCCCACTCTCATTCTTAGGTCTCTCTCTCTCTCTCTCTCTCTCTCTCTCTCTCTCTCTCTCTCTAAATATATCTATATTAGAGATGCAACGATGCATCGATATCTGACAAATTTTTCAGATCCTTTGCCGATACCACACTCTAAATGGATTTGAGTAGAATCGTGACTCAGTTTCTGAATACCACTAATTTTAATCTAAATTAATTCATTTTTGAAGAAAGTACGGATCAGTGAAAGAAAGCCACCTCCAGCCTTCTTTAGTTAGCTTTATAAGTCTAGTAGTATGCCCGAAAAATGGACGAGTGCAATGCAATGTTGATCAATGTTGCAAAGGGGAGGAGGAATGTTGCAACAAGTCAGTGCTGCAAAGGGGGAGGGGTTTATGCAACAAGGGGAGGGGTTATCCCCCTTTGGGGGATAAGTTGGGACGGCCTCATCCCCCAAAGGGGCATACCTAACCTAAGAGAGAGCGGAGGAGAGAGAGGAAGAGAGCATTCAGCTTCTGCGAGAGGCAGAAGCTCAATGAGAGATCATGGTAGCAACACGACTTAGAACTCGAAATCCGCCAGTTGGCTTAGAAGGCATAAATGGCCTGTATATATATTAATAACCTTAGAACGAAATAAAGCGAACATAAACGCACATACACTCCCCGACTATACCCCCATAAAGCCCCTATTATCACACACACACACACACACACACACACATATATATATATATGCTGCAAACCCACAAGGAAAAAGAAAAACGATTCCAAGGCCTTTCGTGTATTCAGAGCTACACCTCGTCAGGGAATGAAGAGAGAAGGCACGATGCCCATAAATATATACAACGTAGCGGAAACCAAAACAATTAGCACATACTTAACAAGAATTAATGAGAGCCAAAAGGAATTTTAACAAGATATTGTCAATTTTATACATTCCCGCACTGTTAATTTTCATTATCTTCCGACTTTACTTAAAGCACTTGGCATCAATGTAGTCTTTAAGTATAATAATACTGTTAAATCAGGCCTAATAAAGAATAGCCCGGATAATGTTGTTGATTGTGTGTATTCGATCGGATGTACACAATGTAACTCAGTATATATAGTCCAAACGAGTAAAACGTTAGATATTCGGGTAAAACAGCATAAATATGCGTGTAGAACAGCTAATAATTCCAATGCTTTGTTTAACCATATGTATAGATGTAATCATAGCATCAAATGGGATAGTTCTAAAGCGCTTGTTGAAAAGAGATATAATAGAAAGAAATATTCTAGAATGTGCATTTATCCATTATAAAAACAATTTCAATAACAGTGCGGGAATGTATAAAATTGATAATATCTTGTTAAAATTTCTTTTGCCTCTCATTAACTCTTGTTAGGTATGTGCTAATTGTTTTGGTTTCCGCTACGTTGTATATATTTATGGGCATCTTGCCTTCTCTCTTCATTCCTTGACGAGATGTAGCTCTAAATACACGAAAGGCCTTGGAATCGTTTTTCTTTTTCATTGTGGGTTTGCAGCATTCATTCTTTTCACGTGTTTAATTGTGAAATTCATCCCATATATATATATATATATATATATATATATATATATATGTATGATGAATAAAACCACGAAGGAAAGGAAACACAGAGTGGTGCTCATCCCCCAAAGAGAGCATACAGGAATAGCACCAGAGCACCACTGTGTTTCCTTTTTTTCGTGGTTTTTATTCATCATAAATATTTTTCACGTGTTACTTTCGTGAAATAATTTTCATATATATATATATAAGCTGATGCATGCAAAGCCCCAATAGGAAAATATATACGAGCACAACCACCACACAAAAAACACCACATCACCACCAATCGTCTAAGTATAGACTTTTAGGAGCTCATCCCATTAAGAGCACATAGTGAGATGAGGGCTACAACCAATCGTCTAAGTATAGACTTTTAGAAGTCATCCCATCAACACCACGTAACCGATATGAGGGCTACAACCAAACATCGGACTTAGACGATTGGTGTTGAAGCAGTATTACACAACCATCACCACAACCACATCCACAGTACTACCACCACAGTACCACATCCACAGTACCACCACCACCACCACCGCTTTACTTACCAAATCCTGGTAGACCGACAAGGTCTCTAAATACGACCCAATAGACAGAGCTATGAAACATAAACAAATACGTTTATGGGGCCAAGGGGTAGACCGCAAGTTCTCAAAAAAAAGGCAACGCCAATAGTCTTTCTATTGAGCCTCTCGTGGTGGAACACCAAGAGGCTAATTTGACATTTGGTGACCTATCTTTTAACCCATTTAACCCCAAGGGCACTTTTATTGTAAAAATATAGCTTTCGTTGTTTTTCTAACATTATTTGGTGTTATTATATCACATTTGAGAAGTTTTTATTTTTTATTTATTTATTTATTTATTTACTACATGTTCCCATATGGGAACATTGGGATTATGAGTAAGCTGTAACTCAAACAGGCTTTTTTTCTGAAACAAAAAGTCTTGTTCCTTTGAATCAAATTCATTTATAGTTTTACTAACCTCCAACGTTTTATTGAAATTTAATACAATCATAACTTTCCTACCTTAATATATATATATATACATATATATATATATATATATATATATATATATACTGTATGTATATGTATATATATATATACCAGGGTGTCCCAGGAGGAAATGTCAAGAATGCACCATTTGACTCTTTGGGTATTTCTAAGTAGAAAGTATATATCGACATGTGCCTGATTCCCAACCGTTACCGAGATACAGGCCTCTACATTTGGGTTATGCAGGATGCGTTCATAAACCTCAGAAATGAACTTCCGCGTTTTCCTTGGCAAGACTCGATGGATCGGAGGGAGGCTCGCCGCGTGCATTGAAGAAGGAGGGGGTCACAGTGAAACCATTCTGCAATAAGTGCAATAGTGTATTGTATGTTTGTACTTTTTGTAAACCACAAGTGTCATTAAATAGTATGTAAGATCGCCTTTTTATTATGTTTTAATTACCCAAATGTAGAGGCCTGTATCTCGGTAACGGTTGGGAATCAGACCCATATCGATATAATACTTTCTACTTAGAAATACTCAAAGAGTGAAATGGTGCATTCTTGACATTTCCTCCTGGGACACCCTGTATATATATACACAAACACATTCTTTACAGATATATTTATTGATGGACAACACCATAAGAACAATTGTGAAGTCGAACTGCACATAAGGCACATTAAAGTCTTGTATTTTATTTGCAAACAACGCAACACCCTTGAGTTCCACTCAGCTCAAGGTGATGAGAATCTCTTTGTACTCTAGCGTATGGACCCATTGGTCCCGGTCTGAGTCCATTTCTTCGTGGGTTTTTTAAGAGTTCGAGTACTATTGCTCTGGTAAAGCTTAGCTGATCCAACTTTCCTCCTAAGCTTCGATGAATTTTCCATGCTGCCACTCGGAAAAGAGCGAAACAGTTGATGATCAGAGGCCCATACCATTTCTTCCAGGCAATTGTAGGACGGCAGTCAGCAATTGCCTGATCAACAACATCCACTCCACCCATGTGAAGATTATAGGAATTTATCGGATGTGGTTGATCAACCGATATCTTTATCTTGTCAATTCTTGACCACCTTGAAACTTGTCATTGTTTGTTGCAACCGTCACTGCTTTGCTGTCCTTCCACTTTACCACGAGAACATTTCCATCTGATCTGACCCAATGTGCTCCCCTCTTTGATTTCTCCACGGTTTTGGTGTCTGGGAGACGGTTGTCTCTGGCTGTTCCTGTTGCTCTGAAGCCTTTCTATATATATTTTATAATAACTATATATATATTAGAGAAGAGAGAGAGAGAGAGAGAGAGAGAGGATGCAATACCTGAAAGTCTTGATTATTATTTTGACAGACGAATCGCAGTGATTCGTCTATAATTGACTGAACCATCTTGTTGTCAAAGAAGAGTCGGAAGAGCTTGATCGGTGTCTCCTCGATGAGTTCCTTGAATTGATGAGCAAGAGAAGGCTTACTCTGAGCATCAGTTCCTTGGAAATCAATATTAGATTGATAGCGCCATTTTGGAAACTCTCTTCTTGCTTTTGATTGTGATGGTGGAGGCTCATGTTCGTTGGTCTGAATTTCCACAGGACCAGCTACTTCTCTAGGTAGTTCATTTATGAAAGTCAGTTGTTCCTCTTCTCCTTCTTCGGTGTCTGAAACAACTCCATCTCCTCCATCAGGAGGCATCACGACCAAATCAACATCTCCAATATGGTCATCTTCCTCCAGCATGGCAAGAGCTTCTTGCAACAGGATATGGCAGAAACAGATGAAGTAGCAAGGTTGTGGAGAAAATAAATTTTCTAACCTCTACCGGGATTCAAACCCAGAACCATTGGAATGACAGTCGCGGCCTCTAACCAGTACTCCATTCTGATGGTCTTGGGTTCGAATCCGGTAAAGATTAGAAATTTATATATATAAAATACAATATACAGTATATTATATAATTAATATATATATATATATATATATATATATATATATATATATATATACACAAGCCACTTGATTCCCCATAATACCCCATGTTTTATCTTCAATATTTAAAACAGCCCTTGAGATAAACCTCGAGTGTCCTCATCGACTCGTGCGACGCTCCCCCCCTTTTTCTTTGTTCTTAAATGCTTGCCTCGGCGCGTTTTGGACTCGTAGGAGGGATGGAGTACGAAAACAGATGCGGACCCGTCAGAAGAGATCTGGCGCTTCGTCGGGAATGAGTGAAAGGCCGGGTGGCGCTCTGGTAATTCTCCGAGTAGGCCTTTGAGAGGGTTTGCTCGTTAAAAACTAAATTTGAGAGTTATTGAGTGAGATTCGAGATTTGAGTTCGAGATATTGAGTTTGAGAGAATATTGAGATTTTGAGTTTATGAGGAAATATTGAGAGCCGTTAACCTAAACTACTGCGAGGGATGTAGTGGATGGGCAACGATAGAACTTAAATTATTTAATTAATGTTAAGACTAGTTTAAAAAAAACCTGAACTTGACCGTACTATATTTCGAATTTGAGACTGAACTTGTAGCCAAATGTGACTTAAATTTATTGATTAAAAGCTATTCAAACAAACTATTTCATTATCAAATACACACTAAAATCGGGGTACAGAAGTAAGCGGAGGATAAAGAATTCACGCAGAGGGTCACTAACTTAAAGAAAGATTATTATAACTTCAATTTACTCAGTGACCTTCGAGAAACAAACAATTTGTAATAAGGGTCCGTCTCCCCTGACAACGACGAATTTTTATTACAAACTGGTGTCAGAAGAAGAGGGATAAAACGGATTTTTTATTACAACTGGTGTCAGAAGTGGGATCTTCCTTTCTGATACCCCCCCAAAAAAACCTAAGTGAAAAGTGAAAAAATGCTCTCCAAGTGTGTATATGAGCTACCAGCTCGCAACAGACGGCGACGAACGACAACGTGAGGGTCACCCGATCGAGAACCGCTGCGTGGGCTGCTGCTGCTCAGGCCGAGTCGACATCGCAACTTGCTACTGGACACCAAGCCGCAGGAGGAGTAAAGTTTCCCACCAACGCAGAAAGAGAGGTAAGCGTCCCATCTTGTGTTGCGAGAGGTTTTAGAGGACGAGTGGAGAGCCTCCCGACAGCGAGCAGTTCCCCTAAATTAACCCCATCAAACCTTCATTTCTTTCCCCCAAAATTTTGATATAAATATAGTACCTTTCCTTCCAATCGGTTCCCCTAGACTCGAGTTTGAGACTGATCCGGTTCCGAACCTATTTTTAGCACAATTTAGAGATTCAAATTTGGTCGAGTTTTGGCCGATCTCATTCGAGAACATGCCTCTTGGCCAAGAAGAAATCAGTCCCCACCATGTCTCAACAACCACTCCCTACCCACTTCCCTCATCCCTATGTTCCCCCTTTCTATCCAATGTATCCGCACTTGTATTCCCCCAATGTAGGCTTCCCCGCTCCACACGTTAATACTGTCCCGTATAACACTAGTAATGCACCCAAATTCCATAAAAAAATTGCCGGGTATAAGCACGCTCGATAAGCACGCTCGATGTCTTCTATGTGAGGACAGGGGACACTTAGCTATTCATTGCCCCTTGATTGAAGGAGTGAAGACATTGAAGGAGAGTGAAAGGGTGCGTGAAAGGGATGAGAGCTATAGGCGAGAGAATAAAAGAGATCATCGGAGGGAATGGACCCCAAGAGGAGGCTGACGGTATGAAGATTACGAAAGAAGTGGAAGTAGGTACTTTTCCCCTTCTGAATATTCGAGAAGACGGAACTTCTCGCCGTATGAGAGAAACAGAGATACTTATGGTAACCCAAGATACGACAACAGGTATGAGGGTAACCCCAGATATAACAGCAGGTATGAGGGTAACCCCAGATACGACTACGGATATGAGAATCGGTACGAGAATCGGTACCGTTCACCGTCACCCTATGAACGAAGAAGAAGGGACTATTCCCCTTACGACAGGAGAAACGGAGGTTACCCCTGCCCCGACAGGAATGGAGGCAGGTATCCCGACAGAAGAACGGACCGAAGTCCGTCACCCTATCGGAGATACGATAAGGAAAGATAACCTAACCGCGGAAGACGCCCAGAAAAAGAATGGGAAAAAGGGCGAAGAAATTCCCGTGGGCCCGGAGGAATGACTCATCAAACGAAAGGGACACTCCCCCGTCGAGTGTCATTTAAGGAGGAGGAAGAGGCAACACACAAGACAAAAGAACTTAAATTGAAGTCGATATTGGTAAGGAGAAAAGAAGACAAAGGCAGGGACTGGGACAGAAGAGATAAAGGTGAGAAAGTGAAAGTGAACGAATGGATGAAAGAGACAGAAAAAATCTCACAAATAAGGAAGCGAAAGAGATGAATGAAATGTATGAAAGGAATGAAAGACGCAGCTTCAATAATGATACGAAAGAGGAGTGTCTAAATGTTTATGAAACGAGCGATATTGAAAGTGCATATACGGTGCGAGAGGACGGAGTGAGTCTGCAGAGTGATTTGACCTTGAGAGCGGAGTCTGCATTAGGCAGACCTCAAAACGAGTGCGAGGAAAGAGAAAGTGACCTTGACTTTGAGGTAAAGACTCAGTCGGAGGACACAGACGCGGTGAAATAACGGAGTGTACGAGAAAATGTATGAGATGTTCGAATTAAGCGAGAAAGAAATGGAAGGAATGCAAGAATTAAAATCTGAGAGCTCGATGATGATAGTGTGATAGAGAGAACACGAAAAACCGAAGGGAAATTGATCCCCCAACGGAAGCACAATGGGTAAATGGAGTATATATTATGTGTTCATGTGACGTGAATATGAGACATAACGTGACGAAGAATGACTCGTGTTTGTATTGTGGGAACGGAAGTAGTTTGAATCCGACGAACAAAAATGTAAATTGCGAAAATGAATTAAAAACGAGCGAGGAAAATATCGTGATAATGGACGCGGATGATTGGCTATACAGGAAATGACGGAATTCAGCGAAAGAGACATAAATGAAGTAGCTCCCTCGAATGATTGCCCCTGGGAATCGACCAGGGTAAAAATAAACGAAAGTTGCGTGAGGGAGAATGCAGAGCAACAAATAATGAATAAACGGTCCCATGATCCCTTGAACTTTTGAACGAAGGGGCCGATGTCGTCTAACAAGGGAAGGGTCAATTGACACTGTTGAATTTCGACCCCAAGTCGAAATTACGAGTCATAGCCGTAAGGCGGTAAATGACGAAGTCCTAACCACCATGGGACAAATAGAAACAAAAATAGGCATTGAGCGCGAGAAATATGATCTTACTGCGTTGCTCGTTAAAGAATTGCCTGAGAGATTAAACTTTATTTTAGGGGCGGATTTCATCCGAGTAAACCTCGTACATATTACAGGTAAAGGCACGGGGTTTGTGGCTTACATAAATGAGATCCAAATCCCCTTGAGTACGAAATTGATGGGAGCCCCAAACCAAGAAGACCAAAGCGCGGAGAGAAAAGAAGTAAACAACCTCCCTTTCCCATTAGTACGAGGGTCCACTTCCATTGCCCCTTCAGCTGGAGCAATTTTAGAAGCACGGACTCCTTCCCCGTTGAAGGAGGGATCCACTCTAATCGTAGAGGCGAGAGAAACCCCTTTAAACCTAAGGGTAGAACCGCAACTAGTTTGCGTGAACGAAGAAAGGAATGTATCCGTTATCGTGCGAAATGAATCCGCCAACGATAGAGTTAAAGTTACGAGAGAAAGGACAAAGCTGGCGGGAGAAGTTTTACGGTACTGCGATTGAGAAGGGAAAAAACCCTGTAGCTCGCCAAACGAATGCTCTTCCAACGGCGAAGAACCCAAGAAAGAAGTGAGTGAAAAAGAGGTCAATCAAGTCATGAACCATAAGCGTAAATGGTCTGAAGATGAAATTTCAGAGGAAATTTATAACATGGAAATGATGAGCGAATTCTCGTTAACCCCTAAGTCTGCAGAGCCGGAAAGAAGGGAAGTACGAAAATTTGTGAAAAATACTAAAGTAGACCCGGAAGAAAGGAGGAGATTAAAAAACCCTTTTAAGGACTATATTGGACGAAAGAGAAGAAAATTAAACGAGACTGAAATTGTGACCGAAGAAGAAGAACCAAACGAGATGAATTACGGATGCAAGAAAAATAAACGCAATTATAGTGACGAAACGAAAAGGAAAAGGGAGATAACAAACGAACCGCACCGTTTCCGCTGTCGTTACGAAGAAACGGATAGTTTGCGGTCGCACGCAGGTCGACCAGCAGAACTCATTTAAAGGTCCTGATTGCTGGTCTAGAAGATGAACTTATCGGCTAACGTTTAGAAGGCGATTGAACGAGTAAACAAGACACGCACACTAATTAAGCCAAAGAGAATAAATGGGTTAAACTCTTCCCCGGGACAATAAAGAAAAATGTTCTTTCCTTTTAACAAATCTTTTACCATATAATATATAATCAAATTAATCTCCCCCCCCACCTCGTGAAGTTGACTGAAAGGCATGATTCCGGTTCGGAGTTAAAAAATGTTCATATAACTAACTATACGTGTTTCATATTTTTTTTTCATATAGCATATATTTTTCAGGTTATTTACTGCATATCGTTTATAAAATATTTCACGTTCTAATATCGTGACGTCTGACTCAGAGTTTAATGATGAGTAAGAGGTTAGCGTGAATGCCTAGATAGCATGTTTCACGCGTCCGAATCAACTCTCTTTAAATTCCTTGAGTTTAAGGGAATCGAGTGGAAAATTTATAAAAAAGAATTCATTAAGATTTCGAGAGAAGAAATTTTCTTTTTTATCATTGCTCATATAAAATATTTTTGTTTTGTCTTAACGAAATTGCTCCTGAATTAATCATGATCCCCATCCTCTTAACCTTATGCATTATACACGTTGGGGGCGCAAACCTTCTCAAATCACGGAGTCCTTTTCCAACCAATGGGCTCCCTAATTCGGCAAGGCCCCACGTACACTTTCAGCGCACGTCTCAGTCTGAAGCCCGATTTCGAGATCACTTACATAGTAAACTCCTCGTTTACGAAAGAAGCCTTACACCACTTCAATGCTTCCTTGTCACGAGGAATAGACCTCCGGGATGTGACTCGATACCTCCGACGAGTCACCCTCAAGAAGTCAGACGAAGGCACGACCTCCTTCGTCTCCTACTCCACCCTCACCCTTGGTTTCGTATTGGGAATCGCCGTCATCGGAATTGCGACCTGAAAGAGATGCTGTCGCCGAGATCCTCCACCGGTACCAACTACCAGGTTTAAAATCCATGCATCGGGCCACCCCGGAAGCTCAGGTGACCAGATCACCGACGCCCCCAAGATGCCCCCATCATGAATTTCGCTGTTCACCGACGAGCCCAAGTTTCGTCAGAAGATTGTCCTCGGCAATTCGGTCATATCGCATGCCAGAATCAGCACCTAACGTTAGCTACGAGGAAATGGGCATTCCCGAAATTAAGACTTAAACCATTTCTCCCATCTGGCCCCTTTGTGTTTTTTCCCATTCCCCATTCCCCATTTTTCCTTCATTCGGTAGTTAGTGCGTAACTAACTGACAATTAGTGATGACTGTTTAATTTAATTAAATATGTAATATTTTCCTTCAGTGATTAGTGCTTAACGAATTAGTGTTCGATTTACGAGCCTTACTGAAATGACCTCTCGTTGTGCAACTTATAAATTTCTTCGTCTGTGTATTTCAAATTTTCTCCCTGCTATATCGCTTTCCTTTATTTATTTTAAAAGCATATTAATTTATAAAACCATTATGATATAATTTGTGTCATAAAGCGAGATTGCGAAAGTCTCTCGAAAGCACCTTTCTGTAAATAGAGATCAAATGCTGACCAACTTGTTATTACGCTGTCGAAGCGGGTAAAGCTTGCATTCGAAATAATTGCTGACCGTACCTGATAACTAAATTATACTGCAAAATATAAATTCATATAATTTCATTCAGTTAACTAATAAAGTAGGCCCTCGTAATGTAGGCTTTCGTCTATCGGTTGAGTATGCAAATTTTAGTATAGAAAAAAGAAAAAAAAAGGAGTTTTTCCATTTTTACTTATAAAATTTATGAACTTTATGAGATTTCTAAAAATTTAATTTAGTCATCCCTTTGGAAAACTATAAGTCGTTAGGCGACTCGTCGTACGAATTATTCCTCCTAAAGAAAGCACTTTCCACCCCAAGTTACAAGAATTAGTCGTCCTAAACCGGTAGACGCATTTTTCATGATGTTAACATAAATGAGAATGACACTATATTGAAGGCTGATCCGTTTCCACATCGGATTATTTAATTTAGGGAAAGGCGTTGCCCTTATAAGCACTCAGAAGTTAAAATTTCCCCATATAATGTGATCTTCTTGCTGTGTATTTCTCTTCTTAAGCGTACCCTTTGCTTGATTATATATTGGTTATGCGGTGAGTAAACAAACATTTTCAACCCTTGTTCCGCATATATTTAAGATGCATACTTTCAGTACTCACGGTATTTATTCTATGAATGTAATTTCAGAATAAATTCGCATATGTTGTTTAACTCACAGTATTTATTATGTAAATTTAATTTTTCGCTTATTGATTTGATAACTTTAAATTTATTTATAAATAGTAAGCAAGTTTAACTAGGTTAACGTTCGATTGAATTTCTCATATTTTCATTGTAACTACGAGTTCTAACTTATCTGGATAGACCTAAGTAACCTAAATTCATGTTTTGAGAATTGCCTCTCTACTACGAATCCTTTCCGTTCACGGGGCATTTATTTTTCCGTATTCACGGAATATAGAAGTCCTTCGTTCGGCCTCAATTTCCCTCAGGGACTCGATACTTTTTTTTTTGTTTTATGTTTTTTTTGGCAGGAACGGATTTGTTATACACAAGCCACTTGATTCCCCATAATACCCCATGTTTTATCTTCAATATTTAAAACAGCCCTTGAGATAAACCTCGAATGTCCTCATCGACTCGTGCGACGCTCCCCCGCCCCTTTTACTTTGTTCTTAAATGCTTGCCTCGGCGCGTTTTGGACTCGTAGGAGGGATGGAGCACGAAAACAGATGCGGACCCGTCAGAAGAGATCTGGCACTTCGTCGGGAAAGAGTGAAAGGCCGGGTGGCGCTTTGGTAATTCTCCGAGTAGGCCTTTGAGAGGGTTTGCTCGTTAAAAACTAAATTTGAGAGTTATTGAGTGAGATTCGAGATTTGAGTTCGAGATATTGAGTTTGAGAGAATACGAGAGAATTTTGAGTTTATGAGGAAATATTGAGAGCCGTTAACCTAAACTACTGCGAGGGATGTAGTGGATGGGCAACGATAGAACGTAAATTATTTAATTAATGTTAAGACTAGTTTAAGAAAAAACCTGAACTTGACCGTACTATATTTCGAATTTGAGACTGAACTTGTAGCCAAATGTGACTTAAATTTATTGATTAAAAGGTATTCAAACAAACTATTTCATTATCAAATGCACACTAAAATCAGGGGTACAGAAGTAAGCGGAAGATAAAGAATTCACGCAGAGGGTCACTAACTTAAAGAAAGATCTATTAAAACTTCCATTTACAGTGACCTTCGAGAAACAAACAATTTGTAATAAGGGTCCGTCTCCCCTGACAACGAACGGAATTTTTATTACAAACTGGTGTCAGAAGAAGTAGGGGATAAAACGGATTTTTTTTATTATATATATATATATATATATATATATATATATGTATAAGGAGAGAGACTATGATGGAGAGAAAATGACTGACGTTTTCTTTTGTTCGTGTCTCTTTTATATGGGGTCCTTTAGGAACACAGTTTGACCTGTTACAACATACAGAAACAAGCGCAAAACTGAAAAGATCGATAGTGATTTAGTCGCCCTGTCGGATACAGGTTTCAACCAGAAGCGCAGAGAAAGATGGAGACAGCTTTCTACTAACTACAAACACCCAATGTTCCCGTATGGGAACAACAATTTTGATTGTTTTATGGCGATAGCTCAAATTGTTTTATTTTGGATAACATTACTATTATGACCGAATACGTGTATTGGCTTGAGGATGACAGAAATTCCAACCCACCTGGTATGTATATTTATAAAATATGACTATAGTAGTGACGTCATGCGACAATAAAAATGATAATTTTTATTGTCTTATTTAATAATGAAAAAGAATATTTTTTATGAAAAATTTTGTATTTAGATATCTATTGAGACCTAATAATACCATTAGTATACACATTTTCGAGTTTCTTAAATTTTATTCACTATGGCTGATCTAAAAATAACATGTTCCCATATGGGAACATTGGGGTTAAATAGTTTAATACAAAAACAAGTTTTCATCATAATCCACAATTTTATCCTTGAACTATAACACAAAAAGCATTAATATGATTTTTAAAACAAAATATAAATTAAATTAGGGGTAACTTACTTATTTTCCTCCTTTGGCCAATTATTTTGTTTCAATACAAATTTATCTTTAAGACACCAATATATCTTTAAGCCTTAATACAAAAAATATTAATGTAACTTTATATTAAAAATAGATAGTATTTCGGGATAACTATTCTATTTCTCGTCTTTCTCCGAAATAGATTCTATTTCGGGGTAACTTATTAATTTTTACTTTTTATCTAATTATTTTGTTTCAAGATAAATTTATCTTTAAGACACACACACACACACACACACACACACACATATATAATAATAAAACAGTTGATAAATAATTTTGTTTTTGACTCTAGAAGGACGCATCGGTTCGATGAAATTTAGATTGCGGCAGATCGGCACCTGGAAACAAAACCCACTTGTGTGGAGATGACAGGTAAATTTCGAAAAACACCAGACATCTGTTATTTTTGTTTTAAATATACTTCGATGTGCATCAGTTTGCTTACCTCAGGAAAACAAATTTTATTTTCCAAACAAAATCTCAAAATCTCAATATCTCAATATCTCAATCTCTCAATCTCTCAATCTCAATCTCTCTCTCTTTATATAGTCTATTAAGTATTTAGAGTGAATTTTGTTTATCAAATATTTACGTTTAATAAATTTATAAAAAGTTCTACCGGTAGGGTTTCAGAATTACTAAAAATTTAAAGAATTCCAACGGTGCTGGGCTCGAAACGCTGTGATGGTAGGCATTGCGTAGTATGCACAGTTAGGATAAAAGTATTTCGAGCGGTGTAAATTAGTGTACTTGTAAGGCTTTGCAGCTCTCTCTCTCTTCATATATAAATATATAATTGAGGGGTCACGCGTCTTCAGGTACCAAAGCGCCACCACAAGCGAAACGTGTTTTTGATGGATATCACTATTTTCACCCTTCCTCTATCGCGTGGTTTGGGTTATAATGACCTTATGACACTAGAAGTATGGTTGAAAACCTTATGAAGCGAACTACTTTTTTCACCTCTATCGCCAGCTAAAAGGTCACCCAAAGTTAGGCATAAGAAAATAAAAAAATAAAAAAAATAAATATAAAATATAAAATATGAAAATCTATTCCAAAAGCTCATGACCTTCTTCATTAGCATACTTAAAACTCTAATTTAGCCAAAAATGAACGTTCTAGCTCAATTAATAACAGAGATATTATTGCAAGAAAGTTTGTTGAACTTTGGAGGCGATTTCTGGCGAATTTTAATTTTGGCTCTTAGATACCTTAAGACGTGGGACCCCTCATATATGTTTCTCTGTGTGTATTTTGGTGAGAAACAATAGGTTTTTAATTATTGCCCATTCTGTCTCCTTCGTGGTTATTTCGGCATATATATATATATATATATATATATATATATATATATATGGTGTGGTTGTAATAATACATTTCTACTCCTCACACTTTGTTGTAAATGTTTCATAGCGGGTATCCTCAATTATAGATTAGTTTACATTAGTACAGAGCTAGGCTTTCTGAATACAATTCGATTTATGAAAAAATTGGATTTTAATTAAAAAAGATTCAGTGTGAACTAATCAAGTTAATATCTCCTTGAAGGCCCAATGCGGAACTCGATCGTGATATAGCTACTTTTCGTGACAGCTTTGAAGAAAAGCAAATAGTCGACAGCGATTTGGAGGTTTTACCGCGCAGCCAACCCAGTGAACTGAATACCGAGCTCGAAGTATTGGGTCACATCCGGTCCAACGAATGCCCGGTCATCGAGAAAATAAGTAAGTTTTTTTGGTTAAGCAAAAAACACATTGTATTTTCATTCACTTTATTAAATGGTAGAAATCTTGTTTTACTACAATTCAGCTTACAGAACTAGCGTCTATTAAATAAGACTAACATTAAAGGAGACAATTTACAAAAATATAGTTACAATTATATAAACTCACGTAAAACTTTACACAACACAGTGAGTGCACACAAGTTGGAACTTTTTTATCTGGCTGCATACCAATTCATCATTCATCTCAGTGTTGCACAAATCGAATAATTTTTAAAAATATATAAATCCCTTCCCACGTGACATATGCGGGAGAAATGAAAGACAATACACCCCGCAAGTATTACTAAAATATCCTTGGAATCGGTAAGGATGCCAGACAATTTGAGGGATATGCAGCTGTTCGAGAAATTTTACAACAACAGGGTCACTCCAGGGATGAGTACCGAGTGAATCAAAATAGTACATTCTTTCTCTATTTTTAAAATAGATTGCAAACGAATGAATCGCTTCACTACCAAAAACATCTGTGTTCACAATAAGACTAACGCAATCTCTCGTAGTTGGCAATTTCAATGTTTCATTTTTCGCAAACACACCGATAAATTTGGAGCGTGTGATTCGGTCACTTTTCATTACTCTCTGGAGAGTACTCGCGTCCATCTTAAAAATCTGTGACTAAGTACCGAAAGCGGTTGACCTCAATTAGGGCTTGTGACTCGAGGTATACTATTACACTAATAGGCGCGTCTATAGGGTTGGCGAATTCCAATCTGACTGAGATGTTCCCACTTTGTTGTGGATTTAAGTGTGTATTTACAGTAGCAGATAGTCGGGGGTAATATCAAACGGGCAAAGGTTAAATTGATCGAAAAATTCTTTCTGCGTTACGCCAATCCCAAGCTCATCACAACCACCAGCAATATGGTCCAGATTACTATAAGCTCTCGCGCAAAGCGGGAGCACAGCGTCTGATGAGTAGTCCGTATCCATAGCCCTCCCCACCAAAGCAACGCCATTGACGTATAGAGTTATATTTTTAAAGCCGAAATTTTCGAATTTAAAAGCGTTCGTTTTATATGTTCCATTCGGCGAAACTTGATCCTGCATTCCAATGAATAACCTTTTAGGTAGAACTCCTAGGGCCACGTATTCTATCTGCTTCGAGGCCAACCCTGCGGGCACCGTGTATAGTTTGATTTGTACTCTGTTAATTGGGTATTTTACTGATGCGTGTATTAAATTTTTTTCAATTTCTACATATTTCGCCGAACTTAATTTCACTCGCCGTACGCGCAGATATGTTTCTATGATGTGACTCACATCGGGTTTTGCGCCTTCTTCTTGATGAGGCCCAGATTTATGCAGATCTCAGGATTCGTGCGGGTGAGTTTTAACTTCATATCCACCCTATTCATAAGCAGTTTCTCCTGGAACGTGAAGTCTGTATGCAGACGTCCAAAACACTCGTATATCTTCTTATTAGAATTTTTAAATTTATCCCTTATACTACTTTCGTCTTTAGTCTGATAATAGCCTTCGGCAGTTGAAAAGGTATCCTTCGCTTCTTTTGAAAAGTTGAGGACATTTTCCAGATAGGCTCTTAGGTGATAATAACCCGTTCATTCCGAGATGTTGATCTGGTTTAAATACACCTTACACTGACTGAATATGGAATGTAAAAAGTTGGTTTCAGTGTATGCAGAGTAACTATCATCGCAGTCCGTTCCATCTGAATGGTCTGTACGTAGTTTAGCTTACATGTGCATGCAGCCTGGATAAAAAAAGTAAGGGCCTGAGCTGGGTATCACGAATTCTATAGGGGCACTCGGGGAACTAATTGTGTTTAATGGGTTAATTGTAATAAAGTCACTATGCTCAATAGAAACTTGTGTTGGGGGCATATCAAAGAGGGACAGCTCCGATTTACAACATTGTGAGCTACACGGATGGATGAAGCGTGCCATGACGAATCAGAAATAGTGCCACCTCTCTCGACAAGTAGTAATCAGCCTATGATTCGTGAGAGCAGTGTCCTCAGCTTATATTAGTTAAAAAAATGATCAACCATAGGTTTTATTCTCTTAGAACACTTCTTTTTTGATGTCCTTTTACGTTTAGTGCCACATGTTGGTAACCCCTTCATCCGGACAGGCCTCTTCTTTCCGATACCACGCATTTTTCTCTTTGCATCTTTGATGATTTCGTCCCGTGTACGTTTTAAATGTTTTTTTAGAGCTTCTTTAGGTTTAGCTCAACCCATTATGTCTTCTACCGCGTTAAAACCTGATTGTAACGCCTTCCTCTCAAGGTACCTGCACCCCCTCTTCAACAATGGGACAGCCGTGCGTAGTGTGTTTGAAAAAATGGATCCAAGCCCACTCCCACGCTGATATCTCACCCCTCGATAGACTGTGAAAGGCCTTCGGTTCATTATAACTGAATGCGACGAAAGTGTAGCTTCACTGTTAAGCTCCCATCACCGAATGTTAAATTTTTTCCCTCAATCCTTCTTATATATATATTGAGATATTGGTCAATAGATTAGTCGCAACATTCACATAATGGGGCTTGTCATATGTAATGCTCAATCTCTTCCCTCTATAGTTGGGAATGTGTGCAATGCGCAGCAGGCGTGCCTGGGTATCCCAAACAAATTGATGCTCCACGATATTGCTGTAAATATACCACATGTCTGGGGATGGATAGCCTTCAACCAATTTCTCCAATTTCAACTGATACATTAAGCTGGACAAGTCATGTTGTGCCTCGTGAAAGGTGTCTCTTTGGAGGGCTGCACCATACCGATCCTCGGCCACATTTGTGAACAGCTCTTTGTTTTTAATATTTCTACTAATCGTTGATTTTAACTTCAACGTATGTGCAGGCGTGTCTATGTTTACGACTTCAAATTGTAAATCGGCTGTTTGGTGAGACTTTCCAAGACTCTTTTTTAAGCCCCTCACAATGTCCGAGGCTGTCATAACGATCGATTTCCTAGTGTTACTTTTGTAATATACTACTCTACCCCACCGAACAGGACTGATCGCGTAGTATCATCTAAGGTTATATCTAATTTTTCATACTCGTCGAATCTTCTTAGAATCAAAAATATGTCCTGTTCGTTTTCAAAAGTTAAAACTTTGGTGGCTAACTGGAATTCACAAACACCAACTTCGTACGAATCGCGTTCCAATTCAGTGGGCCAATGGAGTTCTGTTACAAAGTTGGCCAGGGTGTTGTTAGGATGTACAGACAAAGAAGAAGTAGGTCGGCGCCACGTTGCATACTATTTAAGCTTCATTATTGTTGCAGCTTTTATATAGGTGTTGAAGCTTTCTGGGTACCCTAGCCATTTCACCAGGTACATTTTTCTCTTTCCTGAACCTTTGCTGCCTGAAATTTTTTCAATTTTAAACACATTTTTTCCTAAATTGTCACTTTCTGCAACTCCTCGCGGTAAAAGCCTCCTGCGATTTCTTCCCCATTCAAATCTTCAACGTAATACATCATTATCTCGCCTTTAGGTCTCAGAGCAATAACTTTAAAAATCTCACGTGTCCTTCCTTGCTCAAATCCCTTCGCGAATTTATTTCCCGAACGTGATAGCCTTACATAATCATTGATTTTGAAATGTGTAGAGTTTGGTGGTGGTGCTCCATCTCTTCTCACCTCTGTTGTACGTATGAGGAGGCCGATGACCCCAGAATGTTTATATATCTGTATGTGTTTTTATGTGTAAAATAGCGACGCATGCGTTCCTTTATGGTACTTTGAACTCTTTCAGCTAAAGAGGCCTTATGTATAGAATTGATAGTGTAGTAACTGATATTAAAGTCTGTCAGCATATTCTGAAAAGCGGGGTCTATAAATTCTAGAACCCTGTTTTCTTTCAACATCAGCGTTTTGGTAGCTTTAGCGCCTGTTTCATGCGATTTATCTTTCAGAGGAATTAGCCACAGATATCTAGAGAATACATCTATTATGAATGGGATGTAGCGGTAGCCATCATTATACACTGAATATCTTTGCATGTCTGTTAAATCCGCTTGCCAAATAGAGTCAATCGATGCCGCTGTTGTCTTGACAGTTTTAAACTTTTTTCTCATCGGGCTTATGAAGTGTATAAGCATCCTGCGCCTGCAAAAAACTCTCAACATCTTTTTTCCCTACTACATCATTGCAAACACCTCTGTACAGTCTATTATCACTGCCATAGGAGTCTGGGTTAGAAATGTCATAATATTTTCTTAATATGTTAGCCATCTGCATATTTTAGAGACACGTGGATAAGGTTGGCCGTTGTTGTTTGGTCTCTTCTTTCTCCTCTTCAGAGATGCTACTGTTAGGGGTGATGGTGTACTCAGTTGTGGCACGTGCAAGACTTGCTCGAAGTCTTTTAACCTATTCAGATTTCCTATCAATGTTTAGGGGGCATTTATTTGTTGTAGTCTTGCTTTAATATGCTTCCATCCTGCTGGTGAGGGCCTGAACCACTTTTTCACCAGATCATGGACAATGTCGACGATATTCGATACCTGTACGCGAGAGACTGCTTTTTACTATATGCTCGATGTGTTGTGTTCCGTTATTCTTTGGTTGGTCATCTCTAACGTCCGCCCCAGGTCCTATGTCGCCATGCTCATCGTTGCTCGCCCTGTGCCTAATAACCACGGGGAGCTCTGTCGGATTCTTATAATCTTCGTACTCATGAAGAAATTTCTGCAGAGCCTCTTGCTACAAGATCCTTTTCTCATCAGGTAACTTTTCACTATTTAATAGGTCTATCAATCGGCTTTTCATTCTTTTAAGCCTGCTTTTATGGGGCTCTAGAACCGTGTCTGTACTCTTTGAACTTTGCAGTGAAGCATACACCTCGTGCGGAATCACTACCACTTTCTTCGTTATATTAATCTAGTCAGTAAAGGTCCCAAAACTGAAAATAAGATGGGGAGGAATAATTTCCCTCTTTGTACAATAATTTGCTTTTTCTTCCCCACAGTTGACTTTTACGAGAGAGCGTACGTATTATGTTCTTGTAGCGACGTAGACGAGCCTTCTGAGGGGGTTTCATTGGTATATTACATTAAGGCAGATTTCACAGATGTATTTTAAAAAGTCGGAGTGGATATTTTTAACAAACATCTGTTGCAATGCCAGTGGCAATCGTTGATAGATTTTTATTAATACACGGTATTTCTTTAGCCTATTTGTCATTCTGGAATATACACCGTTTCAGGCTCGTTTGGGAATATATTCGTTTTTAGAAGCACTCTAAACGTGTTTCGTGGGTGAAGGTCACAAAGCAAATATCCGTAACGCCGTCTTGTAGCTTCTTTATAAACCTCCAAAAACTCCTTACGCTGATTCGGGAACATTTGATTGGCTAATACCCCAATTTGTGACACATCTTTACGTTGTGCGAATAAGACGAGATATTGTGTATTTAGCGACACATCGCGCATGTATCGATTTTTTAAAAATAGTTTCTGATTGATGAAGAATACGCTTATGTTAAGATGGTGGGAGAACACTGTAAATGTCTCGGCAAACGATTTATCCATTTCCAACATGAGATCGTCAATTACAATGACTGTATGCTCATTTCCCTTTAACGAATTAACGTCATATACGCCTTTGTGGAACAAAATATCATCTTCGTACTCGTTGAACACTGAATGGTACGTCGAATAGCACCATATTACTTTAAAGATAAGGGGGAGATGTTCTCAAAATTTGTGCATAAAGATTTTAAGCATAAACACAGTTTTACCACATCCTGTAGGGCTGGATATATGTAATACATTTTGATGGGCTTGTGAACGTATATTTTTCTACAGATTCCAGCTCTAACACGTCATACCCTTAAGTTGAGCATTTACAAAATATAACAAAATTGAAGTGCTGCTCCTTATATTCTTGTTTTTCTTCTTCCTCAGAACAGTGAAAGACGACGCTGTACAGCAGTCCATCATCGATATTACGCAAGACCCCGATGACACTGTAGCTACAGACTCCAACCCCGGCTGACGAACCCTCACCAGCGACACGTCCACCACGTGGCAGTTCAAAACGGAGGCATTCCGATAAAATCAGGGGTACAGAAGTAAGCGGAAGATAAAGAATTCACGCAGAGGGTCACTAACTTAAAGAAAGATCTATTATAACTTCAATTTACAGTGACCTTCGAGAAACAAACAATTTGTAATAAGGGTCCGTCTCCCCTGACAACGAACGGAATTTTTATTACAAACTGGCAAATGCGCATTCCGTTAAAACATTAAAACTGAAATTACCCTATGTGTCAGAAAATTGCCCGGCATAAGGTGTACAAGTACTCGCATGATTCATGCTAGAACAAACCCGTACACAATTTACCCGTTTGACTCACTCCACATCTCTCCCCGATCCGATCCGCCCACCCTTGGGTCATAGACATCTCAGAGCTTGAACCGACTGGACGTACACTCCTCGAATACGACGGAGCTTTCTTTGAGCAGCATTCTCAATGCCGTGTACGATGTGTCCGTGACGAAGTCATTGCGCTTGTTCAGGCGTGAAACTGGTGCCATTAACTATGTACTTGAAACGACTTTTAGACAAGCAAACTCTGGTAAACGTAATGTTATTTATTTAAGTGTTGAGGAGATGAATAGAGTCTTCGTGATAGTTGAGAAGTGGGGTGAGGACCGTTATAAAATACTTACCAGAAGAGAACAGATTAGTGATGCCCCCTCATATGCCATTGTTTGGACGTTGTGTATAAATAACCATCAGCCATGCATTAATATACGATTGATGTGGAAGAATGCGTCCGATAATAACGTTTTTTTCCCCACGCGAAACCGATTCATCCTCGACAATGTTTCAAATCGTCGGATTCCGCAAGCTGAAGCCTATATTAGATGCGCGTGTTACGGATATGATTTATTTTTACACGGTACTTGAATACGCATACACCGCTCTGCTCGACGGGTTTATCGAATGTAGGAATGAACAAGGTGAGAATGGTCTAGAGCTGGAAGCATATTTAAAAGGTTTAGACTCTTCGAAATATCATGAACTTTGGTACAAAGGACTTGAGCGGTACAGGGCAGAGCTCGCCTACACTGTTCACCCTGAAGAATTGTACCTCTATATAATGAGCAGCTGTCGTTACGACTTAGAAGATTATTTCAATTGCTGCTATTCGTTGTGAAGAAGAGCTCATGATTGAAAAGCTCGGATCGGTAAAAAAAAACCGTCGACTGGAAAGGAGTGTTTGTAAACTTGTATTTAATAATGATGTGGTGCCTAATGATGACTTCTTTGTGCGTGTTTTTTAATGTATTCTAGCCGTGTTTAAAGATAACTTGCCAACCGAATGTAAAGCGGGCACAAAAACAGTATTGTACAATATGAAGGCCATTTACTGTACATCGAGTATAGGTATCCCTATAACTTGAGCGGTGAAATGTTAAATCATACTTACTGCGTAGTGAAAAGAAATAATGATGTGACTGTAGACTCGATTACGTGCGAGTTTAGTGCTTTAGTTAAGCGCAGTACGCAGTACAACGTAAATGAATGTATTTTGATGTATAATTATTTTCAATATATTTAATTATTTAATATAATTGTGTACATATATACTTTTTTCCTCTACTAATATATTGATGATTATACTCCATCGTTTTGTATTTCTTATATTATTATTTTTTATTTTATTTTTTTGTTAGATATATATATATCAGGGGCGACGCCAGACTTTTCACATAGGTCAGGCAGGGCAGATCATTATGGGCTTGATATGACATCGATAGAATTCATATTAATGAATATGTAAATTTTGTTTTTTAAACAATTTTGCTTTTGTTTTCAAAAATTACTCAAAGCCTACTAAATCAATAAATTGTTTAATAATTATAATAACTTACTTGTATTTTATTATGTCCTTAGAGAATGTCTTCATCATATTTAATCTACCATGAGTCATTTATACATAAACTCCAACCTCTTCAGTTTCAATGCAAATTCTTTGATGACCTTGTCATGTAGAATCTTTTGCCTCTCCAGGGAAACCACAATTTCTTTCTCTATTGCAATTCTTGCTAAACATACTAGTCTTTCCTGACCAGTTCTGTTCTTTAGATACGTCTTAATTCGATTTAATGTTGAAAAACTTCTCTCTGTGGATGCACTGCTCACTAGTATAGTTAAAATCAGTTTAAACAGTTTTTCAGATTCGCTAAAAGCTTTTTCTAAATCTAAGTCAATGCATAATTTTAGTAGTTCTTTGGCATTTTTGCAGGCAGTAAAATCAGGATCTTTATAAATGTACTTCATTGTAAATGGGTATCTAAGTTCGGGTTAAAAAAGAAAAAAACACACACACACACAAAAAGCACAAAAGAAAAAAAATTCAAATGCATTGAAACGAATACGACACAGTCCCTGAGGTAACTGACAATGAGGAAAGCCGTGTGCAATTCATTGTTGCCACATATCTCTATTTTCACTCAAACAGCTTTCTGAGGATGAGATTTGGCATCCAGCGTAATGTTAGGCACTTAGAAATATGCCTGACTTGTAAACTGAAAAACTCGCTTTTCTCTTCTTTGAAAAAATAGATTGACAAAATTATATACTTATCTGATTGTTTTGACAGATGCTATAATAATGTTGATTTTAAATTACATTAAATTTCGTAAAAGTTTCATTTTTTCATAAGTGTGATGCAAGGCATCGGAAATGATGCCTGACCTGGCTTTGTGGTTTAATGCGCTCGGTTGCTCAGGCGTCATTAAACAAGTCTGACTTTGCCCAAAGAAGCGGCGCATGGAGAGAAGGAAAAAATGCGGCATTCTAAAATTTATATTGCTCTAATAAAGTGACCATAATAAATAGATCTTTGAAATACACAAATTTAAATTTTACATGATGACCAGTAAATTAAATTTATTTTTCTTTTAAAGTTAGGTCAGGCTGAGCCTGACCTGCCTGACCCCCGCCGTCGCCTCTGATATATATATATATATATATATTCCAACGATTTGTTTTCTCTATATTTCGTGAAATTGAATCCAATAATTCATCTAAATAAACTGAATGATGTAATGGTGTTTTATTTGTTTCTTTTGGTTTTACATATAAACGATATTATTATTTAATTATATGTATACCAAATGGCTGGTTACGCATTCAAAACTGACTGACGGATTTCTAAGCCAACTGTCAAGAATATCTGAATAACGTAATCTGGCAGCTGAAAAGTGAATTACTATATACACATACACCTGCCTTCTAAGTCAACTGGCGGGTTAAGTTAACTGGCGGGTTAAGCCAACTGGCGGGGTTAAGCCAACTGGCGGATTATTCCAACTGACGGATTATTCCAACTGACGGATTATTCCAACTGACGGATTTCCATGCCAACTGAGGGATTTCTATGCCAAATGTCAAGAATATATGCTTTAATTAAATAAATAGCGCAATCTGGCAACTCAACCCTAATAATGTACACCTGAACAAACCATTTACGCCTTCTAAACCAGATTAAGCCTTCTAAGCCAACTGTTAAGAATATCTGATTAGCGTAATCTGGCAGCTGCAAAGTTAATTACTATATACACATACACCTGCCTTCTAGGTCGTCTAAGTCAACTGGCAGGTTAAGCCAACTGACGGATTAAGCCAACTGACAGATTATTCCAACTGACAGATTTCTAAGCCAACTGTCAAGAATATATGCTTTAATTAAATAAATAGCGCAATCTGGCAACTCAACCCTAATAATGTACACCTCAACAGACCATTCACGCCTTCTAAGCCAGATTAAGCCTTCTAAGCCAACTGGCAGATTAAGCCACTGGCTTCTACTCCAACTGGCGGATTTCGAGTTCTAAGTCAAGTGTTGCTACCATGATCTCTCATTGAGCTTCTGCCTCTCGCAGAAGCTGGATTCTCTTTTCCTCTCTCTCCTCCTCTCTCTCTTAGGTTAGGTATGCCCCTTTGAGGGGTAAGGCCGTCCCCTCTTTTCCCCCAAAGAGGTTAGGTGGAGTTCCCCTCCCCCTTTGTTGCAGCTTGGGGGATAACCCCTCCCCCTTGTTGCATAACCCCCTCTTTGCAGCATTGACTTGTTGCAAGACCCTCCCCTTGTTGCATAAACTTGCATCATTTCCCCCTCCCCCCTTTGCAAATTGATCAACATTTGCAATTGCATTGCACTCGTCCATTTTTCGGGCATACTACTATGCTAACTAACGAAAATATCACGACCTAACCTAATCATTCGTTAGGTCAACTGTACGCCCTTGACGATTGGTTAGGTAGGTCGTTATATTTCGTTAGTTAGGCTTATAAAGCTAACTAAAGAAGGCTCGGGGTGGCTTTCTTTCATTGATCCGAAAGTACTCGCATTCTGATGACTGTAATTGGCTATGTGATTTTATTATTATTAACGTACCATGTATAATGGGAGCATTCCCATTATAACCATAGTGCTAGTTTTTAAGTTTAAATTCTATTTTTTTGGTTTAAACTAATGTATCACATTTATTAGATATAGTTTATATTAGTATAGTCCAAATGTAGAAAAATTATTCAGAAATGAACTTCATAGTCAGGGATATACTTACTTCGGATCATCTGAAGATCAGGGCCCCCAGCCTTCTTTAGTTAGCTTTATAAGGCTAACTAATGAAAATATCACGACCCAACCTAACCAATCGTCAAGGGCGTACAGTTGACGTAACGATTGGTTAGGTTAGGTCGTGATATTTTCGTTAGTTAGGCTGGGGGCCCTGATCTTCAGGTGATCCCTTACTTCGATTAAAATATTTCTTATTCAAAATTTATAAAACTTGTTTTAACATTTCATATGTCGATGAAAATTCCTGAAAATAAAATGATCCTCGGAAAATCCTCCAAACAAAATTAATATTAGCGGTTTTAATTTCAAAAGAATGCATATTTTATTTTCTTCTGAATATCAAGTTTATAAATGCAAATAGTAAAGTTTTCACCTAAAAAAGTTGTTAAATGAAAAAAAAGCCACTTTCTTAACCGCGATCGTAACTTAGCGTGGCAAGATGAGGAAAGTGCTTTGTACTTTGCGTGAAGGATCTCAGGACATGGATTTGACCACAGTAAGTGATTTGTAAATTTCTATGTTTATTTCTTTATATCAGGGTGTCCCTAAAGTCCCTGTCTATTTTGTAGAAATAATAATATTTCAAGAAAACAGCTGCATTACGGAAGACATTCACCAGCATCTGTGGAGTTATCTTCACCGTTTCTGCAGCAATGCGGTTTCGCATCTCTTGCAAGTCCGCCACTCTTCTTTCGTACACCTCAAACTTTATAAAGCCCCATGCAAAGAAATCAAATCAGGAGAAATGGCCTGTTTCCACCACGCCCAGTCCAGCGACTTGGAAAACGTTCATTGAAGTAAGTTCGAATGACGTTTGCGTAATGACAAGGAGCCCCATCTTGTTGAAACAACCATGTTGAGAATGCCATCTGAGAGAAGTTGGATCTAAGAATTGCTGAAGCATGTGAAGATAAAGTGATCCTGTCACTGTAGCCTCTGCAAAGAAAAAGAGCCTGGAAAGTAACTCCACAGATGCTGGTGAGTGTCTTCCGTAATGCAGCTGACAGATCTGAGACACGCAGAGACACTGATGGTGCTTATACCGGAACAAATACCTGAATTTGATATATACACACATATTTTGTTATGCTGTTCTTTAATTTTCCTTAAAATATTATATCTGCAGGATAGGGACTTTTGGGACACGCTGTATAATGTGCATAACTGAATGTATGATAGGTTAGGTAAGTAGAGTTAAATAAATAAATTCTTATATAAAAATAAAGTTTCAGGAAATTCACGGACTTTTGAAGTAAATTGGAACAGGACAGTTCCAAAATACGATTCTGCGTGTTTTCTGTTAACATTTTAAGTTATTTGTACGTGGTTAGAAAGTAAAAATAAAGTTAAAAAAATGAATGCTCGTACAGTTTATCAACAATTTAATTTTTTTATTTTCGTTTGTTTAAAAGTTTTTATCCAGTTTAGGATAAAAGGGACTGAGTAATATTTTGGTGCTACTATAGCGTGATTCCTACCGGTGACTTCGATACTATAGGGTGATTCCTACCCGTTTTGGTTCGAAACTACAGTACTGTAGAGTGTGATTCCTATCCAACGTATAAATGAAAATATAATAAATATAAAATGCTATTTATTATTCAATTTTATTTATTTAAAAAATAGTTTCGGTGCTACTATAGTATGTGGTCTACCTACGATTGGTTAGGTTTAGTCACGATATTTTCGTTAAAACTAACGAAAATATCATGACTAAACCTAACCAATCGTCAAGGGCGATGGACATTGGATATGTAAACAAGCAATTAGTAAACAAGGTAAGAAGCTATAATTAAAAGGTAGACCGCCGAATCGAGGTAGGAATCACGCTATAGTAGCACCAATATTTTACCTAGTTTTAAATAGCATTGTATCCATCTCCGTTTAGAATGAACAGCTTTAATATTCATAAAAATTAATGAAAATGAAATTATCACAGAACTATTAAAAATCATTTTCATCCGCGAAATAATAATATTTACGAGGACGAGGGCAAGCCAGATAAAAAAGAAAATGATTGTAAACGTTTTAAGTCTAATCTCACTAAATGACTCACTCTTAAGTAGTTATTTTGGCTTTAGCAGACTGAAAATTTGACTTTAACTACTGATATTAACATTAGCTTACGAGTTTTCTCTTAAAATTGTTATGGAGAATAAATAATATTAGATGTCATTCACCTAACAGATCAAATTTTTTATATTTTTTTACAAAGTTTTACAAGCAACATCAGTTTTGCATATCAGTATTTGAATAATAAAGGCAACTATAGGTTAGTTTGTTTTTTATTTTATTCAGAGTATATTACAAAAATTTATCTTGGAAAAAAGAATCGATCCGATATTGCATTTATTGGGCTCAGTTCTGTCTAGCTAGTTAATATATGTTTACAGTATCTATGGAACCAACAGAAATTGGTATTCGTGCATCTGCAATATATTTTATATATGTACAGGGTGGGCGGAAAGGAGCTCCCTATTTTGGATTGGTAAAAAAATACGTATATTATCCATTTATTTCAGAAGAAATAATATGAAAAGGTAGGCATACATGGTAGGTTTTCTCTAAAATTCAATGTGGGCTCCAACTCTTTCCATCAGCTTCTGGAGCCGCCCAGGAATGGCGTCCACTGACTTTAGCAGGAACTCCGGCGGGATGGAGGACATGACTTCCCGAATTCGGTCCTCCAGTTCTTCCAATGTCCTCGGTTTGGTGCGGTAGACTTCTTCCTTTACCCACCCCCAAAGAAAGAAGTCGCACGGTGTCAAGTCGGGGCTCCTGGCTGGCCATTGATGTGGACCACGACGACCCATCCAACGCCCAGGAAGTGGGCATCCAGCCACTCACGGACAACAAGAGCGAAGTGCGGAGGGGCGCCATCTTGCATAAATATCAGATCGTCGATGTTCTCCCATGTGCTGACAACCGGCCAGACCTCGTTTCGCAACATAGCAAGGTACCGCTCAGCATTCATGGTGTTGCGCAGAAGGAACGGGCCCACAACCTGATCTGAGGTCATACCACACCACACCGTTACACTGAACCGATTCTGCCGTTTTTCAGCGGTAACCATGGGATCCTCTCCTGCCCAGTAGTGGCAATTGTGGCGGTTGACAAAGCCTCCGACGTGGAACACCGCCTCGTCGCTCCAGAGGATGTTGCGGAAGTGATGGGGCCAGTCTTCATGCCAAGCCAGCATGATTTCCCCGAACTCCATGCGAATGTCGCAGTCCTCGTCCGAGAGAGATTGGCAGTAATGCGGCTTCCACGCACGCCAGTTCAGCTCCTTCTTCAGCACAGTTCGCACTGAGTAGCGGGAGAGTCCACTTTCCCGAGCTGCCTGGCGAGTTGACTTTCGTGGACTCCGTGCGAACATTTCCTGAACTGCCTGCACCGTCTCCTGGGCCCTGGATGTCGAAGGGCGACCACATCTTCGAACATCTGCCACAGACCACGTGGTCATGAGCTTCGAGTGGCAGTTCTTGATTGTTTTCGGGTCCACTTGGGCACGTGGTCCGTGAATGGCCCGCCACCATCTTTGAACTCGAACGACAGATTGCCAAACTTCGTACCGTGCCGCCAACTGGGCACGCTCCTGCAGTGTTAAACGCTCAGCCATGTTACCCTTCAATCTGAAATGAACAAAAAAAAATGAACGTTACAATTGTACCACTTTAGAGAACACAAAGAGAACACTTTAGAGAAAAAAAGATTACCGTTACAATTGTACCACTTTAGAGAACACACCATAACAATATAACAATACAATCACAATTTATACATAATTTATAATGTAATTTAAATTAGGGAGCTACTTTCCGCCACCCTGTATATATATATATATATATATATATATATATATATATATGAATAGAAACGACGTAAATAAGGAGCGTCTCTGCACACGGGGAAGAGAAATAACGAATAAATGAAAAATGAGGCGAACCGCCGGGAATCGAACCCAGGGCCTTCCAATTGCCGGTTGGATGCGCTACCATTACACCACGATCTCTCCCGTGTGCAGAGACGCTCCTTATTTACGTCGTTTCTATTCATTTATATACTGCGTGGTCATTGCAGTTAAATGCACATATTCACGATTTGCGAGGGTGCCCTCTCAGGGCATTGGTTTCTGCCCTATGTAGGAGAATTTCGATTTATGATTGATCGAGGTCCGTGGTGTAATGGTAGCGCATCCAACGGGCAATTGGAAGGCCTGGGTTCGATTCCCGGGCGGTTCGCCTCATTTTTCATTTATTCGTTATTTCTCTTCCCCGTGTGTAGAGACGCTCCTTATTTACGTCGTTTCTATTCATTTATATACTGCGTGGTCATTGCAGTTAAATGCACATATTCACGATTTGCGAGGGTGCCCTCTCAGGGCATTGATTTCTGCCTATGTAGGAGAATTTCGATTATGATTGATCGAGGTTCGTGGTGTAATGGTAGCGCATCCAACCGGCAATTGGAAGGCTCTGGGTTCGATTCCCTGCGGTTCGCCTCATTTTTCATTTATTCGTTATTTCTCTTCCCCGTGTGCAGAGACGCTCCTTATTTACGTCGTTTCTATTCATTTATATACTGCGTGGTCATTGCAGTTAAATGCATATATATATATATATATATATATATATTTTTTTTTTAGTTCGGGAAGAACCGATTCGCCTCTATTTAAAGGGCATATCTCAGCGGAAAAACAAAGGAAAAGTGAGAGGAAAGACAGAGGAAAAAGAAAGGGTGGAAGGGACAGTCGAAGTGGAAAAAGACCAAGGATGACAAGGACTGCAGGGTCGAGCCCATCATCCTTGGGTGCTAGGGCCGGGAGGGCGCACGTGAAACCTCCAGGAACAAGCACGTACAAACGAGCGCAAAGAGCACTCAAGAGCACGAGCTTAGAACCCCCTTGCGGGGATATATATATATATATATATATATATATATAATATATATATAATATATATATTTATTATTATATATATATAATATAAATTTTTTTTAGACCTGTTTGTACCTCGTGCTGAATGGATGCTTTGTTTCTCCTTCTGTATTACTATCAAATTAAAAAGGAATAACTTCTCGGCGGTTTATTCTATCTGCACCCGAAAGTGTATAAAATATCACTGAATCCGTGCATATAAATTATAAAGTGAAATTCATTGAATGAAAGAAAGTGCAATACAGTTTACACAAATTACCACAAATTTAAAGTATATATTTAGTCGAAGCACGGCAGGTATTTGAGAAAAGTTTGGAACAATGTAGGAAAAAGATTATAAAACCCAAACCCTCGTGACCGGCACCCAACGAAAGAAAGAAAAAAAATTATCTTTCGAGCGACTACGGTAATAAATGACACGGCCATGGGTTCAAATTCTCACCTAATTTGCAACTTGTGTAATTTAGAAACAACTGAAAATGTGGCAATCAGGTGTGATTTCTGTAAAAAAAATTACAAGACTTTATCTGTACGAATTGGGATGATAGGAAAATATCCCTTGTGTCGAACGCCAAACAAATCACGGGGATCAAATTTCTGTGTGTTACCGAGACCGTAAACTCATTTGCGATATTTAAAGAAATGGAGAATACGAATGCGAATGCTATAGAAAAGGAGAGAATAATGGGGGAAAAGAGGACCAAAATGTCCCAAAACAAAACGGTGTGGATAAGAGAGAAACAAATGAAAATATAACAAGGAAAGAAGACATTACCGTAAAAGAAAGAAAAGAGACAAGTACAATCTACGATATGGTAAAACTGCCTAACAAGGATAATGATAAAAGACAAAAACTAAAAGCATAGGAAATAGACAACAAGAACTAGAAACGTAAAAATGATAATAAAAATAGTGATAATGATAGTGATAAAATGACGACAGACACTAAAAACATAGAAAATAAACAGACGAGAAGTACTGTAGAAACGCAGAAAACATCATATGTAAATATCATGGAAAAGGGCACTGCAGATACTGGGATGGGCAATGCATCTATGCACAGCCCACTTTATGTAACTTCCATTACACAAATGGATATTGTAAATTTGAAAACAAATGCAAGTTTCACAACCTCGCTATCTGTAAAACTTATGTAACATATGGGAGATGCAAATACGGACAAAAATGCCGTTATCACCATCTTCAAACGAACACGACAGGTGAGCAGACAAAATCAGCAACAAAGAGGGCTACCAATTTTTTAGATGTAGCCCACACAATTCAACTACTGAATACCATCCAGCAAATACAAAGCCAATTGAAAAATACAGGACTCCGAGAGCTGTACAGAAGACATACAGAAAGACATTACATGCGATATCTGGACAACGGGTATCGAAACAGATAAAGAGAGGAAAATTCTCGGAGGATCACAAGGCAACGAAACATGCACCACCATTGGAAAATGAATCTGAACTACAGAAAGGGAAACATGAAAGCGAAAAAATAAAAATAATCCTAGTCAACATTCAGGGCATTAAATCAAACCATTACCTGGACAAAGTCACATACCCGAAAGGACTCGTGCAAGAAACCAAAGCAGACTTTGCATGCCTCACGGAAAACCATCTAAAGTACTGCCAGGCCACCTGTGAAAATTGTGAGTTTTGTTTTGACAAAAAAGAAATACAAATTGACAACTATAACATACTCCGAGCCGACAGAACAGTAGGGCGTAAAGGAGGATATGCTATTTATATACAAATATTGCAGAAAAGTCTATAAGTACTTCAAACAACTACTGAAAATCTGTAGCAGTAAAAGTTGAAAAATTAAATATGGTACTGATTGTAATATACAGACCCCGAACACGCCAACTTCAAAATTTTCAGATTCACTTCAGGGGTCAGAAAATGGGTGAAAGATCTACACTCTCCAACCCCAAATATTTTTCTGTGGTGGTTTTAATTTCCATTTACGAAATATAAAAGGACAGGAAAAAATATATGTATACACCAAGACAAGGGGGCACAAAGGAAGACCAGAGTCAAGCAAAAATGCTCCTAGCTCTAGCCGATGAATTTATGTTAACACAAGAAATAACAGAAAATACAAGAAAAATCAACTGCCTAGTAGATTTGTATTCACAAACAACAGCACCCTAGTTGATAAAATAGAAATATCCCAACTATAATATCAGATCACAACATTATTGAAATAACAACCAATAATTTACCAACAGGAAAGGAAAGAACACGCACTATAGAAAGAAGCAAATTCGAAATTTTTAATTTTCACTCCAAAGCTATAAACTGGGAAGGTGTTGCAGCCAGCATAGAAGCAATAGACTGGAAAACTATCTTTAAGACCAAGATAACGGAAGAGATGCTAATTACCTTAGAGAAGACGCTAGAAATTGTAGAAAGACATGTCCCAAAAATGCAACAAAGAGGAAAGAGAAGCAAGTTCGAGAGACAAAAGAGGGCAATGTTCCGCAAGAGAAAAAGAGTAACTGTAAATTAAGAAACTGCAAAAACATCAACATCAAAAAAATATTAAACGATAAACTGGAGAGTATAGATTGCGTCATAGAGGATTTAATTGAGAAACATACAGAGAAAGAAGATGACGCTATAGAAGCGATAAAGGTTAACTCAAAGTACTTCTTTAAGTTTGCAAAAAGGAAGTCGAAAAACCACCCGACTATCAGACCTTTGAAAAATTAAGACAATGTTTGATCCGATGATCTAACAGAGGTATCTGAAATATTAAGAGCTCAGGATGAATCATCTTTCAGTATCCCAAAAACTGACAAACTGATAAGCGATAGAAACGCGTTCTTCGAAGAAGAACTACAAGGGGAAAGTATAACGGACTTTGACTTTACGACAGATGATATTACACAAGCTATAGGGAAATTAAAAGTACACTCGGCGGCAGGACCAGATAAATGGAATGCCACACTGATCAAAAACTGCAAAAACTGCTCTCCTGAAGAGAACGAACATACAGTGGTTCCAATATATAAAGGAGATCGATCCGAGGCCTAACACTATTGGCCGGTGTCGCTTACATCTCATCTCACTAAAATATTTGAAAGAACAGTTAGAGAAAAATATGTGACTTTTTGGAAGCTCAGAAAAAATTAAATGATAACCAACATGGATTTCGGTCAGACAGATCATGCCTATCACAACTAATGGAACACTATAACAATATTATTAGGCAGTTACTTGAAAGTAATGAAAACTATGATGGAATATACACAGACTTTGCCAAAGCGTTCGACAAGTGTGATCATGGAATCATAGCACATAAACTAAAATATATGGGAATAACAGGAAAAGTAGGAAAATGGATATAAAATTTCCTTAGTGAGCGATACCAGTCGTTACAGTTCAACGAATATCAGAATCAGAGGTCTTTAGCTCAGTACCACAAGGAACAGTATTAACTCCATTACTCTTCATAAGCATGCTAACTGATATAGATGAAGTTACGAGGAACAGAGGAGTAACATCCTTTGCCGATGACAAAATATTAGTAGAAAAATAAGACACTCAGAGGATATAAGATTTCTACAAACAGACATGAACAGAATCTACAATTGTTTGGAAGGCAACAGTATGAAATTTAACACTGAGAAATTTCAACTATTAAGGTACGGAAGAATGGAAAACCTAAAATCCATGGAATACTGTACCCAAAATGCACAGGAAATTCAGAGAAATTCTAAGGAAAAGATTTAGGTGTTGTAATGACTGATGACGCGAAATTTAAAACAAAATTAGATAGCAGTAAACAGAGCAAAAAAGAATAACTGGACAGATATTGAGAAACTTTAAACGAAGGGATACGAATATAATGATTCCTCCATTTAAAACACTGATCACACCCAAGTTGGAATGCTGCTCGGTCCTAACATCCCCATAGAAAAATAAAGACATTACTCAGCTAGAAGGGATTCAGAGAAGCTTCACAGCCAAGATCAATGGATGCAAAAATATAAACTTCTGGGAAAGGTTATGTGAATTAAACCTACTCGTATATTCACTGGAAAGAAGAGGAGAGAGATACACCATTAGTTACACCTGGAAAATAATGGAGAAACTAGCCTCTAATCTTACTCTGAACCCTATAACTCCTTAAACAACAGTGGAAAGTAGGAAAGGAAGAATTAGTGGTGTACCGATTAATCGGCATTGCCACCAGCAGAATCGGTGAGTTTTTTGGCATCGGGAAAATTTAGCTGATTCTCACCAATTCTTTGACATTTTAAAATTTTCATTACAAAGCAAAATCTATATTTATAGAAAATATGATGATGTTTTTTGGCGGTTTTGCAAAGTTTAGCGATTCAAGAATCGATCCTCCCTCTTTCGCCCACTCCTTGGCTTAGATGCATGGCTCTTGGTGTCGTGAAGACGTTTTAAAGTTGTTTGAACAGCGCACCTTGGACATTTAAATTTTCTTGCAATTGAAGCTTGCGAAAATCCTTGAGAATGAAAAACCTCGATTTTAGATCTTTCAGATTTGGTTAACTCTCTTTTCTTACTCATTGTTCGAAACTTATGAATATCTCAAAAAATCATCAACATTTTGATAAAGATTTCCAAAAATTAACCATGGAAGCAGGTTTTCATAATACTTCAATTTTTTTGAGAAAATAGGTGGAACTCACAAAAATTTAAATAGATTAAAATACCTCGGCAAAAGTGCTCAATCAAGGTGCAAATTAGTCATATTATAATCACAAAACTCTAAACTAATTATTTCATTGGTCAAATATTATCTATAATTACCATAAGCGAGGTTTCACGGGGTGGCTAATAGCTTTGGCCAAGGCGGTATATATAAACAGATGTATGTAAAGCCCCAATAGCAAAATATATACGAGCATAACTACCACACAAAAAAATAACCACCACAGCACCACAACCACCAATCGTCTAAGTATAGCTTATCATCACCTAACCAAACCCACCTTACTCACGGCTTTTACTTCCCAGCTCCTGATAGACCGACAAGGTCTCTAAATACGACCTAATTAATAGACAAAGCTATTAAGCATAAACAAATACGTTTATGGGGCCAGGGGGTAGACCCACAAGGTCTCTAAATACAACCCAATAGACAGAGCTATTAAGCCTACACAAATACTTTTATGGAGCCAGGGGATAGACCGACAAGGTCTCAAAAAAGAGAACGACGCTAATAGTTTTTCTATTAAGCTTCTCATGGTGGAACACCACGAGGCCAATTTGACGTTTGGTATGCGATCTTTTAAACAAAAAATCGAATAAGATAAACTAAGTTTAATGCCAAAACAAATTTTCACCATAATATACAATTTTATTCTTAAACTATAATATAAAAAACATTAATACGATTTTAAAAAAAATAGAATAATGCCAAAACAAATTTTCACCATAATATACAATTTTATTCTTAAACTATAAAAAGCATTAATATGATTTAAGAAAAAATATAAATTAAATTAAAGGTAACTTTCATTTTTCCTCTTTTGGCCAATTATTTTGTTTCAATACAAATTTGTCTAATATACAATTTATCCTTAAACTATATCATAAAAAGCATTAATATGATTTTTAAAACAAAATAGATATATTTTGGCCAATTATTTTGTTTCATTACAAATTTATCTTTAATAAACAATTTTATCCTTAAACTATAACATAAAAAGCATTACTATGATTTTTAAAAGAAAATAGATTCTATCGCGGCTCATCCAATTACAACCCAATGGGTGGAGTATGAGAACGAATCCAGGATCTCTGGTTGGCGGAAAGTCTCGCTCTCACACAGGAAACTCGCGAATTGAATATTGTGGGTGGGGCCAATCGGGGTCGCGTATATGAAAGGGAACATTTTCAGCTGGATCCACAACAGTGATTTTCAACGTCTAACCACGCATTCTCTCATCATGGACACTTCTAGTCAGACACATCAGCTATACTGCTCCCTGCAATTGTTTGAAGACGGGGACCTCTCTGCAGGGGCTACGCTCCATCTTTTCGCAGCGGCCGACCGGAACGCCTTACTTTCAACGGAATCCATTGCAGAAATTTGTGACTGCGAGAAAGAACCAGCGAAAACACTCTCATTTGAAATGTGAGTAATTACGTAATAATTTAGTTTGTGATTCATTCTCGGGCTATATATACACACACATCGTATCATTCAGTGCTTAACCCTTGCAAGTGTTAGTTAATTTATAAAAAAGCCATAATAAACGAAGTGAAAGGATATCTGCCCATGGATTTGAGACTCTGCGACAGGGCTTAGTACCCCAGCTAATGTTCCTCCTTGTGAATGTCATTTAGACAGTGAATTTTATTATGCGATGAAAGTATCCTTTGAAAGTGAAATTTTATTACGCGCTTGTTTCCCTGTACGTGTTAACTTAAAAATTTAGTTTATAGTAAGTTCTACAGGTTGGTTTTTAGAATTCCTAAAACTTTAACCCTTTAACGCCGAACATTTTTGTCGGGTTAAGTCTAAATGCGTGTATTTGAAACGGTACGTATTCGACCCAGTCGGCGTTAGAGGGTTAAAGGTAGGGAATTGCTGCGGTCCCGGGTTCGTGACCCGGTGCTGAGAGATGATGCGTAACACATCCAGCTAATCTTCCTTTTGAGCTCAGTTAGGCTAGTTGCTTTGTGTTTATTATTTGACCCGGGTAACCTATCCTGCATTTTCTCTTATTGTAACTCCTTGTAACTCTCTCCTCCCATATATACACATCGCGCTGTCCTGACATATAAATGCCTCTTTACTAAAGGTTACTCTGCTAGGGTATTCTTTTATTTGTTTCTTTAATTAAGTATTTATTAAGTATTTAGAGATGAATTTTGTTATATATATATATATATATATATATATATATATATATATATATATATATATATATATATATTACATATTATATTATATATGGAGCAAATGGATTTTAATTAAAAAAGATTCAATGTGGATGAATCGTTTAATATCTGCCAGGTGCTCGATACACTGTGACGGTGCTAGTCATCCAATATGATCATTATTAGAAAAATGTATGAGCTGTCAAAATAATTTTCAAAAGATTAGACGCCTGGCTCAGAACAATCCACGATGAGCCGGGCGTACCTGGCTATATGAGGGGGAGAGTACAAGAAACCAACTCTCTACTTCACCAGGGCAACTCGAGAGGATGGGCGACAAGCTTGACCTTCGTGAAATGAGGAATCATCGCACGGAACATTTGAAAGGTATATACGAGGGGGGCTTAAAAGTAATGCTCCACTCAAATAAATTTTAAACGGGTTGTAGGATTTTATCGAAACAAAAGCAGATATGTACCTTAGAGTTTATTCTTCAAAACACTCTTCTATAAAATCACTCTCTACCTCGATACATTTACGCCAACGATAAATGAGTTTTTGAAATCCATCCCGTTAAACTCGGAGCTTTGACTACGAAACAAAATTTCACAGCGTCCTTAATTTCTTCGTCAGACTCGTAGCGATTTCCACAGAGACGTTCTTTAAGTTTAGGAAAGAGGTGAAAATCGCATGGTGCTAAATCGGGGCTATATGGTGGATGCAGCAAGAGGGTGAATTGCAGATCCTCAATTCCTTCTCGGTTTGAACACTGGTGTGAGGCCGTGCGTTGTCATGGTGAAAAAAGACTGCTTTTTTTTTGTGGGTGCGAATCCTCTTGATCCGTTTTTATTAGTGTAAAAACGTTTAAAGAAACAACTTGAACCTTGCACCTGCGAACCTGAAAAAAGTAAATAAGTTATACTGGACTCACCAATCCAGGCCCAAACCTAAATAACAATAAACCAATAAACCTGAAAATCTGAAATTTAAATTTAACAAAAGGAAACCAATAAATAAGCCTGACACCTGGAAACAAAGCAACAACAGCTTGTAAGCTGTTGATAAACTATTGAGCTTATCACAGGTCTTTGTTATAGTTTTTGACTAAGCCTAGTTAGAATCAGTTAGAATTAACAAAATAAACTTTAAATATACTGTAACACTAAATTGACTAAATTGACTTGAAAACTTTGAAATCTTTGAAAGCACTGAACACTGGCAAGCCAGGACCAAATCTGATAACCGAAAAACTGGAATCCCAAATTTCCCGGTTTGTTAGAAGATCTGATGTTACGCGTTTCCATTTTATGGTTTAATATTTCTAGTGAAATTTGACGTTTTATATTTTTTAAAGAAATTTAGAAATTGATGAGCCGAAATATTTTGAATATTACTTCATATTTTAAATAATACTAACACACTCCCCCGGGACAACAGCAGTTATCCTTTTAATGGGATTCTAGCTGCTAGGTATAGGGTTTAATCTGATTCGCCAGTGTCCTTAAAGAGTTGAATTATTTGTTTCTGGCATTTTAAGGCAGCCTGTCGTCTAGGTCTTTGAAAGTTTTGAACTTTAACTTGGATGTTAGAATTTGAAGCTGGTCCAACACTCCGAACAGAATCCCGCTGGGAATCCTGCGAAGGGTCCGAATCCCGAACAGAACCTTTCAAAGTGTTGGGTGAATCGTCTGATTTTTAAGACCCCGAATGGGTGATTTAGATTTCTAGAGGGTACAAAAGACAAATGGGATAATTTACCACCTGCCCGTCTCCTCTTTTGAGCATTACGCTCCTAACTTTATTATCCTGACCAAAGAAAAGTTGTAAAACTCTTCCCATTTGCCAGAATGGTCTAATCTTAGCAGGATTTTTGACTAAAACGACATCCCCAACTTTGATACGATTAACCCAACTGGACTGGAAAAGATCCCGACTGTGTTCACGAAGGCTCAACAAATAGGATTCATACCAAAGAGTCCTGAAATGCTCGAACTTTTCTGCAAATTTTGAAACGATGCATTTAGTTGTGATGTGAAGGTTGGTCCGGTGTCCACAAAGGATCATCAGAACAGTCATCAGGTACTTTGAGTGCCAAACTAGAATTGGTGTGAAGCTTGAGAAAGGAATTAGGAGTTAGCGGGCAAAGATCCTTGTCAGAGGCCATATAAGTCAAAGGTCTGGAGTTGATTGCATTTTGAATGCTCGAAAGTAAAGTGAGCAAATCAAAGTAATTTAGTTTAGACCTACCTATAGTCTTATACAGGCAGCTCTTTATGACCCTGATAAGTCTCTCCCACGCGGATCCCATCCATGCAGAATATACAGGCAATTTGACGTGTTTAATATTATTGCTACGCATATGCTCTTGAAACTCACTAGAGTTCAAAGATTCATGTAAAAACTTACCACCCACTTTAAAGGTGGAAGCATTATCGCTGTACAGGACATCGCAAATGCCATACAAATTTGAAAATCTTTGAAAGGCCATTAAATATGACTTTGATGTCATATCCGGTAGAAGTTCGATATGAACAGCTCTAATGTTTAAGCAAGTGAAGATGAGCATGTACATTTTGGTGGTGGTGTTGGTAAAATCTTTCACATAAAATGACCAGTAAAATCCACGCCCACGTGTTTGTATGGCCGGAAAAAGCTGACTTGAGCCTTAGTGAAGTTCGTGAACTTAGGATATTTGAATGCAAATTGATTAAATTTTTGACAAATTACACATTCTGAAAGTACAGATTTAACTGTGTCTAGGACGGGTCAACCAGAAGCCTTGCATTCGCAACAAATTCAAGGTACTCTGGATGCCGAGATGTTTACAGCGAAGATGAGTGTCTTTAATGATCAAGGTGGTCAAAGGGTGCTTTTTTCCTAAGAGAATAGGATTGATTACATTTTCATCGTAGTAGTGAGATTTAGCTATTCTTCCTCGACTCCGTATGAGTCCAACGTCGTCGAGGAATAAGTCAAGGTTCTTAAACGAATTCAGGAACCTCAGAACTATCCTTAGCTTTTTGATCGTAGTTTTCAAGAAAGTGATTTTCCCTCTCAAAGGATTGAAGTTGCATCACAGATAACCAGTACAACCTCGCTGCAAAATCAACGTCCGCTGTTTTACGTTTGAGTTTAAAAATGAATTTCAATACATAACGGTGATGCGGTACAGCTTATTGAGATCCGAGTAACGTTCGATGTCTAAAATGGGTTCTAGTTTGTTCGTCTCTCCTTGAACCGTAACGGATGTTACGACGCCAGTTTGAGTTAGTCCTTTATGAGTGTCTGAGACATTTAAGTTCTTTCTTTTCCCACAAAAGAGGGTCTAACTTCAACCAATCTGGGCCATGTAGCCAAAGGTTCATTCGATTTAGAAATTCTTTGAATGATATCTTACGTGTGACAAGATCGGCCGGATTTTCCCGCGTCGCCACGTAATCATACCTAACTGATAAGTTGAATTTGTTTTCAATATCTTTGACCATGTCTCGAATGTCTTGCAAACGATTACGAACAAAGACCGATTTATTCCGTGTCTCTATTTCGCTTGTTAAAATCCATGATAGTACAATCTGAGCGTCAACGAACACCTGAATTGACTTAAAAGTTGATTGGAAACTAGACATAAATTGAGGTAAGCACTTGAAGGCTAGGTAAACAGATAAAAGTTCCAAAGAAGGCAAAGTACGACCCTTAAGTGGAGCAACTTTAGACTTAGCAAAAACTAAGTGAGATTCTGAATTGCTGACAGCATAAACAGAAAATCCAAAGCAAGATTTGCTTGCATCGCAAAAGACTAAGATCCACTGTGCCATCATCTTCAAAGGCTGATCTGCGAATTTTAAGATCTTTTAACTCGTAAAGGTCTTTCAGAATCTCGTCCCACTCCCTTTTTTCCGACTCTCCAATTTCCTCGTCCCAACCTATACCCTGAGACCAAAGTTTTTGCATCAATATTCGGCCTCTGATGGCTACAGGAAGAAACAATGAAAGAGGATCAAAAACTTTTGATATTTGGGATAGTACTTTACGTTTGGTGTTAGCCGTTTCATCTAAAGTAAAGTCCATTAATTTAATTTCATCTGTTTCGACCGCATAATGATACCCTAAGACGCGCTCTAACCCACTTCCATGCTCCTCGGCTTTATTGTCAATTTGCATTTTCTGTTTGAGATCAGAGTGGTTGGTATTCCATGATCTTAATTCGAATCCTCCTTCGAGCATACGCTCATTGGCTAGGAGGTAAAGTTCTTTTAAAAGTTCTGGATCAGAGTGAGTGACAATAAGGTTGTCTACATAAAATGAATCTTTGAGAACTCGGAAACAAAAATCTTGATCGTATTTGTTATGATGATGCTGAATTATATAGTTCAGGATAAAGGGGGAACTGGTCAATCCGAACACTATAGTAGTGTATCGATAGGTGACCAGTTGTTTATTGTGGTACCAAAAAAAGCAAAATCTATTTCGGTCGGTTTCTGATTTTAATCTAATTTGGAGAAATGCCTGTTTAATGTCGGAAAGCATGACGAATCGATTTGTACGAAATCGGCAAAGTAATTTGAACAACGATCCCATAAGATCAATCCCAGGATACGCTGCTTCGTTTATTGAGGGGTTGTCACCTATTTTGAGACTACAATTGAAAACGGGTCTTATTTTAGTTGTGATTTGAGAGGCTTCTTTAATGATAGGTCTATGAGGTATCCATATGTACTGATCATAGTCTGAGTGAGATACTTCTATTCTTTCAATTATTCCTTCATCTAACTGCGTTTGAAATACTTGATTATAAGATTCAGTCAAGCTCTTCCTATCCAAGAAGTGAGTTACTCTATTTAACGTGGCTAGAGCTATTTTGTGATTAGACGGAACCTTTTCAATTCTTTCACGATACCAAGGGAGATCGACGTAATATCGATCATCCTTGAGTTCGATAGAATCTTTGAACCGTATCATCACTTCGTCCAAAGCAAAGTCAACCGATTCGTTTTTAATACCAATTGACTCCATACTGTATAAGTACTCTAGTCCCAAATCTAAATCCGGTTCTGTTTTATGAAAACTTAAGAGGTTCAGATAAGTGGGTAAAGGACGCAAAATCGCGTCAACCGCAGCAGAAACCTTTTCATGGGCATTATTACCCTTTATACTCAAATTCGAAACTCGAGCGTCCACCCCGCAACTCCCCTCCGACTCTACCAGCGGGAATGATGGCTCTACTCTGGTCAGATCCTCACAACTTTGTACTAAATGATTAGGAGTAATCTGTTTATGATGCAGTGTGCTTAAAGAAATTGAATTTTCATTTGAACATACATTTTGACATTTGACATGTGAAACATCCGACTCAGTATCCTTGTTTGGGGAAGAGCTTTTAAGGTTAAAATCAAGAGAACGATCAACGACGGTCCCTATCGTGCCGCTCTCCACAGGGTTAGTAGCATTAAAATCAAGGGAACGATCAACGACGGTTTCTATCGTGCCGCCCCTCGGGGTTAGTACTTTGGAAAGCTGAAATGCTGCCAAAGGGAATCACTCCCCAAATTGTTTTCAGGGCAGTTCCACCCGCACAAGGAATTTTGTCCAACCTGGAGAAATGCTGTAAAACATACTCCTAAAAGAGCCCTCACTCCAATGACTGAGTCAGTGGAGAGGTGGTCGAACTCTTTGTCGGCCAACTGGTATCCCTCATCTTTGATAGTTTCAATGGCGCGATCCAACCCCGCGACTTTATAGTCCAAATCAAGGTTGTCGTCAACCAGAAACTTCACCGTATGAAAATTTGAAGAAACTAACATTTAATTCGATTTCCTTGAAGTGAGTTGTTTGTGTACTTATATAAGTTTTTATGTTACATGAGTAATAGGGAAGTCTGTTTAGATCGTATCCCAGGTTTCGCACAGTCTCGGAAGCAATGTACGACCTTTGGGAACAAGGATCCAACAGGCAACGCACAGAGCTAACTTTACCACGCAAAGCAAAGTCAAGAGTTAGAGAAGGGAGCAAAAGGTCGGGAACATTGTTGTTTTGAGAGGAACTAATTTGTTCAGCTGCGAAGACACTAGAGTGCATGATCACACCACGAGTCTGACCCAGTCAGGAGTCCCCATTGTGGAACTGAGGACATAATGCTGAAATGTGTGTTCGAAGTTTACAGAACGCACATTCAAATGATAGTGAATATTTAAAAGCCGGACACTTCTCCTTTGTATGTTTGGAACTCGAGCAAAACCTACACAACTTCAGATCCGAGCAGCGAACCATGCGCTTATTGTAAGTATCAAACGATCGGCACCTTAGCATGGAATGATTACCAGAACAAAACTTGCATATTTTTGGAAAGGTTCTATCTACCTCGTCTGCCACCTTGCTTTGGCCATCATTAGAGTTTCTAGGCGAACTGTCTTGTTTAGGATTGACTGAATCAGGTTTTGACTGAGGGGCTATTTCTGTTTTAAAGTTTTGAAGGGTGGATTTGGGTCCCTCTTTAATATTAACTTTAAGTTTAGTTTTTGTTTGTTTAGAAGCTTGATTTTTAATGGTAACAGACTTTGGCTTTAATCTCTCTAGACCTCTAATGACTGATGTATAATTATCTAAAATATGATTCAAGAAAGGGTAGTTGCTATTAACAAGGTGGCTCAATTCTTTTTTAAAGGACAGAGGCAAGTCACGATAAATAATGTGAGCCAGCAGTCTATTTCCACTAGACCCTTCTTCAAGGAGATTAACTTTAAGTCCCTTCAAATCAAATAGAATTGATCTTATGTTATTTAAATGACGAGAAAGGTGGTCGTAAGTAATCGTATTCGTCAACACGTTTCGCGGCAGTTTCCATTTTATGGTTTAATATTTCTAGTGAAATTTGACGTTTTATATTTTTTAAAGAAATTTAGAAATTGATGAGCCGAAATATTTGAATATTATTCATATTTTAAATAATGCTAACATTTTTTCAACTTCTTCAGAGTTTCAATATAACGTGCGGAGTTGATTGCTGTCCCTCTTTCCTTAATTAAAGTCTTCGAGAACAACACCATTAATATCCAAAAACACAGTTATCATCACTTTTCCAGACGATTTTTTAACTTTGAATTTTTTTGGCTGCGATGAAATTTTGTGCCGATATTCCATGGATTGCCGTTTATTTTCAGGATCATAATGGTGGCCCCACGTCTCGTCTCCTGTCACAATGCTGTGCAGAAATTCATCTTCATTTTCAAAGCACTGCAGATTTTCTTGGCAAATGCGTTGTCTCTCAGTTTTCATCTCGGCAGTGAGCATACGAGGCACCCATCTTCGGAGACCTTTCTGTAACTGAGAATATTGATAATTATATAATGTGTCCCACTCGCTCTTTGGAGATATCGAGCATTGCAGAAATTTAATGCGACGATTTCACGAATCAGTTCTTCAACGTAGTTCCGATGAGACTCGTCGGTTGCCGTTACAGGCCTTCCATGTCGCGGTTTGTCTAGCAAATCTTCTTGCCCTGCTTCTCCTTCTTTACACTGCCTCGCCCAACGTCGAATGGTACTCACAACAACACACTGTTTGCGGTACACAGCTTGCATTCGCCGATGAATGTCTATGGGAGCAACACTTTCCGCTGTCAAAAATTCAATTACGACACGTTGCTTGAAGCGAAGGTCTTCACTCCTTTCCATTGTAATCGATACTGAACCAACGTGTGGAATGAGTGTAGGCTATATTAGGCTACAACAAAACTGTTTTATCTGGTTACCTCTACACAATCTGGAATGGAGTGGGGATATCAAGTTACAACAGAAAACCGATTTTATCTGGCTACCTCTACACAATCCAGAATTATTCAAGTGGAGGAATTACTTTTCAGCCAACCCTCGTATATATACCAGGTAGTTCAAAATATTTTAGACCCCAAGTCTACCAAGGAAATTGTCAATACCATTTGACTGAATCAAATTTTATTGAATATAACATAATTTCATTCGTTAGCAGAGCATTGTTTCATATCAAGTATATTTACTTGGTTAGAAAATTAATGTCCAGCAGTTACAGCAAATTTTCAAAATGATCCCCATCTTGATCAATGCACAATGCAACTCGCCTTCTGAACTGATCAATTGCTCTGTTTATTTCGATTTGATCCAGGCTTTGACAAGCTTCATTAATACTCTCGATGAGGTGGTTTTCATTCCGAATGGCTTCCCTATAAACGTGTTGACACATTCTTTCCCAAACGTAATAATCCACTGGATTGAGGTCAGGTGAATTTGAGGGTCCACATGTCAAGTCGCACGAAGTCAGGAACGCACTTGTCTAAGTATTTCTGTGTAACCTTTGCTGTGTGAGGTTTACCTCCATCTTAAAGAAGTACAGTATGTAGTCGTTACCACCAAGCTCGTTCATGTCATGCACAAAGGAATCTTGAAGGACTGTTTCAACATGAACCTTTGTGTTTGGTGGTATAACAGTCAGTTGGGACTTTCCATATTTTGAGACAGCAACGACAACCAGTACTTTCTTGCTGAAGTGATTTCAAGGAATTTCGGATTTCTTTGCGACATTTGCGCAGACACGATCGTTTTGAGTGTTGATGAGTGCCTCCACTGTAAATGTTCTTTCATCTTCAAAGAACGCTCTGTTGATCTTGGCTGTGGTCATTTTGCGCAAGAGTTGCCTGCACCGAGCCAGTCTCTTCTCACGAATTCTCTTAAATTTTTAAATTCAAACCAAGTCTCGTGATTCGATTCACGGAAAACCTGCTAATGTTCAGAAGGCGAGCAGTTTGCCTAACACTTTTGCTTGTCCTAGGTTGACCCTCTTGACTACAAACAAGTTGCTCAACTGCATTGGTGTTCTGCTGGGTCCTTGCAGTCTTCGGTCTGCCACTTCCAACGTTTCATTTTGTAAATCCACTGTTATTAACTTTAGTGAGGTAGAAATTGATTATGCTCAAAGACCAGTTCTTATTGGGAAACATGGGCTTGATCTTCTTCGCACCATAGCCATTTTCTTGCCAAAGTAGTTTGATCGCTTGTTAATGGCATCACTGACAACGGTGGATATATTTTTTCATATCTAAAGAAAAGAGCAATCAAGTGTAAGTTAAAACTGAAGAATAATGGACAAAAAAATTTGTAAATAAATCTATAAATAATAGTTAAGCATGGGACTATAGCATGCTGCGTATACAAGCATTAGCCTTTTAACTCATTTAAGTGTGGTGAATATGCGCCAAGGGCTAGGCTACTTGATGTCATTCGAAAAAGGCCTAGGCTACTCTGAACCATTGAGAAATATCCTAAATTGCCTAAATTGTCGAAATTGCCTAAATTGCTCAAATATATATATAAATTAAGAAATATTTTAGGGATTTTTTGGACCACCCGGTATATATTAGGATGGTTGCGAAAATAAAAATTCTAAATTCTACAGATCTTACCCCTACATTTGTATTCTCTCTAGAGCTAACCCGAAAGATAAAATTTTAGTTAACTCAAATAATATTTAGAAGTCGCTCAACAACGTAGAATTTTCCTAAAATAAACCAAAAAATGATGAATATCACGTACGTTTTTATCACTTTCTGATATGTATTTTTATTATTTTTTCAGAAAATATGGAAGAAGCTAAACCATCTACATTAACTTGTGGTCAATGGCCTGTCGCAACCAACCGAAAGACGAGTTATATCTACTGGGGCATCCTATAAAAAAATCTTTCTCCAGGAGCAAGCTTCCCTCCCAAGGCGAAGTATTGCAACGACTCTTACACTTTCACCTCGAAGAAAGGAAGACGGTGAAGGAGGCAGAAAAAGATGTTATTACGGAATTAGCCTCCTTCTGGATCAAAGCCAGAATATCTATGATCCAAGAGTACAATGCGATCGTTAAACTTGACAAAGTGTTGAAGGCGTGGCAAGCGCTTAATAAAAATTCAAAGCGAACGACCGAAACCCAGAAACGCAACGAGGCTGATTTCAAAGATAAATCTTTAAAACTGTTCCATATCACACATGCCAACGACATGGACCTAATAACAATACAGGAAGACCGAGATTTTCTGGAGCTTCAGCGGCAGAACTGACAAGGCCTCATGGGTCGCGTTGACACATTACTTAGCAAGATAGAGAGCCGGCGTGAGGAGAGAGAACAACGTCATTTCGAACTCAAGTCAAAAATGGAAGAAGAAGCCCGCCAACTTCAAGCCAAACCAGTTCTGGTAGAGTCATCCATTTCCTCAAGTGATATGGATGACGTTGTGCCTCCACCTCCAAAACAGAGACAACGTAGCTGTCGTCCAGTGCAGGTACTGATTCGAGCAACTGTTTCTGCCCTCGATCGAACCAAGACGACAAACCGAAGTGCTGCTTTTGTCTTCAAATTTGCATCATCTCTAGGTCACGATGTGAAGGAACTGGCCCTCAGCCGGTCCTCTATTAGAAATGCCCGTATCCGGTTCCGTGCAGAAATTACAGCGGAGATTCGGAGGGACTTCCAAGTTAATATACCCTTGACCGTTCATTGGGATGGCAAAATCCTACCGGACACAACGGGATCTCAGAACAAAGTAGACCGTCTCTTAGTGCTGGTGTCGGGAGCTGGCGTGCATAAGCTCCTTGGTATCCCTGAACTATCTTCAGGAACGGGAGAATCTCAAGCAAATGCGGTCATGCAATGCCTCCAAGATTGGTGCATAGAGTATCAAATGAAGATCACGTCACTTGATACCACTGCTAGCAATACTGGAGGATGGAGCGGAACGTGTGTGTGTTCGACTCGAACAGAAGCATGGTCGCTCCCTTCTTCATGCTGCTTGTCGGCATCATATACTTGAAGTGGTGTTAAAAAATGTTTTTGCAGAAACCATATCCTCAAAGTCTTCAGGGCCTGAAATTCTCCTTTTCAAGAGGTTCAAAGATCAATTTGATACCTTCCATCACGGATGCATTCGCGCTCTTGCGGATGAGAATGACTTGAAGCGACGTGTGGAACCCATTAAGGACAATCATCTCCTCTCTCCACCAATTGAAGGAATACCATGCTCGAGATGATTACAGGGAGTTAATTGAGCTCTCTCTAATCATTCTTGGCGAATGTCCGAGACGTTGTACGTGGCATTCTTGTACGTGGCATTCGAGTCGTGAATGACTTTGCTGAGCGTAGTGTCGCGTTGATGACCTCATTCAATGAACCAACAACCTGTAAGGAAGAACAGAAGAAATATCTTCTCCAAGTGGTAAAGGACTACCAGACGTGCTTCCCCAAACCTTTGGAAAGATTGCTCAGTCAAACATAACCATTTGCTATTGTCTTGCTCATATTATTTTTAGTTGACGCAAAAGTTTGATTTATGTTGTAACTGTCATCTATTTTGTTTTGAAATGTAAAAGGAGGTGCCATTTGCCATTTTCTTGCATGCACATATTTTCTCAATTGAAGGAAAAGCTAGAATTATTTTAGAAATTTCATATATTTGTGCTTAAAAAAAAAAAGAGAGTCCATTTGCCGTTTTCTTATATTTAGTATACTTTTAGTTGAACCAAACACAATAACTACATTATGAATACAATATGTTTTATTTTTTATGACTGAATAAAATTTCATACAATGTTTTTAGCCTTATTTAATTTTCATGCAACAAAGAAATTAAGCAGTTCTCTGTTGAGCAGACACTCAGAAAATTCAAGTGCTTTGAGAGACTTTTAAATATTATTTGATTTACATTATATTTAGCAGAAATTATTTTTTAATAAATGGTAACAAATTGAGTGGGTAAGACTTAAGATACGAGGGGCGGTCAGAAAATAAGTTTACACGGCGTATAATTTTGTAACTAAAGGACCTACATTGATTATGTTTGTATCAGGTGAATGCATTAATCATTGTTGGCAAAACTGCACGTCGATTCGGCTGCCATCTACCGTACATTGGTTGTACGAGTCAGTTGAACATGGCGGTTCGACTAGAACAGTGCCCTGCCCTACGGAGCAGTCCAGGACGTTTACGTTTAATGGCCGCTCGTAAACGTTCCAGTGTTGAACAATATGCAGCTGTATTGATTGTTGTGCCTTTTTGCATGAAGTCTGCGAGCAAAACGCCTTTGTGGTCCCAAAACACGGTAACCATCACTTTGCTAGCGGACCTCACAATCTTGAACTTCTTTGTGTCGCGGGGACCCAGGGTGTTTCCATTTCATGTTGGCACGTTTTGTTTCCGGAGTACGGTGATGAACCCCTGTCTCGTCTCCTGTAACAATGCGCTCGAGAAATTCTTGACCACTGACAGACTCGGAATATCGTTGCAGAAATGACAGGGTACTGTTCCAGTCGAGCCGCCATGTTCAACTGACTCATATAACCAATGTACGGTAGATGGCAGCCGAATCGACGTGCGGTGTTGCCAACAATGATTAACGAATTCACCTGATACAAACATAATCAATGTAGGTCCTTTAGTTATGAAATTAGACGCCGTGTAAACTTATTTTCTGTCCGCCCCTCGTAGTTTCATTTGAAATTTCACCCCTATAATTAAGAAACACCCTAATATATATATATATATATATATATATATATATATATATATAAATTCAATTCACAATTAAACACGTCAAATAAATAAAACATTGCACACCCACAAGGAAAAGTGAAAAGCGATTTCAAGGTCTTTCGTGTATTCGACATAAACCTTGTCAAGGAATGAAGGGAAAAGGTAAGAAACCAAAAATATATATCTCTATACAGCGTAAACAAATAATTAGGAGAACTATAAAAAATTAACGAGTACTGATTAAAGAAAAATAAGATATTTTAACAAGATGTGGTCCATTTTATATGTTCCCGAACTGTTATTGAAATTATTTATAAAATAGATGAATGCACATTCCACACTGTTTCTTTCAGTTATGTTTTTATTTAAAAAAAAAAAATTTAGAATTTTCTCATTTACTACTATGATTATATCTATACAGACGATTGGGGCAGAGAAAACCTTGTGGCTTTCAATGCCTCAAAAACTCTTCCTCCATCTGTCTACTCGTCACAATCTTCCATACGACTATCTCCTTACCTTCAACAACACGCAACTCAATCCTTACTCTTCTCTTAACATACTTGGTGTTTCCCTTTCTCGTGATCTTTCCTGGTAAGATCACATCTACTCTCTTTCTAAAACAGCTTCTAAGAGGTTAGGTATGCTGTACCGCCTCCGCGGTTTCTTCACCCTAACTCAGTTGCTGTCTCTGTACAGGGGTCTTGTTCGCCCCTGTATGGAGTATGCCTCTCATGTGTGGGGTGGTTCAACTCACACAGCTGTACTTGACCGTGTGGAATCAAAGGCTTTTCGTCTCATCAATTCCCCGCTCTTACTGATTGTCTTCAATCTCTCTCTCTTCGCCGCAATGTTGCCTCACTCTCTCTTTACTATCGCTATCGTAGCGGACATTATTTTTCTGAACTCTCTAACTGCATGCCTCCTCCTTTAAGGAGAGCACGCAGTACCAGACTTTCTACGCTTTCTCATTCCTTTTGTCCAACTATCTAATGCAAGGGTTAATCGGTATTTTCAGTCTTTCATCTACTCAACCGGTGAACTCTGGAACAATCTTCCTCAATCCATCTTTCCTCCTGTCTATGATCTCCCATCTTTCAAACGCAGATTGTCTGGGCATCTCGAAAACGACGACATTTGCCCTTGGCCCCTCCTTCCTGCATAAAAAAAATTTGCCGTTCTTCACGCGTATTTATGCTGTTTTACTCTGACGTCTAAAGTTTTCCCAGTTTGACCCACATAAACTGAATGGCATTATTTACATTGAATCGAGTAGGCAGAGCCAGCGGCATTATCTGGGTTGTTTTTTATTAGGCGAGATTTAACAGTAATGTCATAATTAAAAATCTACGTTAATATATATACACAAGATGAAAAGCGAAAAAGCCTAATTTTGCAATCCCGCTAAACAGTTCAGTGAAATACACTGCATTTTTTAATTTCCTTTTTATTTTTATTTTATACTTTATCGCAGTACACCGTAAACAGTATTATAAATTTAGAAATAATAATTATGACTTATTTTCTAATAATTCATTTGTCCCAGGAACAGTTTGAAAGTTTGAGATTTGCAAAGTTTTTGCGTGAATTCCTAAAAAAATAGATTTTGATGAAAATTACAGAAATTTCAGTTTATTTAGATTAAATTATACGTAAAGACTTGTTTTGAGTGTGAAAGCCATTCCAGATTTTTTTTCAAAAGTGCATGGAGTGTTTTGTGGTTTTTAATTAACCTCGATTTATACTGCTCCAGAATAAAACGTCATCAGTTTCAACTGCGCACCAACAAAGCGAGTGGACAAAATATCGAATTATGGAAAACCGATGAGTGGGTAGTTGGGAGGTAACGAAAATGGTTCACTGAGTAGGTAGGTAGTTAATCTAACAATTATTAAATTCCTTTTATGTCAATAACTGGGTGGAAGAAACCAATTGGTTGCTCACCAGAGTTATTCTCCACACTAGTATTTATATACTGTGTGGAGGAGCGTGCTCGGTAATGGAGATACATTACCGCTAAACCAACCGAGGAATAAACCAAGACAACGCTGGTACAAGAAGCCCCGCGAAGAGGAGAACAAAGGGAGAACGAAAACGAAGAACGAGGCGAGAGGACGTACCAGCAAAGTACGCTCTCGAATGAGACAACCGGAGAAGGGAGAGACTGCAATAACTAAAAGTAAGTGACTAATTGAGTTTTTACACCAAACAGTTAAGAACATTAAATTAAGCCTACATTGTGACCTAAGACCCAGCATCAACTCATAGCTTAACAAAGGTGAAGGTAGATTGCCCTAACCTAATCTTGTGAGGAATCCTACTGTGGACCTCAATTTATCTGCCCGCTCTGGACCATTCCGAATCTCTAGGCTGACCCCTCTAGGCTAGACTTGATCTACTCTATAGTTAGACTGGAGAAATAAGGGGTGGGTTAATTGTGGACCAATTCATACAGAGCATTTTTCGCATTGGTGGCCCGTGTGGGGAATTTACAAACCTTAACCTTACTTAACAAAAATTGCAGAATTAGGCTAAATGGTCTAGCCTAAGCCTAACCTGAGCAAGCCTAATTAGGTCTACAACCTAGGGCCTAACTAGGAAACATTTACATTTAAGGAGTCTCATTCTCTTATAAGCTTAGACCTGAGTGACATAAGTACTTGGGGGGGATTAAACAAAATTTAAACTCGACTGTTTTGTCTGTGCTCTATCTTCTCTGGTAATTTCTTCTTGTCCTCTATTTCATTACGATCCCCAGTTAAACAATTTTGACTTAGACATGGACAGTGAGGAATTGAAAAAGTTAAAAAAGAAAAGGGGGGCAAAGTTGGGAGCTGTTACAAAGGCTGTGAACACTTTTAACAATATTACACAACCAGGTAAGAAAAATATAGAGAGTGTAATTATTAAATTAGAAATTAAAAAGAAGGAAATAATAGCCATTAATGAGAGTATTTCAGAGTTAGTTGAATCCGAAATGGCTGAAGAACAATTGATAGACCTTTACGCTGATGATGATGATCAGGTAAGCTCAATTGAACAGCAAATAGGGAACTACGGTCTCGGTTGACTGACTTAACACCAAAAAAACCTAATTCTGATTTTAATCAAAGTAGGGCTAACCTTCAACAAAATTAAGTGGCATGCAAAATCCTGAGTCACAAGAATTGAGGGCTCAGTTACCCATTTTGCTAGTACCAACATTTGAAGGGGACACGGTACAATTCCCATCTTTCATTGACAAATTTGAGAATTTAATAGGTAATAAACCTTATATTTCAACTGTTGAAAGTTTAGTTACTTAACTAGTTCCCTTAAAGGCCCAGCCTATAACCTAATAGCCTATTTACCAGCCGTAGGGGATTCATATGAAGTAGCTATTGATCTTTTAAAACGTAATTACATTAATAAAGATAGATTGTATATGAATTATCTCAACAAATTTTGAATTTGCACCCATAAAAGATAACCATAGAGATATGGAAATTTTTTATACAAAATTAGAAGCTATTATAGGACAACTGGTTAGCAATGAGATAGATATTAAAACTTATCTTGGCTTATACAAAGCATAGTACTTAGGTGCCTTCCTTCGAGGGTTAAAGATAATTTAATTCTAAAGACGGGAGAAAATTATCCTAATTTAGAACAAATAAGAGAAAACTTCCCCAATATCCTAATTAATTACAACTTGAGAGATTTTCCAACACATAAGACCCAGACTATGGATAAACCAAAGACTGTTCCCAGAGACCAACTAGCTACAGCCAAACAGACAAAACTTGATACTGGAGAATCAAATGTGACCAACTATAATACACGAACACCTACATTACAGAACTTTAATGTAACTGCTGCCTCAACTTACACACCACATTGCAAATTTTGTGCAAGTAATGAACACAGTAGTACTGGGTGTGACAAATATTCAGACTTTAACCAAAGGGCTAAAAGATGTGAACAGTTGAACCTGTGTAAAAAGTGTACTGGCCAGGGACATTATAAGAAAGACTGTAAATCTAGGTTAAGATTCAAGTGTAAGTTTTGTAAAAGTTTACGACATGTCTCATCAATGTGTGATTCACCAAAGTGTCCAAACAATAATACTCAAACTCAAAAGATACCTCCCCCAAACAAAGGTAATCAAGAAAATGCCACTTTCATGGGACATTCTGCTTGTTCAAACAATGTAACAAGAAACACTGAGATTCTTTTACCAAACTATTACTTTGGACTTAGTGAATAGTGAGGGTAGTACCACTCCAGTGAGATGTCTTATAGACTGTTGTTCTCAACAAACATTTGTTTCAAAAATGTAGTTAATAAATTGGGTTTGACACCAAACCCGAATGAACAAAACCTCAATATTGCGTCCTTTGTTAAGGATAACTCGGACAAAAAATAGCTATAAGACAATTGACCTGGAACTACATTTAGAAAGTAAATTCAAGAAAATTGAAGCAGTTATTATTTCTAAAGTAGGACAAAACAAACTGGTTATACCAAACTAGAACAAACATAAATCATTTGGGAAAACACTACAAAATAGCTGATAGACATATCACTAACAACACAGTAGCTAACATTGAAATGCTAATAGGGGCAGATTATATTAATCTTATTCATAAGGGCATAGTAGAGATAGGTAATGGTATAGCTATTCAGACTCCATCAGGGATAGCCCCTTTGGGTGACCTATCAGAATACAACCTAGACCTAAACCAAAACAGTGCATGACCAACAAATACTATGTGCCTCAACTCAGTCCTACATAACACCTGTAAGAATAGCAACACTTTGAATAATATTATCTCAACTGAGAACATTAATTCATCATTATCAAATGAAACTTTGGATGAGGCAATTCAAACTTTATGGTTGCTAGAATCTGTGGGTATACATGACACACATCAAACTTCAGAAGATCAGTTAATGGTAGAAAGATTTGAAGACACAGCAGTGCAAAGACAATAGTTATTTTGTTGAGTTACCTTGGAAAATAAATTGTCCAACTTTAAGAGACAATCTCAAAGTAGCTAAAGGACATTTATATAAAGTAATGAAAAACTCAAAACAAGATAACAATATTCTATCATATGATGATGTCTTCAAAGAACAGCTACAGAAAGGCTTCATTGAAGAAGTAACAGATAACCCTTTTAAAAAAGATGGTTGTCATTATTTAACCCACAGGGGGGTTTATCGACAAGATGCCCCAACAACAAAACTCAGAGTAGTATATAATTGTAGCCTCAAAGACAGTGATAAGCACAGTTTGAATGATTGCTTGATTGAGGGTCCTAATCTCATTTCTGACCTTGTGAAGATCTTACTGAGGTTCAGGTTAGACAAATATGCTGTACAAAGTGACATTTCAAAGGCATTTTTGAGAATAAATCTTAAAAATGAATATGATAAGAACCAACTTAGGTTCTTATGGTTCAAGGATCCATTTGATTTGAATAAAGGGTTCATAACCTATAGATTTAATGTTGTGTTGTTTGGAGCCAATTGCTCACCTAGCCTATTAGCATTGACAATTAGACATCATTTAAACCAGTTTAATAACTCTCTAACATTGAACTTCCTTAAGGAACATTTTTACGTAGACAATCTAATAGGCTCAACGACAACAAAATCTGAATTATCTGAAGTCTATGAACACTCTCAAAACATTATGCAACAAGGTAACTTTGAACTTAGAGAGTGGATTTCAAATGATGAGGATTTAAACAAAAAGATTTTAAAAGATAATAATGGTCTTACTGAGCCATCAGACAGAGTTAAAACTTTAGGTATGAACTGGTATTTGGATGCAACTTCTAACAGTCATGATTCAATCTGTACTAAAGGTTTTAAACTTGATGAGGAAGCAAATACTAAAAGACAAATATTATCAGAGGCTTCCAAAATTTTTGATCCTATGGGTCTATTCCTGCCTTCAACAATAAAAACAAAGATTCTCCTCCAAGAAATTTGGAGGACAAATGTTGGGTGGGATGATCCAATAACAAATGAAAATCAAAAATCTTGGAAGAAGTTAGCTACTGATTTAACAAAAGTGCAGAACATTAAAATTCAAAGGTGCTGTGGGTTTAGGGATAAGCCCCAGAGGCTTCATGTGTTTGCTGATGCAAGCACACAAGCTTATGGGTGCTGTGCGTATCTTGTAAGCCCTACAGAAAGTCATCTAATTTATGCAAAAGGGAAAGTTGCACCTCTCAAACCTACCCGAACCATACCTCAATTGGAACTATTGGCTGCTACATTAGCCATTAAAACCATTTCATTGCTTAAGGATGCTTACTATGATGTGTTCATAACTAATATCCACGTCTGGCTTGACAGTCAGATTTGTCTTGCCTGGATACGGAATGATAGCATTAATAGTAAGAATATCTTTGTAAGAAATAGGCTAAAAGAAATAGCTGACGCTAATGAAAGCCTACAAGTAAACTTTCACTATGTTCCAACTAAACAGAATCCAGCAGACTTTCTGACCAGAGGTTTATCCTACAAGTTGTTGAAGTCAAACAAAACTTGGTTTATGGGACCTAAGTGGCTCTGTAATACAGACCAATGGCCTGTGGAACAAGTTAACTTGACATTAAATTTAATCTTTTCAAATGAAAAGGTTGAACCAATCACTAATTATGAAAAGTATTCTGATTTCAACAAACTTGTCAGGGTGACAGCCTACTGTTTGAGGTTTGCTCACAACTGTTTAGCTACAATTAACAAACAGCTAAAAAAAATAATCATAATTATACAGAAGTTGCAACCCAATACTGGATAGGCCAAGCCCAACAAAAAGAGTACAATAAAGAGTTAGAATTCTTAACTAATGGGAAACAAACAAAAGAACCTGTACCATCAGTAGTTGTGGATCTAAACTTGTTCAGAGATGAGGAAGGCCTTCTAAGGTGTAAAGGGAGATTAGACAAATCAAAACTGTCATACAAAAGCAAAAATCCAATCCTTTTACCTAGATTTAGCTATTTGACAACATTAATAATCAGAAAAACACACAATGATGTATATCATATGGGGGTACCACAGACACTAACTACATTAAGAAAAACTTATTGGATACCCAAGGGAAGGATCACTGTTAAAACAGTCCTGAGTGAGTGTGTCACATGTAGGCGTATTCATGCTAGGCCCTATAGGAAACCAAATCCTCCTGCTTTGCCAGAGGAGAGAGTTACTCTCAACAGACCCTTTGAGACTGTAGGCATTGACTATACAGGAGCATTGACTGTAGGGGTGGGTGACACTGAACAAAAAATGTACATTGTACTGTTTACATGTGCTGCCTCACGAGCTGTTTATTTGGATGTTGTGGAGGACCTTACAGCAGAATCTTTTGTTGCTGTCTTTAAGAGATTCTGTGCACGACATTCAGTACCAAAGACAGTTTGGACTGACAATGCTACATATTTCAAAGCTGGTGAACAAGTCATCCATGACTTGTTAAGCAATGAAATCACACAATTATATATACAAAATACAAACATAAAGTGGAAGTATATTCCGGTTGCCTCTCCTTGGTATGGTTCTATCTGGGAGAGGAATATACAAACAGTAAAGAATTGCTTGAAGAAAGCAATTGGCAAAAAACAGATACACTTATTTGGGTTACTCACTCTCCTGGCTGAGATTGAGAACATCATTAACAATAGACCACTCACTTATGTGAGTGACAACATTAATGACCCAGAACCATTAACTCCAAATCATTTGATTCGGGGAGAACAAGTTAGTCTCCTGCCGGACTACAATATAGACTCTTCAGAAGACCCAAACTGGACTCAACGACATGATGAGCTCCAAACTAAGTTACAACATTTAACTAGAGTTAAAGCTCATTTCATTAAACAGTGGAAAACTGAGTACTTGATGGGTCTAAGGGAGAGACATAAACAAATGACTAAGAAGGATTGGTCTGACACAATAAAGGTAGGGGACCTTGTTCTCATACATGACAGTACTCCAAGACAATACTGGCCTCTGGCTAGAGTTTCAGAACTCAGACCAGGGCAGACGGGGTAACAAGAGTGGTCAAATTAAGGACTTCAACGGGTGACACAACAAGAGACATTTCTCTTTTGTACCCTTTAGAGTCTGGACCCAAAACAATGGACTTTGGAGAACCTTCTCCACTGACAGTAACAACTGGAGACACTGAACTTCCAGTAACTATTCCTTTGACAGTAGGAGTGGTAACGCATCCTACTACAACATTGACAGACACAAGACCTCAGCGACAAACAGCATTAAAGGCGCGACTATTTTTACAACAAAAAATAGATGCTGGGGAATTGTAATCTTATCTTCTAACTTTCATTTTTTCTTTTCTTATGGTAAAGACCATAGACAGTTTCATCCTATGGATGTATATTTTCTCTTCTAATTAAATGCTACACCTTCTCCATGAGAAGGTGAGGATAGGCACTGTTAATCAGATTAACAGGCATTTACAGTTAAGTAGTTAGCTAGTCTACACTCAGACAAAAATTGGTGACAATGACACCAAACTTTTTATCTCCCGGGGCCCCCAGTATATGGAAAACCGATGAGTGGGTAGTTGGGAGGTAACGAAAATGGTTCACTGAGTAGGTAGGTAGTTAATCTAACAATTATTAAATTCCTTTTATGTCAATAACTGGGTGGAAGAAACCAATTGGTTGCTCACCAGAGTTATTCTCCACACTAGTATTTATATACTGTGTGGGAGGAGCGTGCTCGGTAATGGAGATACATTACCGCTAAACCAACCGAGGAATAAACCAAGACAACGCTGGTACAAGAAGCCCCGCGAAGAGGAGAACAAAGGGAGAACGAAAACGAAGAACGGGGCGAGAGGACGTACCAGCAAAGTACGCTCTCGAATGAGACAACCGGAGAAGGGAGAGACTGCAATAACTAAAAGTAAGTGACTAATTGAGTTTTTACACCAAACAGTTAAGAACATTAAATTAAGCTGGGTCAAACAAGTTAGGCCTACATTGTGACCTAAGACCCAGCATCAACTCATAGCTTAACAAAGGTGAAGGTAGATTGCCCTAAACCTAATCTTGTGAGGAATCCTACTGTGGACCTCAATTTATCTGCCCGCTCTGGACCATTTCCGGAATCTCTAGGCTGACCCCTCTAGGCTAGACTTGATCTACTCTATAGTTAGACTGGAGAAATAAGGGGTGGGTTAATTGTGGACCAATTCATACAGAGCATTTTTCGCAGAATTTTATGTGTTTTTGAAGCTTTATATTTAGTTTAGCAATAACGGGTTACTTTGGTCTTCAAATATATATGTTAGTTAAAGGCCTTTTCATATGGTGCGGAATGCATCATTTTAATTACAAAAGCTTAATGGCACTAACGAGGTCCAAAGTGTAGGGTGGTTTGGGAGTTTTAAAAATTTTGTTTTCTAGCTAAACTACTCATTTCTTATTATGTCTCAAAAATTATGTTTTTTTTCACTAAATTTCCCGTCGATTGATATCAATTAAGACTTTCTACGTAAATTCCTTCTAATTATAGAACTTGTCAAACCTGGGCCTATGATAGGTTAGGCCCTCTCCACAGCTAATTTTTTGGACAAATAGGTAAGGCCTAGTACTTAATAAAAAATATTTCGCTTTACAAATATGCGATTTTTGACATAATATAACATTAGCATAAGAATATTATTGAATTATCCCAATTAGAGTGGTGATAAGGTTACCTATTTGGGACTCATATATTAGGCTTACCGTATTTTCAGTATTCAAGGTCAGACTGTGTTTTGTTATGCTTGAATGGAAGGGTTAAATTAATATTTGGAGGGTGGCAAGGGACAATGATGTAAGTGAATGTTTCGAAAATTTTGTTCCTTGATTTTAAGAGTTAATCACATGCATAAAAATTAACACTACGAGTCAGTAGATACAATATATATATATATATATATATATATATATATATATATATATATATATATATATATATATATATATATAATTTTTTCTCTCAATCGTTCTTATATATATCGAGATGTGGTTGATAGATTAGTCGCAACATTCACATAATGGGGCTTGTCCTATTTAATGCTCAAACTTTTCCCTCTAATTAACAACAATAGACATTAATAAAGCATTTGATGCTATCCCACATTTCCCTCTCATAAACAAAATACTCAAAAGGTGGCTGAGTAACTATCTTTAAATTATATATATATATATATATATATATATATATATATATATAAGCAAACAACCACAAGGAAAAGGAAACACAAAGTCCGAGCGCTTTCGTGATATATTCACATTATCAAGGAATGTGAATATATCACGAAAGCGCTCGCACTTTGTGTTTCCTTTTCCTTGTGGTTGTTTGCTTATTAATAAGGTCACGTGTTATTTTGTGATTTTAGTGCATACATATATATATATATATATATATATACAGGGCGTCCCAAAAAAATGTATACACACTTTAAATACTTATAAAGGCAGTGTTTATTAAAATACATTTCATTTTCAAAATGTAATAGAATCTACAGACATTATTTAATTGTTTTGTCAACGCCTGTTTTCAAACTGACGTCCGTTCTGGTCCAGGCACTGCTGATAACGCGAAGCAATGGAATCGCAAACATCACGAAACATTTCGTTTGGTATTTGTGTGCATTCTCGTTCAATGGCTGCTCTCAATTCAGCGACTGTTGCAGGTTTTATAGCGTAGACTTTGTCTTTTAAGTATCCCATAAAAAAAGTCTAGTGGTGTGAGGTCTGGTGAACCTGGAGGGTATTCTACGAAACCCCTTCGTCCAATCCACATCCACATCGTGCCAAGTACCACTCGCAATACTCCACTCTTCGGTCCGGATCATCATCTTCATTAATAGCATGGACTAATCTTGGAATGTAACTTTTCCATTGACAGCGCTTCAAAATGCGTTGGACAGACGATTCTGAAATTCCTACCTCACGACTCGCTTGCCGCACAGATTTTCTTGGACTTTGGTGATACGTTTCCAGTACTCTTTCTTGCTTTGTGGGGCTTGTCGATGTCCGTGGTCTTCCGGAACGCTTCTTGTGGACATTCTGAACAGTTCCATCGGCTTCAAACTTATCTCTAATTCGAGTGATGGTAAGTCGCGTTGGTGGATCTGTTTGAAACTCACTCCTAAACTGTCTTTGCACTTCAACTGCGTTTTCACACTTCCAGTAGCATTTTAGAATGAATTTCCTTTGTTCAAAGCTTAGTCTGACTGCCATTATTAATTCTAATGGGTTTAACTTGGAAAGAAAGAAACATTTTTTTGGGACGCCCTGTATATATATATATATATATATACATTATAACTGCAAACACGCAGTATAATTAACGTAAAGAACGACGCTTTGTATAGGAGAATTACCCGCGCAAGATGAGAGCGAAAGAACGAAACAAATTAAAAAATGAGGTACCCACCCGGGAATCGAACCCGGGATCTTCCGATCGCCGGTCAGATATGATAACCACTACACCACAGGCCTCACCCAAACAAATGCCGTAATTCCTCTACATACGCGCAGAAACCAATGCCCCAAAGGGGCACCTCCCGCATGCCGTAACATATATACATTATAACTGCAAACACGCAGTATAATTAACGTAAAGAACGACGCCTTGTATAGGAGAATTATCCGCGCAAGATGAGAGCGAAAGAACGAAACAAATGAAAAAAATGAGGTACCCACCCGGGAATCGAACCCGGGATCTTCCGATTGCCGGTCAGATATGATAACCACTACACCACAGGCCTCACCCAAACAAATGCCGTAATTCCTCTACATACACGCAGAAACCAATGCCCCAAAGGGGCACCTCCCGCATGCCGTAACATATGTACATTATAACTGCAAACACGCAGTATAATTAACGTAAAGAACGACGCCTGTGAGGCCTGTGGTGTAGTGGTTATCATATCTGACCGGCAATCGGAAGATCCCGGGTTCGATTCCCGGGTGGGTACCTCATTTTTTCATTTGTTTCGTTCTTTCGCTCTCATCTTGCGCGGATAATTCTCCTATACAAAGCGTCGTTCTTTACGATATATATATATATATATATATATAATTATATATAAGGTAAGTGGAGGAAGATTCCAGTGTGAGGAAGATGCCACAGGTGGTTTAGCTCAAAAATTCACTGAACAATAAAATAGAACGTTTTTCCTCCTTCGAATGTGTATATGTGATTCCAGTGTCGTGTTTTACGGTGATTACGAATTTGAAAACAGAAATTTTTTATCACCCACCAATTTCGAAGGAAATGCAACTGAAAATTCACAGATTTTCTTACTTTTTTGGTATATCTCATCGTACAAAAAAGGAGAGTACCTTACCTAAAATGTTTTTACAGCTAATTTTCGCTTATAACTAGTACTAGGGTTCCATGGAGGAAAACGATGTGAAGTGTGTCTAACGGTTACGAAATGATGATATTTTTTACAGCCCTTTGTAAGAGATTCCAACCTTTTAATCGAGAACCTAAGAGATGATCCTGATTTTCAAGATCATTTAATTCTGACAGAAATCAAATGAGGTTCATCCGATGAAGGTGGTTGAAATTGTGTATCCATGTCATCTTGTCTGTCCAAAGGTTCATTACGAGATTCATCATCAGGTTCATTATCATCTAAAGTCTGTCTTTGATGGTTTTGATACTGGCAAATCATCACAATGTGAAAGAGGTCTCATATATTTTATGATATATATATATAACCTTTAGTTAACCTTTGGTTTGCTTCCACCCGAATTGTTCATTCTGACGAAGGTCAAGATTTTAACTCCACCTTAGAACTACAGTTTAACGTGGAATCCGAACTACGTCCCACCAGCAGCCCAGCGTTTTAACCACTATGCTACCCAGGGTACTCATTTATCTACGAACCACTTTCTTTATTTCGTGCAGTTTAGTTAAATAAATGTATGCATTATATATATAAATATGCGAATATAAATAACAATATGCATAACATAAAGATTTTATGCAAAATAAATGACTAACAATAAATCTCTTATTATGATGCAAACTGAGGAATGTTATCTTGATCTCAAAGGGTTTTAAATTGCAAATCCCTCAAAAACTGTGGGTGATATAAAACATGTTTTCATTTCCTTAATCAATCAACGGAAAATCCAATATAAGAATCACCCACATTTATCAAAAGTAGAAACACTTTGTTGAACAGTGTAATTTATCGGTTCAGGGCAGCACCGACTACAGAGATCAGTTGAACACGTGTGGATATTCATTCTGCACCCGTTTCAACAAAGTGCGTGAGTATTTCTGGTAACTAGAGCAAGATTTCTCCGTAAGTACATGTGTGATATAATATAAGGAAGTTTGTATATAGTCCATTGTAGGTAAATAGCAATATATAAAATTATTGCTAACCGAAATCATAAACTCGGCCATACTCAGAAGAGAAGGCTGGTAACTTTTGTTTGGGCCGCTATGTTCTTAACCATAGAACCAAACAATCTAGATTGGAATGCAAGGTTGTGGGGTAAAGTGCTAGCATATATGCTGAGGGAAGATGCCACTCTGTGGCATCTTCCATCAACCAGAACCATCAACATTCATGTCTTCATCAAACAAAGCAACTCCTGCACTTAAACCTCAACCGTCTATATCCTTTGAGCCATACCTAATTTTAGTGTGCAGTGATAACCAATTTGCGCAGTAATAATTTTAATTTGTGCAGTGATAAATTAGGTTCTATATCCGATATAGAACCTTATGTATCACTGCACAGATTTTCAATTTATCACTGCACAAACTTAAATTATTACTGCGCAAATTCGTTATCACTGCACACTAAAATTAGGTATGCTTTGAGCACACTAGGAAAATAAAGGAACCATCTCCAGAGACAACAGTACGAGTGATGACACAGACGGAGATGACTTTTGTGCAGCATGTGATCGTCACTACTACCTTAGGAATCGACTAATTGTACCTTTATTGTGTACATTAATATTTCTTGTTCATAACTTAATAAATGCGTTACATTTGGTACGCTTTACTTTGACTACTAGTTTAATTTGGGTGTCATTTCTATGTGTGATGCAGTCCATGAGAGATCATGCAGTGGTGTACACCACTAAATCACAGATTTGCTTCAAAATTTGAATATAGGGTATATTTCACCTCCTGATCATGAAAATGTTACTTAAATTTTATTTGGACAAGTACTTTGGGAGGTATGGACCCACCAAATTGGGGTCCACAAAAACTACTAAAGTTCCAAGTGTCACAACTTTGCTTCTAATTAGGGTAGAGTAAATATTTAAACTGTTTATAGTAGAGAATTTTATGAAGAACAATAAGCATCAGTCCATAATTAAGGTAGAACTAATATTTTGAAAGTTATCATCATTTTATTATTTGGGGGGCCCATATCACCCGATGGTCAATCAATACAAAAGATTTTGTTATGCAAAAACGTTCCCTTAACATTTGTGCATATGCTGGGTTAATATAATACTGTAATTTTGTCTATTATTATATTTTTATGTTTGTGAATATTGTTTTCTGGAAGAAAAATTATCTAAAAATTTCTGAAATTTTGTTTTTCAAATGGTAACACTAACCTATTGACTATTTTACAGATATTGGATTGAAACAGCTCAACTGTGGTGTTTCTATATTGTGAATAGAATATGGCAGGAAATTATAAAAGTTGTTTCAATCCTTTTTTTCTTCATAAGAAAATAATATTTAAAGGTTTGCGTCCTCTTCCTAAACACATTCTTAAAGAAAGTGATGAACAATTTGGATTCACTGGTAATTCATTGGTATGCACTCTTTCTCTAACCAAAGTAATGAAGCGTGGACCATTTAAAAAGGATGAAGACAGCCCTAGCAAAAGTTCTACTCCAGAAAATTCAACAGCAAGTGAGGAAGTGGATATGTATCAGTCTACTGGAAGTAATGCATCAGAAGTAAATGCAATTCTTGTTGAACTTGTGTATCCCTAGTTAAATTACGTAAGTACAATTTATTAAATTAATATATCTGTATTAATCACCAAATATGAATATGAATGAAACATGTTAGCATTAAAAGTACACCTAACTCAATTTATTCATATATCTAAGTAAAATATACCTGGCTATATCAGTACTACGTATGTCCAGCAATATTTAAATTTTACTCATGAATGACTATTTAAATTTTCAGATGGTACCCATAGTCAAAGGAGGACAAGAAAAGTCACTAAAAAGGCCCACAAAGCATAATCATCATTGAAACGGAAATTAGAAACTGCCTTCTCCATATCACTGGAAGAGGCCAGAGTGACGGTCCAGTGGTTCCCAACCTTTTTACTATGGTGGCCCAGTTTTGATGGTCCTAAGTGTTGGTGGCCCATATATATATATATATATATATATATACAGTAAACCCTCGTTAGAGAATGGCGCGTTAGGTTCGACAAACTTAATACCTTATGGGATAAATGGGGATAGTGAACGCGGCCGCGTAAAGTCTCCCATTAATACTTAGATACTAGATACGTAAATTTTTTATTCACACACACATATATGAATTTCCCTACCTATATTGTATATGAAATAAGAACATAATAAAATCATAAACATAATGATATTTGCATATGAGAAATAATATATTAAATGAAAATAGCACGTATCTTTTCTTCACTCTTTCGGATGGTGCGGATGGTAGACTGAAGTAGTATGACCTCAAAATGGGCAAGTGCAATGCAATTGCAAATGTTGAGCAATGTTGCAAATGGGGAGGAATGTTGCAAGATGTTATACAACAAAGGGGGAGGGGTTATGCAACAAGGGGAGGGATTACCCCCAAACTGCAATGAAGGGGGAGTCCACCTAACCTCTTTGGGGGAGAAGCTGCGAGGCCTTACCCCACAAAAGGGTATACCTAGCCTAAGAGAGGGAGAGAAAGCAGAAGGAGGAGGGTCTTTGGGGGAGAAGTTGGGACGACCTAACCCCCAAAAGGAAAACCTAACCTAAGCCTTAACCTAAGAAGGAGAGAGGGGTGTTCGCCTGGCTTCAGCCAGACGCATAATGAGAATTCATCCAAGTGCCCGATGTCTCATAAGGTTCTAATCAGCCAGTTGGCTTAGAAGGCTTAATCTGATTAGAAGGCGTAAATGGCTTGTTCAGGTGTACATTATTCGGGTTGAATTGCCAAATTGCGCTATTTATTTAATTAAAGCATATATTCTTGACAGTTGGCTTAGAAGTCCGCCAGTTAGCATAATCAGACAGTGTTGGCTTAATCCGCCAGTTGACTTAGAAGACCTAGAAGGCAGGTGTATGTGTATATATAATTAACTTTTCAGCTGCCAGATTGCGCTATTCAGATATTCTTGACAGTTGGCTTAGAAATCCGTCTGTCGGTTTAGAATGCGTAACCAGCCATTTGATATACATATAATTAAATAATAATATCGTTTATATATACAACCGAAAGAATTAAATAAAACACCATTATATCATTCTGTTTATTTAGACGAATTATTGGCTTCAGTTTCACGAAATATATAGAAAATAAATACACAATCCTATACAAACGAGGAATATATGCAATACAAATTATTAACAATATAAGAAATACGAACGATAGACTATATATATATAATCAAAAAATAAAATAAAAAATAATAATATAAGAAATACAAAACGATGGAGTATAATGAATATATTAGTAGAGGAAAAAAAATATATATACACAATTATATTAAATAATTAAATATATTGAAAATAAATATATATCAAAATACATTCACTTTATGTTCTACTGCGTTTAACTGAAACATTAAACGTAATCGAGTCTACAGTCACATCATTATTGCTTTGCACTACGCAGTAAATACGATTTAACATTATTTCACCGCTCAAGTTATAGGGATACCAACACTCGATGTAAATGGCCTTCATATCGTTCAATACTATTTTTGTGCCCACTTTACATTCGGTTGGCAAGTTATCTTTAACCACGGCTAGAATACATTCAAAATCACGCAAAAAGAGGTCATCGTTAGCCACCACATCATTATTAAATACAAGTTTATAAACACTCCTTTCCAATCGAGTTTTTTCTTACCGATCCGAGCTTTTCAATCGTGAACTCTTCTTTACAACGCATGGCGGCAACTGCAAGTCGTAACGACAGCTGCTCATTATAGAGATGTACAATTCTTCATGGTGAACGGTGTAGGCGAGCTCTGCCCTGTACTGTTCAAGTCCTTTGTATCAAAGTTCATGATATTTTGAAGAGTCTAAACCTTTTAAATAAGCATCCAGCTGTAGACCATTCTCGCCATGTTCATTTCTACATTCGATAAATCCGTCGAGCAGAGGGTGCATGCGTATTCAAGTACCGTGTCAAAATAAATCATATCCGTAATATAGGCTTCAGCTTGCGGAATCCGACGATTTCAAACATTCTGTCGAGGATGAATCGGTTTCGCGTAGGGACAAGAACTTTATTATCAGATGCATTCTTCCACATCAGTCGTATATCACTGCATGGCTGATCGTTATTTCTACACAACGTAAAAACAATGGCATATGAGGGGGCATCACTAATCTGTTCTCTTCTTGTACCTACACCTGCAGTTATTTTATAATGGTCCTCACACCACTTCTGAACTATCACGAAGACTCTATTCATCTCCTCAAACACTTAAATAAATAAAATTACGTTTACCACGGTTTGTTTGTCTACAAGTCGTTCACACAAGCTCCTCCACACACCCCAGTTTCTGGGACTGAAAATTGTGGGTCCCCACAGTCAGTTGGGGTGGATGGTCGCCCTCATCTTCCAAGCACACTAGATCCTTCAACGAGTCAAAGTTAACGACTCGTCGGTTCGCATGGTTAAGCGTGATACCCTTAGCCTTCACGATATATTTCATATCCTTCCCCATCCTCACCCGTACCCTATAAGCGTTTGGCCCTGTTGATACAAAGGAGTCAGCGTATGCACCATCACCATAATCATCCTTAATGTCGTCAGTCAACTCTCCGAGGAATTCACCAATAGGAGGCAAGTATTCACCCTCCCTCGCTGAGAATATCACACTATCTGTATCGGCGTATAAAACCCTCCGACCAAGATAATGCAATAGGCCCCAAAGTTTGATGCGTGCGTAGGCCGTTGTGAAGCTGGCTACAATATGTTTGTAACCTGTGAGGTATCTGTGCCAATTCGGTATTGTTGTACTTTATTATGTAAGTATTATCTACCTTCACAATGTAAGTATACCTCTTTATCGGTAGCGTTGGCATAATCCCAGACTTCACTATAACTTTGTGCTAAACGAACGTTCCCCTTGCCAGTATTCTGTGAAAATTTTCCCCAAAGTCTGTTTAGACACAACTTTGCACTAAAGCGCTTGCCTGGGTTCTTTACAATTTGGGAACGATCAAGCTGTATACCTTCACAGTCACCGTAACGCTGAATATAAGCCTATTTTTCATCTTGGATATCAAATCCTCGCGGATATTCTGATGCTTCTACCTTATTCCTCAAAAAAGCGTTTCTATATGGCGTGAAGAGGTTGGGTAGCTTCTGAAACCTCCAAACCTCATGCATCTTCAATATTCTGTAGCCATGGCAAACGGCTAGGTCCAGTTCAGGGCTGTATATATACACCTCTGATCTTACGCTGGTTGGGTGTATGATTACAGGACCCATTGTTCTCCTCTGCGCACTTCATGCACAGGGGAAACATGAGTTTGTGATATATAACGACGGGCAAGATCGGCATCCATAAATCCCGAAGGGGGGGAACGTCTACGAAAGAGAGTCGAAATTAGCGCTCGCTCAAGTTAACTGAGAACTCCTCGATGGTTGGCATGGCGGGACCCACTAGTTTTTCAGCGCACCTACAGGGTACGGATTGTTCTTTATCACGTAGGGATATAAAGACAGAAGTCGTAGTAATGGAATTTCACGCCCTCCGGATGCGGAAAGTATAGCTTGAACGGGTTTGTACGCACCACGAAAAAGCTATCACCGCGTTTGAGAGGATCCAACACCATTGAACGCTTGATTGTGTTATTTCTTCACGGTACTGGCCATCTGTTTCCATCCGTGCATCATACTCATGCTCCCACAAGATCTTGTGAGTGAACTGGGAGCCTATAAGTTGATCGCGGGTTCGGGTCCATGCAAGACTATCGGCAGGAGATCTACCGTGGATATCCCCTGTGACGGCACACTCAGGGCGTTGGCATCCGTGCCACCAGCAACCTTTAAAGGGGCAAACATTCTTCTCACCAATGGCACGGTCTTCGCTTACACCATCAACCCAAAAAACACGACCATTGATCTTAATGGGTACTTTCCCCATGTTGCGGGCGTGTTTTATGTATACCCCGGTCTTTTGCTGTATGTGAATGAGCCAGTAAATAGCCTTGTGTCCATAACTGCGGGATTGTTTCTGTGAATGACGGCTAAGGTGTATTTAGGCATGAAGTTATTCTTGAACACCGTAAAACATAATGAGGCGATCGTGGTTGCGACTTGCAACGGATCGCATTTGAAACGGGCTATGTACATCCTTCTAAAGGCCTGGAAACATACTCTAAGCACGCGCGCATCATTCACGCAATAACGCTCACATTCATCAGCTATATTATAAGGATTAGATTCAATAAAACTGTTGTAGTAGCTGTCAAAATCTTCACGTTCATCTGTACTCATACATTCATAGTTAAAGTAATGTTTGGGTGAAGGTAGTCCTACGTAATTTAAAGTTTCGCTAGTGAGGAATGTGTAAGAGAAATATCCTTTTGAAACTTCAGCGGCTACGCCCATCACCTTGGGTAGCTTTGCTAATTTACAAGGTGTGAATAATAAAGTGTCTCTAGACTGTACATTACCTCTTATTTGCATCTATATAAGTTTGTTTCCTCTTTTCAAGGGATCACCTGTAAATATCTCCGATGACTCATGCTCAAGCAACTCATAAAGGAACTGTGTGTTAAATTTTGCCCCGTTATGGGCAAGAATATATAGTTATTTTTTTTAACTTGTTCGCTAATTTGACAATATAGGACACAAAGAGTTTCACAGGGCTATCGTGGGAAATCGTTTTAACAACGTTTGTCCGTTTACCACATTTGTGACACTCATCACACTCGATCTCCATACACTCATCACAGATCGTCTGGCTTACAAGTAAATGTGGAATAACCTCTCTTTTTGGTTTCAGCGTTCGTGTATGTTTCTATCATAGTACACAGTCATACAAGGCTATTTTTAGGCTTAGCGTCTTTCATATGCATACATGCTTTACTACAACTGCCTTATATTTCTCTTAGCATGTAGAACAGTGAATTTCATCCATTTATGCTTGAAATTCCCCCAATTATCCATCATATGAAACATACCACATTCACAGATTCTCATTTTCCTGCACGTGCCAATTGACTTATGGAACTCAAAACAGCTATTATTGAAAAATGTGCGTCTACATACATCACAGTCCCTTTTCTCTGCTTTAACCACACGGCTTTCACATTTTGGAACTTTTACACCGCGCACATACCATGTGGCAAGCTTTACAATGTTTCACTTATTATCCGCAAATTCGAGACACCCCTTACACAAATCATGATGTTGTCCATATTTTCGACTTTTATCATAACTAGCGTAAAGGCCCCTTATATTACGGATGGGGAGATACATTGTTCCTGACAGTCCTAAAATAAGTAGGGGTCTTGTACGAACCCTCACACAGCTTTTAAAAACATACTCAGTCCTACGACGATCATCCATACCAAATACAACTATACGAATATTCGTTTCCTGTTCTACCCTTCTCAGCTCTTCAGGACCCATATTACACTCAAACTCAAGTTTACGGTCTGCAGTTAGTTTACTGGCACGCTCCACTACCGTAGGCAAAAAAATATTTGGGGTCCGTGTATTTAGTACAGTAAACATACGAGCTATGACTACTGCTATAAAACCGCAACCACGATCGACGTTTATATGTCGCCTGTAAATAGCCTGAGAATTGAAGTTAAGCGTATACGGTGTGGCACTATGTCCCGCAACACGGCATACACGGTCAATATTTATCCTCAAGTTATCCATATTGAAGGCTATACTACTTTGAAAGGCCTGCATTATGCGACCTAATATATACTCTATATCTTCTGTTGCCAAGCGTCTGAACGGTATTACTACCCAAAAATCATCTACATCTAGGTCATCTGACCCGAACCCGAAGGGCAGCCTCGTCCTGACTTTACGTTCGTCGCGGTTCTGAAGGAGAAACTCTACAATACGCTCAATTATGCGTCGCAGTCCGTGTTCAAAACCATTGGTATACATGGATCTAGGATTAACCCTGACTATATACCGATTTCTAATCAAGACTAGGGTGAGGGTAGCGGTGCGCACCAACTTCAATGTTATGCCATCCTCTACAAAATGAGAAGCTGCTGCTGTTGCTGTGGAGGATGTACCCGGAAATGAACAGGAATAAGTGGGTATATTTGAGGAAGGTACTATTGTGGAGGTTATGGTTAGATTTAGAGGGTTGGGGATCTATTACTGGGGGTTTAACAACCAACACAATCGTGGCACGCTTTATACCTAACGTGGAGGGCTCTTCATCATGCCTCCACTTTGAATTGTCGCGTGCACAAGGTATCGCTGGTGTGGGGTCGGCAGTAGGGTTGGAGTCTGTGATCACTACTACACTATCGTCGGGGTCATCTGTAATATCGATGATGGGGTGCTGTACCTCATCGTCATTCACAGTTCTGTGGGAGAAGAGAAAAATAGACTATAGAATATAAGGAACATCACTTAAATATTTATTATATTTTGCAAATGACCCACTTAAGAGTGTGACGTTTTAGAAATGGATTATGTAGAAAAATTCATGTTCAGGAGCCCATCCACATGTATTAAATCTGGCCATACAGGATGTGGTAAAACTGTGTTTATGCTTAAAATCATTGAAGAAAAGGGAGAGATGTTCTCAAAATTTGTACATAAAGTTATATGGTGCTATGCAACGTATCAAACAGTGTTCAACGAGTACCAAGATGATATTTTGTTCGACAAAGGTGTATTTGACGTTAATTCGTTAAAGAGAAATGAACATACAGTCATTGTAATTGATGGTCTCATGTTGGAGATGGATAAAACATTTGCCGAGACAATTACAGTATTCTTCCATCTTAACATAAGCTTATTCTTCATCAATCAGAATCTATTTTTCAAAAATAGATACATGCGCCATGTGTCGTTAAATACAAAATATTTAGACTTATTCGCACAACGTAGAGATATATCACAAATTGGGGTATTAGCCAATCAAATGTTCCCGAATTAGCGAAAGGAGTTTTTGAAGTTTTATAAAGAAGCTACAAGCCAGCGTTACGGATATTTGCTTTGCGCCTTCTTCAGCGAAACACATTTCGGGTGCTTCTAAGACCGAATATATTTCCAAACGAGCCTGAAACCGTGTATATTCCAGAATGAAAAAGAGGCCAAAGAAATATCATGAATTAATAACAATCTATCATCGACTGCTCCTGGCAATCAAACAGATGTTTGCTAAAAATAACGACTCCGACTTTTTGAAAATGCATATGTGAAATCTGCCTTAACGTTATAAATCGCAATGTATCAAAGAAACCCCCTCAGAAGGCTCGCCTACGCCGTTACAAGAACATAATATGAACATTTGTAAGGCTGTCGCGTTCGGGAAATGAATTCGCGAAGGGATTTGACCAAGGCTGGGCACGTTAGATTTTTAAAGTTAGGGCTATGAGGCCTAAAAGCGAGATAATGTTGTATTACGTTGAAGATTTGAATGGGGAAGAAATCGCAAGAGGTTTTAACCTCGAAGAGTTGCAGAAAGTGATATTTAATTTAGGAAAAAAAGGGCTTAAATTTGAGAAAATTTTAGGCAGCAACGGTTCAGGAAAGAGAAAAATATACCTGGTGAGATGGCTAGGGTATCAAAAAAGCTTCAACACATATATAAAAGCTGATGCAATAATGAAGCTTAAATAGTAAGCAACATGGCGCCTAACCATTTCGACGTCACACTACCGTCCTCCTCGTCCCTGTCTGTACATCCTAACAACGCCCTCGCCAACTTTGTAACAGAACTCCATGGACCCATTGAATTGGGTCGTGATTCGTATGAGGTGGGGATATGCGAAATTCAGCTGGACACCCTTTTTTTTATACTGATTATAAAGATCCCGTTTTTACGATTCTTAGAGACCTTGATGAGCGTGAAAAAGTCGGGGTAACTCGGGACGAAACTATACGTATCGCCCGTACTGAGGATGCACGGTATTACAGTACAGTAGTAACACTAGGTCCGAGCCGTTATGGTGCTGCTGAGGATGTTGTGAGAGACTTAAACGTAAGTTTAAAAAACTCAAATCTTAGGGCTGATTTAGTATACGAAATCGTAAACAAAGTAAATCCTGCACATACTCTAATCCTAAAATCAAAGGCTAACAGAAATATTAAAGACAAAGGGCTGTTCAAAATTATAACCGAGGGGCGATATCGATCAGCCTTCCAAAGAGATACCTTTCACGAGGTACAACTTGACTTGTCCAGCCTAATGTATCGGATGAAATTGGAGAAATTGGTTGCTGGCTATACACTCCCAGACATGTGCTATATTTACAGCAATATAGTGGAGCAACAGTTTGTTGTGGATACCCAGGCATGCCTGCTATTCATTGCACACATTCCCAATCAGAGAGGGAAGAGTTTGAGCATTATATATGACAAGCCCCATTATGTGAATATTGCGATTAATCTATTAACCAATATCTCAATATATATATATATATATATATATATATATATATATATATATATATATATATATATATATATATATGAACGATTGACGAAAAAAATTCCCATTCGGTAATGGGAGCTTAACAGTGAAGCTGCACTTTCGAAGCACTGAGTTATAATATACAGAAAGCTTTCACAGTCTATCGAGGTGTGAGATACCAGCGTAGTGGTCTTGGATCCATTTTTTTAACCATACTACGTACGGCTGTTCCTTTGCTGAAGAGGGTGCCAGAACCTCGAGAGGAAAGAGCTACAATCAGGTCTTAACACGGCAGAAGACATGTTGGCTGGGGCTAAACCTAAAGAAGCTCTGAAAAAACACTTAAAGCGTACACGGAACGAAATCGTCACAGATGCAAAGAGAAAAATGCGTGATGGTGGGAAGAAGAAGAGGGCAGTTCGGAAGAAGGGATTATCACCACGTGGCATTAAGCGTAAAAGGATATAAAAAAAGCAGTGTTGTAAGCGAATGAAACCTATGGTTGGACATTTTTTTGACTGATATAAGCTAAGACATTGATCTCATGAATCCTAGTTTGTTTACTACTTGTCGAGAGAGGAGGCACTATTTCTAACTCGTCATGGCACGCTTCATCCATCCGTGTAGTTCACAATATTGTAAATCGGAGTTGTCCGTCTTTGACATGCCCCCAACTCAAGTTTCTATTGAACACAGTGACTTTATTACAATTAAACCTTTAGACGCAATTAGTTCCCCGAGTGCCCCTATAGAATTCGTGATATCCAGCTCAGGCCCTTACTCTTTTGACCCAAACTGTATGCACATGTACGCTAAACTACGTATAGCCCATTCTGATGGAACGGACTGCGATGACAAATATGCTGTATACGCTGAAACAAACTTTCTGCACTCCATATTCAACCAGTGTGATGCATATTTAAATCAGGTTAACATATCGGCAGGAACGGGATACTATCACCTACGAGCCTATCTGGAAAATGTGCTGAACTTTTCCAAAGAAGCGAAGGATACCTTTTTAAGTGCCGAGGGCTATTATCAAGCTAAAGATGAAAGTAGTATAAATGATAAATTTAAAAATTCTAAAAAGATATACGAGTGTTTTGGAAGCCTGCATACAGACTTCATATTCCAGGCGTAGTTTCTTGTGAATGGGGTGGACATGAAAATAAAGCTCACCCTCACGAATCCTGAGATATGTTTAAATATGGATGCTGATCAAGAAGAGGGATGAAAACTCATTGTGATTCACATTATGGGGACATACCTCCGCGTACGGGGAGTGAAATTAAGTTCACCAAAAGAAATTGAGGAAAATTTACTGCATGCTACAGTAAAATATCCAATTAACAGAGTATAGATCAAACTATATACGCTGCCAGCAGGGTTGGTATCGAAACAGATAGAAAACATCGCCCTGGGAAATCTACCTAAAAGGATATTAATTGGAATGCAGGACCATACTTCGGTGAATGAAAAATATAAAAAGAGTGCCTTTAAATTCGAGAATTTCGGCCTTAAAAATATAACTCCATACGTTAATGGCGTTGCGTTGGGGGGAACATTGGATACGGACTACTCATCAGACGCTGTGTTCCCGCCTTGCGCGAGAGCATACAGTAATCTGGCCTATATTGCAGGTGATTGTGATGAGCTCGGGATTGGGGTAACGCAGAAAGAATTCATTGATCAATTTAACCTTTATCCGTTTGACATCACATCTGACTTATCTGCTAGTGTAAATACACACTTAAGTCCACAAGAGAGTGGAAACATCTTAGTCATATTGGAATTCGCCAAGCTGATAGACGCGCCTTTTAGTGTACTAGTATACCTCGCGTCCTAAGCCCTAATAGAAGTAGACAAAGTTGAGGGGCGTTGTCACTGACTTTTAAAATGGACGCGAATACACTTCAGAAAGTAATGAATAGTGAACGAATCACACGTTCCAAATTTATCGTTCTTTGCAAAGAATGAAACATTGAAATTGCCAACTACGAGAGATTGCGGTAGTCTTATTCTGAACACAGATGTCATTGGTAATAAAGGGATTCATTGGTTTGCAATCTATTTTAAAAATAGGGACCGCATGTACTATTTTGATTCACTCGGCACTCAACCCTGGACTGGCCCTGTTATTTGTAAAATTTCTCGAGCAGATGTACATCCCCGAAATTGTATGGAATCCCTTCCGTCTACAAGGCTATTTTAGTAATACTTGTGGGATGTACTGCCTTTCATTTATCATGCATATATCACGTGGTAAGGAATTTATAAATTTTTAAAAATTATTCGATCCGTGTCACACTCAACGTAACGACGAAATCAGATGCAGACAGATAAAAAGCCGTTTTCCGATTGTGCGCACTCTTTGTATAGTATGATGTTTTGTTGTATCATATATATATATATATACATACATATATATATATATATATTTTTTTTTATCCAATAATGTTAGTTTGTATATTCTGTAACTTATTTAAGATGGTTATTTTACTAAAAAACATGATTTCTTTCATTTAATAAATTGATGAAAATACACTGTCTTCCCCGAAAAAAAAGTTCGAAACATAAGAAAAACTTACATTATTTTGTTAATAATGTGATAATCGCTGGGTTGAATGCTCGGTAAAACTTCCCCTCCATATTCAGGTTCACGACATGCGTTTCTTCAAAACGAAAAGATTGAAAAACACGAGTGTGTAATTATTATATTGCATGCATTTTTCTTTTATTGTTAATTAAATATATACTGGCATGAAAGTACGAAGAAAACAAATGAACTGCGATTCCTCAATTACTTTGATTTCGTTGAAATTTCTTTATGAAATATAATAGACTTGTCAGTATACGTGTATATCTTAGGCATTTAGTGCACACATACATACCCACCATAAACATCCCCATATTCTTCGTTCGTATTTCTTATAGGCTTTTAGAGCACACATACCCACCAAAACATCCCCATATTCTTCGTTCGTATTTCTTATAGGTTTTTAATCCACACATAACCACCACAAACAACCCCATATTCTTTGTTCAAGTTGTGTATAGAATTAACTATTTTGATTTTTATTTACTTTCTATATATTTGATGAAATTATATATATATATATATAAACTGTGTGATGTTAATTAAATCGTAGGACTAATACAAAACATCTTATATAAAACTAATACCAAATATCCAGGATCAGCAAGTAGAATAAGGTGTGTGTGTGTGTGTGTGTGTGTGTGTGCGTGTGTGGGTGTGTATGCGTGTGTGTGTGTGTTTAGCCATGTACACATTTTTTATTCAAAATGAGCCGAGAATTCCACTTTACGTACGTACACATCTAAGAGAAGTACGCTTCACTCTCTCTCTCTCTAACTCTCTCGTGCACAGAGGAATGACAAAAGTAAATAGACACTTTCGGAGAAGTTAGTTAAAATAATTGTTTTTCTTTCATATATAAAAAGTGTGTACTGTTATTTTGCAGGCATTTTTCTTTTATGTTAATTAAATAAATAAGTTTTAATTAGTTCGAGCAATTTAAGGAGAAAGTTTCTCTTGCCTTTAATAAATAAGTAATTAAAATAAATGGTGAAGCCTGGCAACCCTGCATATAATTAAATTATATAGGAGTCTCTGGAAAGTCATCTACAATTAAATAATTAAAATGGTGGTATCTGCCAACTCTCCTTATAGAGATAAATAAATAAATAAGTGGTAACTTGCAACCCCAGACTCTCCATATAACAGATGCTGGGCCCCTGGACTCTCATTATGCGACGGACTCCGGTGGAAGAAAGAACTCTCTCGTCTCTCCTTCTTAGATTAGGACTTAGGTTAGGTTTCCCTTTGGGGGTTGAGTACATCGCACCTTCGCCCCAAAGACCCTCCTCCTTCTCCTTTCTCTCCTTCTCTTAGGTTAAGGTTACCCCTTTGGGGGAGGTCATCTTCCATTCTCCCCACCCCCAAAGCTCCCTCCCTCTCCTCCTTTGCAGCATTGACTTGTTGCATAACCCTTCCCCCCTTTGCAGCAATGATTTGTTGCATAACCCTTTCCCCCTTCATTGCATCTTGGGGGTAACTCCCTCCCTTTTGTTGCATAAACCCCAACCCTTTGATGCATCACCTCTTGCAACATCCCCTTCCCTTTGTAACATTGATCAACATTTGCCACATTACAACATTCTTGCACTCTCCCATTTTGCACCTATACTACTGACTCATTCACGTGATACTCCCGGCCAAGTGATGTTATGCTCATACCACCACGCATCTTATCTAGAATCTTTATTTTTCGGCTAATGTCATAACCTTACGACTTTCCTCCTCTTCACTATCACTTGCAGATGCTTTAAGTTTTGGTGCCATGCTACTGTCTTAGGGTAATAGCAAAACAACGGCAAAATGCGACAAAAACAATCCAACACAGCTTCACTGAACTTACCGCGTTAGCGGGACTGAAACAAAGGGTGATGCCAGGGGTGACGTGAAAGGGATGGAGATGCGGGAGTGTTGGAGAGTGTAGTAGGAGAAAACACTAGAGCGTCCATTGGCACGCGTACAGTACTCCTGCATTAGAGCGTGTTTGGCAGACCGTGTAGAATCAAATTTTCCGCTTTCAGCAAATAATCGTTCGTATTTATTTTTCCGTGTATAAGCAAATTCGCGCTGTACAAACACGCGTTGGACGAGGGTTTACTATATATATATATGTATAAGGACAAGAGATACGACTCTCAACATTTATTGGCCAAACATTTCGGTCCACTCAGGGGCCATCTTCAGTGATTAAATGAAAGCATAAAAAAAAACCAATAATATAACTAAAGAAACAAGCGTAAATACAAATGTCAGATAAATATACTGTACATAGTAATAAAACCTAATACACTAAGCAAATAGTTGAAAATTAGCATAAAAAAATTATCTGTACTGTAAGACAATAAAACAATAAAAGTTAAACCCATTAAAAATAAAACAACAGAATAAACTAAAATTTTAAATTTTTAAATTTAAAAGGACTAACCTGGATGATAAGAGTTGCAAATGACAACTGAAGAGAAAGGAAAGGAAAGGAGTAAGAACGTAAGTTAGTGCGTTAGTTGTGTTGAAAAGGTGTTTTGTTGGTTATATGAAGCATAAAGGCATAATTTTATGGAGGAAAGGTTTCGTTTAATTCTGGATTTATTTCTTGATAAAAAGCGATTCTAAAATTTTGAGATCAAGCGAATTAGAAGGAGACGACAAAATCGTAAAGGAGTCCTGGGGGCACGGGTGGTCATTAGGGTGGCCCACTTTTCAATTTTTTTTGAAAAGTATAGGTGATCGTGGTTTGTCCCATTATTTGGCACTATACTAGCACATTGGTACCATTTTTACAAAAATTGATCAATATTTAGGGGTCTTGCATCGACCTTGAAATTACTATTTTTTTTTTAAATGCGTACTTTTTAACTTTTTACTGAATCAAGATAAATCATTAAGTAAGGATGTTTTCTGAATCCTCTTAATGCGAGAAGTCGTTTGGTGTGCCTGCCAATGTCATACGACTAACGGTTTAAAGTTGTGCCTGTATACAGGTAATACCATGTGCTAGTATAGTGCCAAATAATGGGAAAAATCACGATCACCTATACTTTTCAAAAAAATGAGTCACCATACCCGGGCGGAATGTATAATGTTATAGGTAATTAGAAATGCACTATGCCTGTGCCAGGTACCTAACCTATTTCTTTGTTTGCAGATCATAACATTTTGAATTCTGTCTGAGTTTCCTCATCCTTTGTCATGGACAAATCGATGGCAACCATAACTGGAAGAACTCTTGAAGCTACAAATGAGAGTCATCAAAAGGAAAGGCGAAAATAACATCGCTACCTTCTCTAAGATCGGCCTCGGAAATTTTTTTAGTTGGCCAACCGTCGTCCTCCATCAGTGGTAGCAAATTGCCAACACACGGCAGGTTTTGCAATACTTCTTCAGTGTTATCCAGTACACTGCTAACAGGAAAGACGCATTCAAAGAAACCGTAAACAACGTCTTAAAGTTTTGGAACATGGCCCGCATTAAAACAATCACAAAGCTCAACTGCGAACGGAAGCTAGAGGCATTGTGGAAAGAGTGGCACTTACTCCAAAAGAGCAGAAAACGAGAAACTGACGCCGGAGGAAAACGGCAGAAGTTTTCGGACAGTGTGGACAAGCTGTGGGATATCGGAGCATCTGACGCTGTCGAAGATATAAAGAAGAATCGACTGCTGTCCGACAAGGACAAGAAAGAAGACATTGACTTCTACCTCGATCAACGTGGTCCTCGGGTGGCAACGATGAGCGGGAACGATAAAGTTTTCGCTGTAAAAAGAAAGCTACAGGAAGGAAGAAAACGTCCTCGCCAGGAGCCGCAAACCTCAAAGTGTGCATACGAAACCGGAGATGAGGCCATGGAGAATGATGATACTGGCATGTCAGGAGAGTCGGAGACAGAACTAGCGTTCCCCCTGCCGAAAGAGCCAAGTGTGTCTGTCAATCTTCCTCGCCGCATCCTTAATGCACCTGCTGTCATGGAAGTGGCTGATCGTTTCCGCATGTCCAATAATCAGGTGCGTATTGTGTATAGTATTCATCGATAGCGTCAGTTTTAAAGTGTCCCGTAACCCACATGTATTCTTGACAGTTTCCTTTCCACTTTCCATTCTCTACATTGGTAGTAAGCATTGTGGCTGCTATCACACGTTCGGCGGATCCACCAGCAGACCTCAATCAGTACAGCATCTCGAAAGAAACGGCTCGCCGGGGAAGAGTGTCACATCGCCGTGAAGTGGCGACGGCCGTTGAATGACCTGGTACTATACCAGCGTTTTCTGAGGTATAGGGCAGTGGACCGCGAGGTGGCAGAAGCGTCACTGGCAGTGATGAGGCGGCACTTCTGGTATCTGAGGCCTCAGACCGTCATCTTCGCTTTATGCAGCAACAAGGTGGATGGCACTGTGAAGCAACAGATGGCAGAGAAGCTGTCCCACCTCCCTGTACCCAAAGACTTCACATACGAGAACGTCTCAGTCGACGATGACGCTACTCCCACCTGATCGACGAGTCCTCCTGGTTCTTATTTGCAGGTCTGAAGATGTATGGGTCTTCGTGACTCACCCTGCCAACTGATAAGTGGGACGAGAACGAGGACTTTTGTCATCTGAAGGATGTGATCTCTAATCTCCAGGTCACCAATGACGTCGCTGAAAGAGGAGTCCAACTGATACAAGACTATGCGAACACGGTCACAAAGGACGAGGCACAGTTGCAGGATCTTCTGCAAGTGGTGGAAAAGAACCGGAAAGAGCTCGGCGACTTCAAGAAGTCATCACTCGCCACGATGACATAGCACAGAGGGACAACGTTGCAGCCAGTGACGTGTGATAGTGGTCAATACAATGCAAAAGTGATTGTTTAAGTTATGGTTTCTTTCTTCCTTATTTGTCTGCTATTTGCTGATTTTTTTTAAAAGTATAGGTGATCGTGGTTTTTCCCATTATTTGGCACTATACTAGCACATTGGTATTACCTGTATACAGGCACAACTTTTAAACCGTTAGTCGTATGACATTGGAAGGCAAACCAAACGACTTCTCTCATCAAGAGGATTCAGAAAACATCCCTACTTAATGATTTATCTTAATTCAGTAAAAAGTTAAAAAGTACGCATTTTTAAAAAAAACTCGTAATTTCAAGGTCGATGCGAGACCCCTAAATATTGATCAATTTTTGTAAAAATGGTACCAATGTGCTAGTATAGTGCCAAATATGGGAAAAACTACGATAACCTATACTTTTAAAAAAAATTGAAAAGTGGGCCACCCTAGTGGTCATGGGTCTCTGAATGATGCCGAATAGCAGAGGATTCAGGAGTGGAAAGATGGCTTGAAGTCCGATAAGAAAACCCAAATGTTTCGAAATCCTAAGTTTTAACTGCAGGGCATCTGCCGTACATAGCGATTTTGGCAGGTCGCACATGTATGTTGAGAGTCGTATCTCTTGTATTTATATTCTTATTGAGGATAAGATTCCAGGAGAACACTTCTATCGTAACTATATATATATATTATATTATATATATATATATTATATATATATATATATTATATATATATATATATATATATATATATATATATATATATAAGGATATAAGATATCTTTTGTAATATATCTGACTTATTTTGAAGCATTACAAACACCGGTTGGGAATCTATGGGCTAGACCAGTGGTGCACAAACTTTTTTGATGTGAGGGCCAAGCGAAGAAAATAACTAAATGTATTAGCCTACTTACTTTCCATCTAAGTCACAAATTGGGTCACTTTTATATTCTAACTTTTTCATTGAATTGAAAGACCCTGGGGCCACTGAAAAGACCCGTGGGGTACACATTTCGCCCGCGGGCCAGGGTTTCTGCATCACTGGGCTAGACCATCAAAATTCAGCAAAATGGACAAGAGAATTGAGATGCAAGAAATACACTATTATTTATTAAAAATAAATTTAATTTTCATAGAAAAAGATAAATTTAGTTGAGGAACTTATAGCTTTGTTTGAAGGATGTCTATGCAGCATCCAGTTGTACAGTAGGCAATACTGATATATGTATGTATATATATATATATATTATATATATATATATATATATATATGTATGTGTGTGTATATATATATATATATATATACATAGACGCTGGATTTAGTGTCCCCGGATATTGTGTCTCGCCGCTTACAGTGTCTGAAAACTAGGAAACAGTCACTGTTACATGGTAATTGCTATGGATAGAGTGTCTCTGATTACGCTTATAGTGTCTCTTTTCAGCTAGTATAGTCTACTTGGCAGCTCTAGTTTACAGTAGCGCCTAACTTGTATTTGTTGTGCTGTGCTGTTCAGACGCGTCTTGCTCTGCTTTACAGGCTTACTAGATGGCCATAGAAGGAAAATGAAAGTGTTTAAGCCTGGCACAAAAAGTAGAAGTCATTTCCATGTTCATTTAAACCAGAGGACATTTTCAATGCTGACGAAACCGGACTCTACTTCAAGCTTTTGAACACTCGTCGGTGTGTTGAACGCGGGTCAGTCGTTGAAGGTAGAAAGCGAGCTAAGGATCGAGTTACAATCCTTGTCTGTGCAAACATGACAGGAACTGAGAAAAGATCCCATTTTGTGATTGGGAAATCTAAGTGTCCTCGTTCCTTTCCAAAGGACCTGACAAAACAATTTTAATAAATTTTAATAAAAACAATTTTAATGAGAAATTGCATAATAAAGGTGTTTATGTTGTAAATATATTGATACACAGTACATATTCACTATTTTTGACCTTGCAACCCTCGAGAGACCAAACTGTGGATATAGTGTCTCATCAGATATAGTGTCCTTTTGGCTTGGCACCGAGTGGGACACTATAAACGCGCGTCTACTGTGTATATATAATATATATATATATAATATATATATATATATATATATATATATATATATATATTAGGGTGCGTCAATTTTGTCAACTTTTTTCAAATCAATTTTGGTAGTGAAAATATAGTCTTTTCATGTCAAAACTTGAAATTGGCCTACCAAAATGAAATAAAATAACCCTTACCTACATCAATTTTACCTTAAAGTTTCAGAAATTGACTCTTTTACTAAATAATGGGACATAAATTCATTAACTATTCATCTGTCACAGAATTATCCCATGGATCGCATATGGAGTGTTTTCAAGGTCATATAGTTGTTGTACAATGTACAAGTCACAACATGAATAGAACTGTCCCTCACTCTCAGTCCTCAGTTGCCTTTTAGATGTCATAGACGGTGGTTTGCTGTTATTGCTCTTGTACCTACTTCATAGTTATTCTACTAGACGAATACTACAGTTTAACTGTAAGTATGGATTATTGACTATTACAATTATTTATTATTATCATATTCTTCTGTCTAATTATGTTGTAATCCCATGAAATATTTTTTTATTGAATTTTAGAACATCGAATGACTCAACTTTGAAACATCGTAATTGATATAAAATACTTAAATGTTTTTCTTTCTTTTCAGATATTCCTAAGATGCCAAAATTGAAGACAAGAGGTCAGTCGTCATGCCACTTGAGCCTGTTAGTCGTACAGGCAAGGAGCTTCCCGTATCAGAACTACCAACAGTGCGAGACATGCTGAGACTAGGGTTACTCCTTCGTGAACAAAATACAAAGGATAGAAGGAACTACACAGAGAAAGAGCTCATAAGGGACATGATTCCCCCTCTTCTGCATCAGTGAAAAAAGCTAATGTGTTATTCAAACCACCTGTACTCAATCAGTATAGAACTATTGAGCTAAAATTAACAAAGCTGTGGCACAAAGCAGTTGAGACATCACTTGGTAAAGGAAAACTAGCAAAGAAAAATAAATTTCTGCACACACTTGATACTCTTCTTGACATTTTTAACTGCCAGTGTCCCATAGAGTTGTGTTCTGAAGCCAATTGTTCTCCCTCATGCAGAAGAGAACCTCACCCTCACATTGATTGTCGCTGTCCTCGTGAGAAGAAGATCCCTGTTTTGGAGCTGGCTTTCATAAAGGCGCAGAGATCAAAGGCAGGAGGCCAAGGAAGTATGGATTGGTTCGGCAGATTATTCAGAAACCAAAAAACAGATTGTTATTGCTAAGAAAAAAGAGAAAATCCGAGAGAGGGAAGAAAGGAAGAAAAAGAAGAGTGAAGAAGCCACCCAAAGAGATGAAGAGCTCTATCAAGAGGTTTCTCACTTCTTTCAAAGCTCTTCAGATGAAGAGAAAGAAGCAACATCAGATGATAGCTCCAAAATGCCATCTGAACCTTCGCCGAAGAGAATGAAATACAACACTAAAGACATCTCAAACATTGCCCTTGCCAGTATTCGCCACCATACCGGGCTACGAGAGACTGCAGAGATTGCCACTGCCGCTTGGATAGATGCAGGCCTCTTCAGCTGAGAGGATACATCCTTAGTGATAGATCATAATAAGATAAGAAGAGCACAAGAAAAAATAATGAAGGAAATATCTGATCAGCATGAAAAAGATTTGAAGGAGGAAGGTCTCTCTTGCCTTTTGTTTGATGGAAGAAGAGATGACACAAAAGTTCTCCTAGAGGTAGAGGAATGGACAGAAAGTTTCCCGGTCTCATCAAAGAAGAACACTACTCTGTGTGTTCCGAACCTGGTGGCCGCTATTTGTTTCACTTTGTTCCTGAAGCAGAAGTAGAAGGCAAGAAACATGCAGAGGCAATTGCTGATCAAATAATATGCTGGCTTCAAGAAAGAAGACTTGACAGTTCACTGCAGGCCGTTGATGGAGACTCAACTGCGGTGAACACTGGATGGCAGGGCGGTGTTATGACGCATTTAGAAAAAACTTGGAAGAAGGCTTGTTTGGATTGTATGTGATTTGCACACAGGGGAACTACCTCTTCGTCGTCTCATCCAGGAACTTGATGGTCCTACAAAGAACAACAACAAGTGGTCAGGCCCCCATGGCAACATGCTAGATGAAGCAACGGAATTAGAAATAAATACAAAATTTCCAAAGGTCGAAGTAGGCCCTCCCCTTCCAGTGTTGTCTGAAGAAGTTATCAAAGACCTCATCACAGATCAATCTTACGCTTATCGTATTGTTCAAACAATCAGATCAGGAGAGTTGCCTCAAAATCTGGCTCTCTTGGAGAGTGGACCCGTAAGTCACAGTCGTTGGTTAACTACAGCGATTCGTTTCTGCAGGATTTGGGTTTCCAAACATGCACTGAAGGGCAAAATGCTACAGAATTTGATGTTGATTGTTGAATTTATTATTGGGTTTTATCTTCCTCACTGGTTCAATGTAAAACTTAATCCAATGTGGATGGGGGCCCAACCACATCTTGTTTCAATTACAGCTACTGAGAACCCAAAGAAAAGTAGTGGTGGACATCGTGTTACCTGTGGTGAGAAGGTCCGCTTGGTATGCTAGGCCAGAGACAATTTTGCAAGCAATACTCTGCAGCCAATGTACCAAAGAGCGAACTGAGGCTGTGGAAATCATTCTAAAGCTTAGAGGAACATCACTAGCTGGGAGACTGCTCTGTTCAGACAAGGAAGGTACCTCCGATAAACGTCAATGCCAGGAAATTGTCAGAATTAGTTAACTTGAGTTCGGAAGTTTTGGAGCCACCACTGACAACATGTATAACAAACAAAGATTTAACACAACTTAAAGAGGCCCCAATGCAAGTGCCAAAGTGGCCTTCTCACACTCAGAGTGTGGAGAGATGTGTGAAAATGGTCACAGAAGCAGCTAGTCAAGTTTACAGTCACGAGAGGCGAGAAGGCCACATCAAAGCGCAAGTAGCAAGCCGAATGCTGATGTCAAGGAACGGCAGCAAAAAGGACATGACTGCATTGGTTACTTTCAAATAAAGACTCTGAATGATATCTTATTGCCACTTTAAATATTGATAAGATGTTTGCGCACATTTGTTATTTTGTTACGAATTTATGGAAAAATGGAATTTTTGAATTAAAATTGATGTAGGTAGGAGTTATTTTTTATTGTTTTAGAAGCAAGGATATTATTTTGTATGCCAAATGATTACATTAAATTGCTACCAAATCACATGATTTTCAATTTACTCATTTCACCCACAAAATTGACACACCCAATATATATATATATATATATATATATATATATATATATAATATATATATATATATATAGATATATATATATATATATATATATATATATATATATATATGAAACATTAGAATTTTGAAATATGATCTATAATAAGGCGGAGTGAAAATCTCATTTTTCGAGTTTTCAAATTGGCTAGTGTGGAAAATGTGTGGAGTAGTGAGGAAATAAGCTGGTATAAATTTAAAATCATAACATTAATATCTTCAGGTGCCACAATGACCTTCAATATTGAAAAAATTGAAAAAAGCAGATTTTAACCAATAATTACAGAAGAGTCCACGATGCACAATAGAGAAGAATTTATTCACACTTGTATAAAAATAGCTCAGTCAACCTTTAAAAAAAGTTTCTATTCTCTAAAACAGTTTTCTATAGTCAGCTCACTCAGCTGTCACGTGAGTACCTCGGTTCAGTGTAGCTGTCGCTCTCGTAGCAGGTGGGTGTTCTGTTGTTGGCGTTACTCAGATAGTCTAAACTATATCTCTTATATTTTTGCATTTCTGTATTGTGTTGCCCTAAGTTTGCCATGTACTATTAACTGAAATTAACGTATAATTGATATTAGCTCTTTCTTTTTCAGATTTGTATACTTTCAAAATGTCTCGAGTTTGTGCAAAATCAACCAGGGCCTCAACTGAGTGTCCCATGTTTGGTATGGGGGAAGATTTGTGGCACAGGAATCTTCCTACATACGAAGGAGTTTTTAAATATTACTTGTTTGTAAGAAACGATTTGAAACAGAATACTAATAAAGATCCTTCAATATCTCAAATATTAGAACAAGTTGTTGATAAATTGAAAACAATTTGGGAAAGTGCTTCCGTCCCAATTCTGTCAGACAGGCGAATTGAAACAATGTTCAGAAGCTACCACGAAAAGTATCGTGTCATTATGAAGCCATACCAAAGCAGAAAAAATTCTGAAGCTTACAAAGCAAAGATTGATATGTTCAAAAAAGAAGCACACACGAAACTTTTTGACATTGCAGCGTGCAAGTGCAAAGTACTAACACAATGTTCTTGTCCCAAAGAAAAAACGGTTCCAAAGGAAGAAGTGACGTTCCTCTTAGATCAAAGGAGTGAAAGAAAACTGTTTATTGATAGAGTAGATATTACACTCTCAAAGAAAAAAGCATCTACGTTGCTAAGAAAGCAAAAAGAAGCTGTGAGGCTCACCAAAGAATCTTCACAGGAGAAATTGCAGGATACAAATGTTGAATTATCATCATCGACATCAAATAGTGAAAGTGAATCTGGCGAAATATCAGACGATACATTTCCAGAGCCAGTTAGCTCGAAGAGAAAGCTCGAACAACCTGAAGAACAATTATTCAAGAAAAGGAAAACTACAAATCTACCTTCAGTGGCTACTGCTTGTGACAGGACTGCAGTTTCAGATCGAGCTGCAGCATTCATTGTTAGTGCAGTATTGCAAGATATTGGAGAAGTTTCTATTGACAATACATCTGAAGTAGTGGATAGGAGTAAAATCAGAAGAGAAAGACAAAAAGAGATCAGAAATTATGAAAGATCAAAATCAGGTCCCAATCAGAGGAATCTATTTTGATGGTCGAAAAGATTCTACACTCTTCCAAGAAAAAAAAGAGTCCAAAGTATATCAGAAGAAGGTAACAGAAGAACATGTCACTTTAGTGAGAGAACCTGGTTCAGATTATTTGGGCCATTATTCTGTGAATTCTGGATCAGCTGAAGAAATATGTAAAGGAATGTTTGAGTATATTGGAAATAATGACATGAACCTGGAAAACCTTGTTGCCATTGGATGCGATGGTGCAGCAGTCAACACTGGAGAAAAGGGAGGCGTTATAAGGCTTATAGAATTGAAGCTGAAGAAGCCAGTTCAACATTTAGTGTGCCAGCTCCATGCCAATGAATTGCCATACGCCATTTAGTTGCAAAGCTGGATGGAAAAACATCTGGCCCCCGCGGATTCACCGGTCCTATTGGCAGGGAATTAGAGAACTGTGAGAGTCTTCCTATTGTCGAGTTTGAAAGGATTGATGCTGAGGAACCAACTGTTAGACTGTGAAGATCTTAGCACCGACCAAAAATATCTAATTGATATTCATCAGGCCATAACAAAGGGATATTGCTCTCTAGATCTTGCTCATCGTAGTCCAGGCAAAATGGCACATTCACGATGGCTGACTACAGCAAATCGTTTGCTTCGTCTATACGTTTCAACTGTAAGTCCATCTGAGAACCTCATGAACATTGCTTCTTTTATAATGAAGGTCTACATCCCAATGTGGGTTTTCTATTAAGCAAAGTACGTCTTTTGTCAATGGCTCAAAACATGTTTTCAAAACTATTGAACTAACAGAACACTGAATGACGAAGTAAAGGATATTGTAAACCCTGTCATACAAAGAAATGCATTTTTTGCAAATCCAGAAAATATTCTAGCATCAATGATTCATGATGACCGCAGCGCCATAAGAGAATTAGCGTGGAGGCGAATAAGAAAGCAAGGCAAACAAACAACGAAAAAGTTGTGAGGCGTTTTCACAGTACCTGTTATTCAATTTGAAGCTACTGATTATACTGATTTAATTAATTGGCAAAAATGCATTGTCACTGAACCACCTGTGACAAGACACCTGACAGAAAATGAGATTGAAGAATTCATAGAAAACAAGAGTACCCCTCCATTCGAGAAATTCCCTTGTCATACACAAGTAGTAGAAAGAATGGTAAAATTAGTGACTGAAGCATCATCAAAAGTATTTGGATTGAACGCGCGAGATGGCTTCATAAGATCAACACTTCAGTCACGTAAAAAAATGCCATCATTCGAAAGTAAAGCTGATATAAAGTTTAAATAAAACGTTAATAGAAAAAAACATGCGCAAGGATGGGTGGTTGGGAGGGCATGGGTGAGTTCTGGATTATTTAGATCATTAATCAAAAGAACATTGATCTAAATAAACTAAGAGCTGCGTAATTCAGTAACTATTTTGGTAATTGGAACACTTAATATATAATAATAACAAGTAAGTTTCAGTTATTGTACTAATGCAGAATATAAGAAATCATTATATTTCACTTTTTTCGACGGCTTTGTGGCACCTGAAGATATAATTTCGCAGGACTAATATTTATGCACAGTCATTATCTATAGCATCCACATATTTTCCGCACTAGCCATATTTGAATTTCGAAAAAAAGTTTAAAAACCTCATTTTCGATCCGCCCTAATCTATAATTAATATTTAATTTCTTAAAATAATAGGTACCTTACCATTTTTTTCAGGTATGAGAACCTGATGAGGAGCCTAAAGGATTCACTTATCTCATCTACTTCATACCAACGACGTCTTCAAATATTAATATTGTCACCTTTTACAATTGAAAAGACTCAAAAATGCTTTGGAGCAACAAGATATTAGGTAGACAAATCTAGACAGTGGAAGAGAATGCTTGGTGTTCTGCCTGAAGTTCCTTCGTACTCAAAGGGAAGAAAAATCAGTCGTAAGGTTGTAACTGAAGTTAAATTATTCTATGAAAAGGATGAGATTAGTCGAATGTGTCCAGGTAAGGCAGGTAGTTTAAGTGTAAAAAATAGTGATTGTGTCAAGGAACAGGTTCAGAAAAGACTTACTTGAAAATCTTAGGGAAATATGATATATAGACAATACAAGGATACTGTACAATCACCAGTAGGGTTCTCATCCTTTGCATCTTTAAGACTAAAATGGTGTGTGATCACAGGTGCTAAAGGCACTCATTCTATCTGTGTATGTACACGTCAACAAAATCTCAAACTGATGATATCTGCAATAGGTAGAAGGTAGATTGCAGTCCAAATAATCGGAACTGTATGGTACTGCGCTGCAAGGATTGTCCTGGTCAGTGGTTGCTTCAAATTTCTTATATTCTATAGATTTGTTGCATGATCGTGAATCAGTTGAATATTGTCAGTGGGTCAGTACTGATAGGTCAACACTAGAAACTGTGAAAGGAGCAGTAGATGATTTCATTGACTCCTGTCACAGAAACTAGTCTCTCTGACTCGACATCAATTTATAGCCAAGAGTCAGAGTTCATACCCGAAAAGTTGAAAAAAAATCTTGAACATGATGAAGCTGTTATTATTGGAGATTTCTCGGAGAATTTTTCATTTGTTGTGCAAAAAGCTATCCAAAATTTTCATTGGACCAATGAACAGGTTACTTTGCATCCTTTTGTCATGTATTACCAAAATGAATGTAAATTAGAGCACAAACGTTTCTGTTTTATCAGTGACTGTCTTGATCACTCAACATCAACAGTCTATACGTTTCAACAAAAATTAATTGAAGAAATTAAAGAAACTTATCCCATGATAACAAAAAATCCATTACTTCTCAGATGGCTCTAAAGCTCAATACAAAAATGGGTTCAATTTCATTAATTTATGCCACCCTGAGCATGATTTTAATATGAAGAGTGAACGAATTTCTTTTTAACTAGTCATGGGAAAAGTGCTTGCGATGGAATTGGAGGGACAATTAAAAGGGCTGTTGCAAAGAAAAGCTTACAACAAACTGTGTCAGGACATATATTAGTAGTAAGGGCGCAAAATGTATGAGTGCAATGCAATTGCAAATGTTACATAATGTTGCAAGAGTGCCACCCCCTTGGTGGCGCCCCACCCCTTGTTGCAAAGCACCACATAGTGCCATCCCACCCCTTTGTTGCAAGGGACCCCATGGTTCCAAACCCCACCCCCTTTTGTTGCAAGGCACCCCAAAAATGGGGGAGGGAGAATGTTGCAACTTGGAGGCATCCCCCAAGCTGCAATGAACCTAACCTAAGGAAGGGAGGTGGTCGCCCGGCAGGAGCCGAGCGCGTATTAAGACTTCAGCCGTGCCGCCGCTCTCTTATAGGGCCCCTAACCAACCAGTTAGTACATCAGCCAGTGCCTCCGGTCATCATCAGCCAGTGCCTCTGGGCATCAGTTGACACATGTGCGTCGCGCGTCAAACGGTGGCGGGTTCGAGCCCCGGCTCGGTCTTCGCTATCCAGGGTATCCTAATGACACCGTAGGTCTAAGGTGGGGCGTAAAATAATTCGTACGGGGAAAATAAATAAATGAACAATTCGTACGGAAAAAAATTTGGTTCGAGACCCGCCCCGGCCTTCGCTACCCAGGATATTCAATGATCAGAAAAGAAAAAAATTGGGTTCGCACCCCAGCCTTCGATACTCAGGATACCCTAATGAGCAGAAAAAAAGAGAAAAAATTGGCCTTCCACGGTTGCTACTCAGGGTGCCCTAATGATCCCCGTAGGTCTAAGGTGGGCGTAAAACAAGTCGTACGGAAAAAGAACAACACCCTCGCCAGAAAAAAAATGGTAACCATGGTGATAGCCATGGACTAATGATCAGAAAAAAAATTAGTTTCGCACCCCGGCCTTCTCTACCCAGTATACCCTAATGATCAGAAAAAAAAATTGGGTTGGAGTCTCGACCCGGCCTTCCACGATTCGTAGGGGCAGGGCCCCGTTATTGTAACACTCGATCATGCCCCTTATCTGTTTATCTCTCCTCTCTCATATATATATATATATATATAATATATATACATATATACACTTCCCCGTTTAAATGCGTTATAAACAAGAATTTCTTCGTTGTTTCGTGTATAACTCTGTTAATCGTGGTTTTTCTACAAAAAAAATTTATTACGTGCCACAAATTCCTTCTCATATATATATATATATATATATATATATATATATATATATTATATATATATTATATATACATGTTTTATTTCTATATTAGCGAATCTTGGAAATCAGAGATTCGAGATAAGATACGCGTTTTAAATTATACTATAGAGCTTAACAACCCAATTTATCACACTTCTTTGATTTATCATTCACGTTTATGATTCAAGGTACTATAACCTCTGCTCTCTCCAACCCTCTCTACCCCTGATGGACAAAGCTAATATCATCTTTCCACAACAACAATTTAATCACACGCCATAAACGATCTTCTCATATATATATATATACAGGGTGGGGGGAAAGTAGCTCCCTAATTTAAATTACATATAAATTATGTATAAATTGTGATTGTTTGTTATATTGTTATGGTGGTATTCTCTAAAGTGGTACAATTGTAACGGTAATCTTTTTTTCTCTAAGTGTTCTCTTTGTGTTCTCTAAAGTGGTACAATTGTAACGTCCATTTTTTTTTTTTATTCCGATTAAAGGGTAACATGGCTGAGCGTTTAACACTGCAGGAGCGTGCCCAGTTGGCGGCACGGTACGAAGTTTGGCAATCTTCGTTCGAGTTCAAAGATGGTGGCGGGCCATTCCGACCACGTGCCCAAGTGGACCCGAAAACAATCAAGAACTGCCACTCGAAGCTCATGACCAAGGGGTCTGTGGCAGATGTTCGAAGATGTGGTCGCCCTTCGACATCCAGGGCCCAGGAGAGACGGTGCAGGCAGTTCAGGAATGTTCGCACGGAGTCCACGAAAGTCAACTCGCCAGGCAGCTCGGGAAAGTGGACTCTCCCGCTACTCAGTGCGAACTGTGCTGAAGAAGGAGCTGAACTGGCGTGCGTGGAAGCCGCATTACTGCCAATCTCTCTCGGACGAGGACTGCGACATTCGTATGGAGTTCGGGGAAATCATGCTGGCTTGGCATGAAGACTGGCCCCATCTCTTCCGCAACATCCTCTGGAGCGACGAGGCGGTGTTCCACGTCGGAGGCTTTGTCAACCGCCACAATTGCCACTACTGGGCAGGAGAGGATCCCATGGTTACCGCTGAAAAACGGCAGAATCGGTTCAGTGTAACGGTGTGGTGTGGTATGACCTCAGATCAGGTTGTGGGCCCGTTCCTTCTGCGCAACACCATGAATGCTGAGCGGTACCTTGCTATGTTGCGAAACGAGTTTGGCCGGTTGTCGCACATGGGAGAACATCGACGATCTGATATTTATGCAAGATGGCGCCCCTCCGCACTTCGCTCTTGTTGTCCGTGAGTGGCTGGATGCCACTTCCCTGGGCGTTGGATGGGTCGTCGTGGTCCACATCAATGGCCAGCCAGGAGCCCCGACTTGACACCGTGCGACTTCTTTCTTTGGGGTGGGTAAAGGAAGAAGTCTACCGCACCAAACCGAGGACATTGGAAGAACTGGAGGACCGAATTCGGGAAGTCATGTCCTCCATCCCGCCGGAGATCCTGCTAAAGTCAGTGGACGCCATTCCTGGCGGCTCCAGAAGCTGGTGGAAAGAGTTGGAGCCCACATTGAATTTTAGAGAAAACCTACCATGTATGCCTACCTTTTCATATTATTTCTTCTGAAATAAATGGATAATATACGTATTTTTTTACCAATCCAAAATAGGAAGCTACTTTCCGCCCACCCTGTATATATATATATATATACACCACACACACACGTTTTATTTCCTTATTAGCAAATCTCTGATCTCCAAGAATCGGGATAAGATGCGTGTTTTAAAATATACCTCACAGATGTGGGTCATTTCAGTTCGCTCGATATCGTATTTAACACATCTTTGTCAATCCTTCATGGGTAATTAAATATCCTTCCCTTTTAAGGCACCATAAACATATAGCTTCCAATATCACGAAAACCCTTCCTTTCCCGACCAACGTGGATGTACAGGCAATAACACGTTTTCTCCCTCTCCCCCTCCCTCCCTCTCTCTCGAATACAAGATCGAGAACCAAATTGTAACGCGTCTCTCCACGAATTGGGACATCTGACACGCCCAAGAACTCACAGGACAACCAACCACAGCCCTCTGGACGGGTCCCAGGACACCTGGTTGGTCGATATGCATGCCAACGCTTCAGGTCTCGCCCAAAAATTCACCGCTAGCCCATAGGAAGCTAGCTATTGTGTTTTTTGGGTTGGGCACAGGCCCCCTTATAAGGGAACGTTCCGGATCAGAGACTCAGTACGTACATTACCAGCTAGCGACTTATACGCAATGAGCCATTTATCTTTGTTCAATACCTCCGATCTGATTGGGGATGAAGACTTTTACGTCCAAGCAGCTCGACTAATTTTCAAAGCTGTAGATCAGGATGCAATATTTTCTAGCCTGAGTATTGCGGAAAATTGTGGTGAAATGCAAGATCCGTTTAATGAAAACGTTGCTGAGATGTGAGTAATCCCTAAGCATTAAAATAATTGTTTTGAAGAGTAGTTTGTATTGTTTCCCGCTTATAATTAATAATCTAGCTTCAATAGGAGTTAGCTTATAAAAGACGCCAATAAGAGCGTTTTGGAAAATATGTTTAATTATTGACTGTCTCCATATATATATATATATATATATATATATATATATGATGTTTTTTATTTGTACATTTCTTGTAGGTTTTTAGAAATATTAAAACTTTTAATAATTATCTGTAATTAAATTCGTGGCATTTCTCTTGGCGTTCTCGGGCTATATACTGTATAATGTTTCAACCGGCCTTAACTTATAAAAGCCCACAATAAGCGCGTTTTGAAAAATATGTTTAGTTATTGTGTTTCCCATATATTATATATATATATATTATATATATATATATATATATATATATATATATGGTAGCCAAAGCTTTTATGATTTATCTGCATTCAAATTCGTAATGGAGCTTTAAGAATATTTTTCACGATAATTCAGCAACGCAGTAGGATTTTAAATTACAAAACTGCAATAAACGCGTTTTGGAAAATATTTTTAATTATTGTCTGTTTCTCCATAATATATATATATATTATTCTTTATTTCCCGTTACAGGGGCGAAACCAAGCTAGGGAGTGATATAGCTACTTTTGTTGAAAGGCGGATAAATGAAGGGGGTGCTTCTCCGCCCACCCAAACCTGTGATCTGAATACAGAAGTTAAGGTATTGGCACACATTCGGGCCAGCGAGTGCCAGGTCATAGAGGATATAATATATTTTTGAGGTTAAGAACAAAACACAATATATTTTAATTTATTAAATGGTAGAAAACATGTACAAAACGGGATCAGTATCCGATTCATGTCTTAATGGATACAGTTACAAATGTAAGTACAGCTTTACACATTACAGTATGTGCGAACATATCGGAACCTTTTTTTTATCTGCATACACTTTTATCGTTCAGCTCTGTGTCGCACAAATCGTATAATTTAAAAAAATCATAAAACCCTTCCCACGTGACATGTGAATGAGAAATAAAATGCAATACAATCCACATGTTTCAGTATAATATCCTTGGAAACGATATGGGGACCAAATAATCTCAGGCACACCTAGTTGGGCTATAAACTTCACAATTGCCGAATCATTCCATGGCGGAAATCCGAGTGAATCAAAAGAGTACATTCTTTCCCTATTTTTAAAATAGATTGCAAACCAATAAATCCCCCTACCCCCACAATGTCAGTGTTAACGATAATCCCGTACCAATTTCTCGTACTTGGCAGATTTAATATTTCATTCTTCGCGAACACTCCGATAAATTTTGAGCGCGCAAAACGGTCACTTTTCATCACTCTTTGGAGTGCACGCGCATCCATTTTAAAAGTCTGTGACCACGTTCCTGAAACGATCAACTTCTATTAGTGCCGAGGTAAATTAGTACACTTATAGGCGCGTCTATAGGCTTGGCAAATTCGAACCTAACTGAGATATTCCCACTCTGCTGTGGGCTTAAATGCGTATCTGTGCCAGCCGACAAGTCCGGCGTAATATCAAATGAATAAATGTTAAATTCTTCGACAAATTCTTTCTGCGTTACGCCAAAACCAAGCTCGTCACAGGCGCCTGTATTATGAGCCAGACTACTACATGCTCTCGCGCAGAGCGGAACACAGCATCTGATGAGTAGTCCGTATTCAATGTCCCTCACAGAGCAACCCAATTTACGTGAATAGTAATAATTTTAAGGCCGAAATTCTCGAATTTAAAGGCACTATTTTTATATTTTCCATTCGTCGAAGCGTGGTCCTGCATGCCAATTAATATCCTTTTAGGTAGGACGCCTAGGGCGACGTTTTCTATCTGCTTCGACGCCAGCCCTACGGAGGACCGTGTACAGTTTGATCTGTACCCTGTTAATTGGGTATTTTACTGTGGCGTGTATTAAGTCTTTCTCAATTTCTATTTGTTTCGGGGAGCTTAATTTCACACGGCGTATACGCAAATACGTTTCCATGATGTGTATCACAACGAGTTTCTCGCCTTCTTCTTGATCAGACCCCAGATTTACGCAGATCTCAGGAATCGTGCGGGTAAGCTTCAACTTCATATCCACCCCGTTTATAAGCAACTTCTCCTGGAATGTGAAGTCTGTATGCAAGCGCCCAAAACATTCGTATATTTTTTTTTTAGAATTTTTAAATTTATCCTTTATTCATTTTCATCTTTAGTGTGGTAATACCTCTCGGCTGTGAAAAAGGTTTCCTTCGCTTCTTTTGAAAAGTTGAAGACATTTTCCAGATAGGTTCGTAGGTGGTAGTACCCCGAACATGCCGAGATGTTAACCTAGTTTAAATACACTTCACACTGGCTGAAAATGGAGTGTAAAAAGTTGGTTTCAGGGTAGGCAGAGTAACTATCATCGCTGTCCGTCTCATCAGAATGGGCTATACGCAGTTTAGCATACATATGCATGCAGATCGGATCAATAAAGTATGGGCCTGAGCTGGGTATCACGAATTCTATAGGGGCACTGGGTGAACTAATTGTGTTTAATGGGTTAATTGTAATAAAGTCACTATGCTCAATAGAGACCTGAGTGGGGGGCATATCAAAGAGGGACAGTTCCGATTTACAGCATTGTGAACTAAACGGATGGATGAAACGTGCCATGACGAGTCAGAAATAGTACCACCTCCCACACGATAAGTATTAGTCAACGTATGACTCGTGAGAGTAGTGTTCTCAGTTTATATCAGTTAAAACAATGATCAGCCATAGGTTTCATGCGCTTAGAGCACTTCTTTTTCAGTTTCCTTTTACGTTTAATTCCACGTGATGGTAACCCCTTCTTCCTGTCAGATCTCTTCTTTCCGCCACGCGCAATTAACCCCTTCTTCCTGGCAGATCCCTTCTTTCCGCCGCCACGCATTTTTCTCTTTGCATCTTTGATGATTTCATCCCTTGTACGTTTTAAATGTTTTTTAGAGCTTCCTTAGGCTTAGTTCCGCCCATTATGTCTTCTGCCGCGTTAAAACCTGTTTGTAACGCGGACAGTGCGTAGTATGGATGAAAAAATGGAACCAAGACCACTCCCACGCTGGTACCTCACACCTCCGTATACTACGAACGGTCTTCGAGTCATTATAAACGACGAAAGTTTAGTTTCACTGTTAAGCTCCCATCACCGAGTGGGAAGTTTTTTCCCTCAATCGTCCTTATATATATTGAAATGTTGGTTAATAGATTAGTCGCACATTTACATAATGGGGCTTGTCATATGTAATGCTCAAACTTTTCTCTCGATGGTAGGGGATGTGCGAAATGCGAAGCAGACGTGCCTGAGTGTCCCCAACAAATTGGTGCTCTACAATATTGCTGTAAATATAGCACGTGCCTTGGGGGCGGAGAGCTTTCACCCAACTTCTCCATCTTCAATTGATACATTAAGCTGGACAAGTCATGCTGTGCCTCGTGAAAGGTATCTCTTTGGAAGGCTGCGCTATATTAGTCCTCAGCCGCAATTGTGAACAGTTCTTTATCTTCAATATTTCTACTAAGCGTTGAATTTAGATTCATTGTGCATGCAGGCGTGTCTATGTTTACGACTTCAAAAAGTAAATTGTTTGTCAAGTACGACTTTTCAAGACTCGTGTTTAAACCCGTCACACTGTCCATGGCTGTATCATAATGCCCGATTCCTAGCGATACATTTGTGCTATAGTACCGTTCCTCGCCGCACAGGGTTGAACGAATAGTATTTTCTAAGGTTATGCCTATTTTTTCGCACTCATCAGTTCTTCTATGGATCAGAAATATGATTTGTTCATTTTCAAGAGTTAAAAATTTGGTGGCTAACTGAAGTTCACATAACCCCACCTCATACGAATCACGCTCCAATTCAATGGGTCCATGGAGTTCTATCACAAAGTTGGCGAGGGTGCTGTTAGGGTGTACAGAGAGGGACGAGGAGGACGGGAGTGTGACGTAGAAACGGTCAGGCGCCATGTTGCATACTATTTAAGCTTCATTATTGCATCAGCTTTTATATAGGTGTTGAAGCTTTCTGGGTAACGCAGCCATTTCACCAGGTACATTTTTCTCTTTCCTGGCCTTTGCTACCTACGATTTTCTCAATTTTAAACGTTTTTTCCTAAATTAAATGCCACTTTCTGCAACTCCTCGCGGTAAAACCATCCTGCGATTTCTTCCACATTCAAATCTTCAATGTAACACATCATTACCTCACCTTTAGTGCTCATAGCCCTAACTTTAAAAATCTCGCGCGTCCATCCTTCCTCAAATCCCTTCGCGAATTTATTACCCGAACGTGATATCCTTACATAATCAATAATTTTGAAGCGCGCAGAGTGTGGTGGTGCATCTCTTCTCATCTGGACGCGTACCTCTTTCTAAAACTTCGTTAGGCGTTGTACCAATCGTAGGGTGATGTGAGCGGTTGTAGGATGAGGCCAATGAGCCGCAAACGTTTATATATCTGTATGTGCTTTTATGTGTAAAATATCGGTGCATGGGTTCCTTTATGGTGCGTTGAACTCTTTCAGCTAAAGAGGCCTTATGTATAGAATTGGTAGTGTAATAGCTGATATTAAACTCTGTCAGCATGTTCTGAAAAGCACCTCCTATAAATACTTTCCCCATATCCGTACAAAAATAGCCAGGAATCCTGTTTTCTTTCAACATCAACGTTTTGGTCGCTTGAGCAACTGTTTCAGGCGATTTATTTTTCAGGGGTATTAACCACATGTATCTAGAGAATACGTCTATTATGAATAGGATGTAGCGGTAACCGCCGTTATACACTGAATATCTTTGCATGTCTGTTAAATCAGCCTGCCAAATAGAGTCAATCGAGGCAGCTGTTGTCTTGGCCGTTTTAAACCTTTTTCTCACCGGTTTATGAAGTGTATAAGCATCCTGCCTCGGCAAAAATCTCTCAACATCTTTTTCCTTACTCCGGAAACACCTCTGTGCAATCTACCAATGCCACCGTAGGAGGCGGAGTTAGAAATGTCATAATAACGTTCACTTAATATGTTAGCCACTTGCGTATTTTAGAAGCACGTGGGTAGGGTTGACCGTTTGTGCTCTTCTTTCTCCTCTTCAGAGACACTGCTACCGCTGAGGGTGATGGCGTACACAGTAGTGACACATACGTGACCTGGTCCAGGTCTTTTAACCGATTCAGATTACCTATCATTGTTTTGGGGACATTTATTTGTTGTAGTCTTGCTTTAATATGCTTACATCCTCTTGGTGCTGGTCTGTCCCACTTTCTCACCAGATCATGAACAATATCAACGATATTGGAGCCTTGTACCCTTGTTCCTTCAACAATGACCTTGCCTGTATCGGCCCACTGTATGATGGGGTCCTCACTCAATAGATTATAAAGACTTAACCCTTTATTCCTCAATGCATGTGGGAGGCTGTTGTTTAGCACATATTCGATGTGTTGTGATCCGTTGTTCTTTGGTTGGTCAGGTCCTGTGTCGCTATGCTCAGCACTATTCGAGCTGTGTCTAATAACCACGGGTAGCTCTGTAGGATGTTTATAATCTTCGTACTCATGAAGAAATTTCAGCAAAGCCTTTTGGTACAAGATCCTTTTCTCATCAGGCGGCTTTTCACTGTTTAATAGGGCTAGCAAATCGTTTTCCATTCTTTCAAGCCTACTTTTACGGGGCTCTAGAATCGTGTCTGGAGTCTTTGAATTTTGTAATGAAGCATACACCTCGTGCAGAATCACAACCACCTTCTTCATTATATTAATCTAGTCAGTAAAGGACCCAAAACTGAAAATTAATGGGCAGGAATGATCCTCCTCTTTGTACAATAATGCGCTTTTTCTTACCCACAGTTTGACTTTTATGAGCGAGCGCTCGTATTATGTTCTTGCAACGACGTAAGCGAGTCTTCTGAGAGGGTTTCATTGGTACATTACATTTTATAACATTAAGACAGATTTCACAGATGCATTTTAAAAAGTGAGAGTCGATATTTTCAATAAACATCTGTTGCAGCGCTCGTGGCAATCGTTGATAGATTTTTATTAATTCACGGTAATTCTTTAGCCTATTTGTCATTCTGGAATATACACCGTTTCAAGCTCGCTTGGGAATATATTCGTTCTTAGAAGAACCCTAAACGTGTTTCGCGGGTGAAGGTCACAAAGCAAATACCCATAACGCTGGTTTGTGCGGGAATAAGACTAGATATTGTGTATTTAGAGACACATCGCGCATGTATCTATTTTTGAAAAATAGATTCTGATTGATGAAGAACACGCTTATGTTAAGGTGGTGGGAGAATACTGTAAATGTTTCGTCAAACGTTTTATCTATCTCCAACATGAGGTCGTCAATTACAATGACTGTATGTTCATTTCCCTTTAATGAATTAACGTCATAGACCCCCTTGTGGAACAAAACATCATCTTGGTACTCGTTGAACACTGATTGATACGACGAATAGCACCATATAACTTTATGCACAAATTTTGAGAACATCTCCCCCTTTTCTTTAATGATTTTAAGCATAAACACCGTTTTACCACATCCTTTAGGTCCAGATATATTACATGTGGATGGGCTCGTGAACCTGAATTTTTCTACAGATTCCATTTCTAACAAGTCACACCCCTAAATGGCCCATTTACAAAATATTACAAATAACGAGTGCTGCTCCTTATATTTTGTTTTCTTCTTCCACAGAACCGTGAATGATGATGTACAGCCCATCATCGATATCACGGACGACCCCGTTGACCCTCCAGCTACAGAGTCATCCCCCGCCGACGAGCCCTCACCAGCGACACCTGTAGCATGCGCCAGTTCAAAGCGGAGGCGTGATGAAGAACCCTCCACGTCAGGTATAAAGCGCTCCAGGATTGCGCCGGTTGTTAGACCCCAGTAATAGAGCCCCAACCCTCAACGTCTTACGTCACAACCCCCACATAGTACCTTCATCAAATATACCCTTATTCATCCTCCACAGTAGCTCCCCGTTCTGTTGAGGCTGACATAACATTCGAGTTGGTGCGCAGCAACCCCCACCCCGGCCTTGACTAGAAATCGGTATATAGTCAGGGTTGATCCTAGGTCCATGTATAGCAATGGTGTTGAACACGGACTACGGCGCATAGTTGAACGTATTGTAGAGTTTGCCCTTCAGAACGCGACGACGACGTGAAGTCAGGACGAGGCTGTTTGGATTCGGTCAGATGACGGAGATGTAGATGATTTTTGGGTGGTAATACCGTTCAGACGTTTGGCAGCTGAAGATATAGAGTATATATTAGGCCGTATAATGCAGGCCTCTCAAAGTAGTATAGCCTTCAATATGGACAACTTCACGGTAAATATTGACCGTGTATTCCGTGTTGCGGGTCATAGTGCCACACCTTATACTCTTAACTTCAATTCTCAGGCCATTTTTAGACGGCATATAAACGTCGATCGTGGTTGCGGCTTTATAGCAGTAGTCTTAGCTCGTATGTTTACTGTACTAAATACACAGACCCAAAAATTTGGCTACCTACGGTAGGGACATGCCCGTAAACTAGCTGTAGACTGTAAACTTGAGTTTGACTGTAATATGGGTCCTGAAGAGCTGAGAAGGATAGAACAGGAAATGAATGTTCGTATAGTTGTATTTGGACTGGATGATCGTCGTAGAACTGTGTATGTTTTTAAAAGCTGTGTGAGAGATCGTACAAGACCCCTACTTATTTTAGGACTGTCAGGGACAACGTATCTCCCCATCCGTAATATAAGGTGCCTTTACGCAAGTTATGACAAAAGTCGAAAATATGGACGACATCATGATTTGTGTAAGGGGTGTATCGAGTTTGCGGACGATATAGTGAAACATTGTAAAGATTGCCACATGGTATGTGAGCAGTGTAAAAGTGCCAAATGCGAAAGCTTTGTAATTGTAGCTGAGAAGGATTGTAATGTGTGTAGACGCACATTTTTCAATAATATCTGTTTTGAGCTCCATAAATCAAATGGTACGTGCCGGAAAATCAGAATCTGTGAATGTGGTATGTTTTATATGATGGATAATTGGGAAAATTTGAAGCACAAATGTGATGAAATTCACTGTTCTACATGCCATGAGAAATATAAGGCGGTTGGAGTAAAGCCTGTATGCTATGTGAAAGATGCCAAGCCTAAAAACAACCCTTGTATAACTGTGTACTGCGATATAGAAACATACACGAACGCTGAAACCAAAGAGGTTATTCCGCATTTACTTGTGAGCCAGACTATCTGTGATGAGTGTATGGAGATCGAGTGTGATGAGTGTCACAAATGTGGTAAACGGACAAACGTTTTTAAAACTTGCCACGATAGCCCTGTAAAACTCTTTGTGTCCTATATTGTCAAGTTAGCGGACAAGTTAAAAAAATGACTGTGTATATTCTCGCCCATAACGGGCAAAATTTGACACACAGTTCCTTTATAAGGAGTTGCTTGAGCACGAGTCCTCTGAGATATTTACAGGTGATCCCTTGAAAAGAGGCAACAAACTAATACAGATGCAAATAAAGGTAATGTACAGTTTAAAGACACTTTATTATTCACACCTTGTAAATTAGCAAAGCTACCCAAGGTGATGGGCGTAGCCGCTGAAGTTTCAAAAGGTTATTTCCCTTACACATTCCTCACTAGCGAAACTTTAAATTACGTAGGACTACCTCCACCCAAACATTACTTTAACTATGAATGTATAGATGAGCACAGATGAACGTGAAGATTTTGACCGATACTACAACAGTTTTAATGAATGTAATCCTTATAATATAGCTGATGAATGTGAGCGTTATTGCGTGAATGATGTGCGCGTGCTTAGAGTATGCTTTCAAGCCTTTAGAAGGATGTACATATGTTTCAAATGCGATCCGTTGCAAGTCGCAACCACCATCGCCTCATTATGTTTTACGGTGTTCAAGAACAATTTCATGCCTAAAGACACCTTAGCCATTATCCACAGAAACAACCCCCGCAGTTATGGTCACAAGGCTATTTACTGGCTCATACACCTACACAGCAGACAGGTGTATACATAAAGCATGCTCGCAACACGGGTGAAGTACCCATTAAGGTTAATGGTCGTTTTTTGGGTTGATGGTCTAAGTGAAAACCGTGCCACTGGAGAAGACTGTGTACTCCTTTAACGGCTGCTGGTGGCACGGATGCCCCGTCCTGAGTGTGGAATCGTAGGAGATATCCAGGGTAGATCTCCTGCCGACTGTCTTGCGACCCGCACCGCGATCAACTTATAGGATCCCAGTTCACTCACAAAGTTTTGTGGGAGCATGAGTATGATGCGGATGGATGCAGATGGACAGTACCGTGAAGAAATAAACACGATCAAACGTTCAATGGTGCTGGAGCCTCTCAAATGCGGTGATAGCTTGTTCGGAGGGCGTACAAATCCCTTCAAGGTATACTTTCCGCCTATGGAGGGTGTGAAGCTCCGTTACTACGACTTCTGTTCTTTATACCCCTACGTGATGAAGAACAACCCGTACCCGTAGGCACACCTGAAAAAATGGTGGGTCCCGCTATACCAACCATCGAGGAGTTTTCAGCCAACTTGAATGAGCGCTACTTTGGACTCTCTTTCATAGACGTGCTCCCCCCTCGCGATTTATGGATTTCGATCTTACCCGTCGTTATAGATCACAAGCTCATGTTTCCCCTGTGCGTGAAGTGCGCAGAAGAGAACAATGGTGATTGTGACCACACACCGCACCAGCGTAAGATCAGAGGTGTATATACAAGCCCTGAGCTGGCCCTAGCAGTTCGCCATGGGTATAGAATAATGAAGATACATGAGGTGTGGAGGTTTCAGAAGCTACCCAACCTTTTCACACCATATATAAATGCTTTTTTGAAGGATAAGGTTGAGGCGTCAGGATACCCGCGAGGGGTTGATACCGAGGATGAAAAAACATCTTATATTCAAAGTTACCGTGACCGTGAAGGTATACAGCTTGATCGTACCCAAATTGTAAAGAACCCTGGCAAGGGCTTTAGTGCAAAATTGTACCTAAACAGTCTTTGGGAAAAATTTGCACAGAATACCGACAAAGGGAACGTTCATTTGGCACAAAGTTATAGTGAAGTCTGGGATTACGCTAACGCACCCGAGGTCATGGAGATTGTGAATGTAGGTAATACTTACATAATAAAGTACAACAATAACGAATTGGCCACAGACACCTCACGGGTTACAAACATTCCTGTGGCCAGCTTCACAAAGCCTATGTACGCGTCAAACTTTGGAGCCTATTGCATTCTCTTGGTCGGAGGGTTTTGTATGCCGATACAAATAGCGTAATATTCACAGCGAGGAGGGGTGAATACATGCCTGCTATTGGTGAGTTCCTCGGAGAGCTAACTGACGAGATCAAGGATGAGTATGGAGACATCGCATACGCAGACTCGTTTGTGTCAACTGGGCCAAAAACCTATGGGGTACGGGTGAGGATAGGGGATGATACGAAGTATATCGTGAAGGCTAAGGGTATCACAATTAATCATGCGAATCGGCGGGCCGTTAACTTTGATTCGTTGAAGGAGTTAGTGTGCTTGGAAGATGATGAGGGCGAACCCCCCCCCCCCCTCCAACTGACTTTAAACACCCACAATTTTCTGGCACAGAAGCTGGTGGGCGTGAAGGAACTTAGGGGTACAAAGGTGTGTCGTAACATCTAGAGGAAACGCTACCAGGTGCCTGGTACCTATGATACAGTGCCCTTTGGATACCGTAATCTTTGATATGTCTATTGTTTGCTTATTTATTACACGCGCTTGTAAATATATATATACCTGGAATATTTCGTTTATTAAATAAATCGTGTTTCAACTAGCGTTTCACTTTCTCCTTTGCGTGCGTGCGTTTGTACAGTAAAAAGCTAAGCCCCGCCCACTGTAAGATCGGCAACGTGAGTCATGCCGCAACCTGAGCATGCCTCTATCCCTGCGTGCTCAGTTGACCTCTGTATACCCTTCAGCTCAGACGTGTATTCTCTCGCGTAGAAGAAAAATAGTAATGGCTACCTTTAATATTGCGTGTTCAACATTTATGAAGTGGTATTCTGCAAAGTGCATAGATGTGGTCGATACTGAAAAACTCCCTATTCCCTCCTCCTTTGCCTCTTTTAAGGCTGCATTGAACCGTGCGAAGGACCGAGATGTTCAAATACTCTACGGGTATTCTGGCGAGGGGGTTGTAGGATTTCGTAGTACAGACGATGTATTGAAGTATGTTATAGAGCTAAGCTTTATAAAGGCACACATATACCGCGAGGTAGAAGAAGCGGCACGTTCAGAAGATAAACAACAGTTATGGGTAGTGAGTCTTGTGGATGAGTGGTGTGACAAGCGATATTATATCATGTTACACCATACCGACTACTCGTACCTTACGGTTGAAAATGTAAATCTTGTCATCATGGACAATCTTAAGTATTTTTACCACTATATTAATATATATCATGATGAGGTTTGTAGTGAGGTTGTGGCTAATGGGCTGTGTGAGTTTTTAACAGACTTTAGAGACGAGTATCGCTTGTTAAACAAAGACCAAATATGAACATATGTTTCTCTCTAATAGCGCGCCGGTTTGTGAAGATGTTTAGTTTGTGGAAATGTTGAGTGATAAAACATTAAAACCGTTATAAAATGTGTTTAGTTCGTGAAAATCCCCCTTTGCCAAAATGTCTGGTGCGTATTCGGGGGAGTGGGAGTGATAAAACATTAAAACCGTTATTACTTCTTGTATCGGAAAATTTCTCAAAACACCTGCCCAATATAATGGGATACAACATTTCATGTTGGATCAGCGCCGTACACGTATCATTAGATTATGGTGTGACTCACTCCTCCCGCGCCGCCCACCAGTGTACCTCACGGGGCATACGAGTTCGAACAAACCGATACACGTATCTTCAGCGTGACTCACCCCGCCCCATCGAGCCGATCCTGCCTCCTGTGGCTCATAGTCATCTCAGAGCTTAAACCGAGTGGACGTGCGAATACGATGGAACTCCCTTTGAGAAGCATTCTCAACGCGCTTCGTACGTCTCCGTGAGGAAGTCATTGCGCGTGTTCAGGCGTGAAACCGGCATCATTAACTGTGCTTCAAACGATCTGCAGGCACGCAAGCAAACGTAACGTTATTTATTTAAGTATTGAGGAGATGAATAGAATGTTCGTGATAGTTGAGAGGTGGGCTGAGGACCGTCGTGAGAGTAAAACTGACATTACGTGAGTTCTCCGGGTATAGGACCTATGTCCCTATCGGGAAACGACCGGTTACTCCCCCTCAGCATAGGTTTCGAAGGAATTTACGAAGGGATCCGGGGCTCAGGAGATCCCCCATCCCCTACCGACGTTGGAGGTGAAGTTTTGACACGTGACCGACCATTGCACCCCGTCGGTTAGCCTATGATTCCAGTTTCGGGCTAGGAGTCGGGGGGGAAAACTTCTCCCCTATCCTTTAGCCTATGGATAGGCCCGCCGGAGATCGCGTATCTCAGGGCGGTATTGGGATCCCGGAGTCAAGGGATCGCCGATAAGTCTAATCGTGGTACGACACGTGACGACCGACCATTGCACCTCGTCGGTTAGCCTATGATTCCAGTTTCGGGCTAGTAGTCGGGGGGAAAACTTCTCCCCTATCCTTTAGCCTATGGATAGGCCCCCCGGAGATCGCGTATCTCCGGGCGGTATTGGGTTCCCGGAGTCAAGGGATCGCCGATAAGTCTAAACGTGGTCCGGGACAACCTGGAGAATTTTGCGAATGGAGCTCGTAGCCGCGTAAAGTAGCCTCTGTAGCCGTTCAATTAATTCTCGGTTCCCCCCCGGGTACCTGTCGAAGTTTGACCGTGTCTAACAGCACCTATCAAAAGGTAGGGCCGGGGTGAGCCCAGCCGGCCGCAGACCCCTCTATAACCCACGCGTTGACTTATAAGTAGCGCGGATAGGGCCTATGACTGTGCCCAAAATTTCCATCAATCGCGCAACTAACGCCTCGGCTCGTTGGAGCAGCTGTCTCCCCGGTGCCTAGGGCGGCCCCTAGGGCTAGCGATCGGCAATAAGTAGAAGTTGGAAAGCCGCCGATTGGGCTAAAAAAGCGCCTAAATCTCGTGAGCTTCAATGGGTAGGTAACATCTATGCGAGGGGTGAGAATGTGAGTTTTAGTCCGTACCCTTCTCACGTATCTACCAGTTGAATTAATCCCCGTAGCAATGTGAGAAAGGAGGCTGCCTATTTCGAAAACTCACAACTTCCTCATTGGGTTGTGTAGACCGTTATAGAATACCTGATGGCGTAGTTACAATAAGAGAGATGATTAGTGACGCCTCCTCATATACCATTGTTTGTACATTGTGTATAAATAACGAACAACCATGCATTGATATACGATTGATGTGGAAGAACACAGCTGATAATAATGTTCTTGTCCCTGCACGAAACAGTTTCATCCTCGACAGAATGTTTGAAATCGTCGGATTCCGTAAGCTGAAGCCTATATTAGACGGTCGTGTTACAGATATGATTTATTTTGACACGGTTCTTGAACACGCATACACCGCCCTGCTCGACGGATTTATTGAATGTAGGAATGAACAGGAGGAGAATGGTCTAGATCTGGATGCATATTTAAAAGGTTTAGATTCTTCGAAATATCCTGAGCTTTGGTACAAAGCACTTGAGCGGTACAGAGCTGAGCTCGCCTACACTGTTCACTCTGAAGAGTTGTACCTCTATATAGTGGATAGGTGTCATTACGATTTGGAAGATTATTTCCAATACCGCTATGCAGAGTGAAGAAGAGTTCACGATTGAAAAGCTCGGGACGGTAAGAAAAAAACCCGATTGGAAAGGCATGTTTATAAACTTGTATTTGATGTTGTGGTTAACGATGACCTCTTTGTGCGTGCTTTTGATTGTGTTCTAGCTGTGTTTAAATATGACTTGCCCGCAGGGTGTAAAGTGGGCACAAAAATAGTATTGAATGATATGAAAGCCATTTACATCGAGTATAAACCTCCGTATCAGATAAACGGTGAAGTGAGGCTTGGACGGTTTTACCATGTCGTACAAAGTAATGGCGAGGTGGATGTGGACTCTGTCACGTGTGAGTTTAGCGTTTTGCATCGTAGAACATAAAGGAAATATATTTAATTTGTATATATATATATATATATATCCTGTACTAATATGCATTTGTTTATACGTTTCGTATATTTTCAATATATTTAATATAACTATATATTTTTCCTGTACTAATATGCATTTGATTATACGTTTCGTATATTTTCAATATATTTAATATATATCTGTATATATTTTTCCTGTACTAATATGCAATTGATTATACGTATCGTATATTTTCAATATATTTAACATATCTGTATATATTTTTCCTGTACTAATATGTAATTGATTATACGTTTCGTATATTTTTTATTATGTTTTCCCCATTCATGATGCTATTATTTGATCATATATATATGCCTGATTGTATATTTATTTCATTAATTCATCTAAATAATCAGAATGATGTATTGGCGTTTTATTTATCCTTTTTGTTTGTACACGGTATTTAATTATATCATCTGCATGGTTTCTAAAGCGGATTTCTAAGACAAAATATTTGCTAAATAAATAAGTGCAAACTGGCAAGTCATACGGCAACTGGGAAAGGGAGATGAACAACATGAACGAACGTTGCAATAATCTTATTTGTTTAATAGGTCTGTCTGTTGGACGTATTTAGTGACGGTCTACCAGGAGTTGGTTGATGGTTGGTTTCACCACCAATCGTTTGGACGCTTGGTAGCCCTCATATCGGATACGCGGTGTTAATGGGGTGAGCTCCTAAAAAGTCGTAGCCCCCATCTCCTGTTGATGGGTGAGCTCCTTTTAAAAGTCGTAGCCCTCATTTCGTCTTCTGTTGGCGCTCCTAAAAGTCTATACGATTGATGGTGATGCTTTTGTGTGTGTGTGTGTGTGTGTGTGTGTGATAATAGGGGTGTACAGTCGGTGAGTATATGTACGCTTTTAATTCGCTCGAAGGTTATATACATGCTATTTATGCCTTCTAAGAAAAGCCAACTGGCTGATTAATATATACTTAATTAAATAAATAAACGCAAACTGGCAACTCAGCCTTCTAAGCCAACTGGCTGATTAATATATGCTTTAATTAAATAAATGACGAATCTGGCAACTCAGCCTTCTAAGCCAGATGGCTGATTAGGAAATATATGCTTTAATTAAATAAATGACGAATCTGGCAACTCAGCCTTCTAAGCCAACTGGCAGGAGAATATATGCTTTAATTAAATAAATGGCGAATCTGGCAACTCAGCCTTCTAAGCCAACTGGCTGACTAATATATACTTAATTAAATACATAAACGCAAACCGGAAACTCAGCCTTCTAAGCCAACTGGCAGGAGAATATATGCTTTAATTAAATAAATGACGAATCTGGCAACTCAGCCTTCTAAGGAAACTGGCTGATTAGGGGCCCTATAAGAGAGCGGCGGCACGGCTGAAGTCTTAGTATGCACTCGGCTCATGCCGGGCGACCACCTCTCTCTCTTAGGTTAGGTTCATTGCAGCTTGGGGGATAACTCCGCCTCCAAGTTGCAACATTCTCCCTCCCTCATTTTGAGGCGCCTTGAAACAAAAGCGTGGGTTGGCACTATGGGGTGCCTTGCAACAAGGGGTGGGGGGTTTGTACTATGGGGTGCCTTGCAACAAGGGGGTGGGGGTTGGCACTATGGGGTACATTGCAACAAGGGGTGGGGGTTCCACCAATGGGGTTGCACTCTTGCAACATTATGTAACATTTGCAATTGCATTGCACTCATACATTTTGCGACCACACTACTTATATTGACCCCAGAATTTGTAAATCTCTCTTTAAGACTATACAATGCATTTTTGTTTCTAAACCTGAAATCAATGCAAATAATGAAATGTTGCAAGTAGATTTGACAAGGATGTCACATTAAAAGGCACTGCTGGCTTTCACAGAATGGTTCCTAATGGCATTAACCAAATAAAAGCTTATCAAACGTTTAATGATGAATCACCAGCATTGTTTAACATAAGTAAGGTGCAAGATACTACTGTAGAAACATCTAAACTTGATGATACTGACTATGGTCCAGGTCAATATATTGCGTGTATGTTGATAATGAACTGTGGCTTGGCATAGTTGAAGATGTATCAGAACAATTTGGTGATTACAAAATTAACTTATTAATCCATCTAGCCCAGCTTCTCAACACTAACCGTTACATATTTCCACAAGGTGAAGATGTATGTGGATATTGAAAGATGACATGTGCAAGATGTCACATCCAACTCTTTTTCCAGGAGCTAACATAATTTACTTATTTAACCTTTGATTTGCTTCCGCCCGAATTGTTCATTCTGACGAAAGTCAAGCTTTTCACTCCACCTTAGAATTATAGTTTAACGTGGAATCCGAACCACGCCCCACCAGCAGCCCAGCATCTTAACCACTAGGCCACCCAGGGTACCCATTTATCTACCAACCACTTTCTTTTATTGTGTAGAAGGATGAACAGCTGCGTTTTGCTGCGCGCCGGATGCCGTCACCAGGTCTCGATCCCGTGGGTGATGGATGCGTAGTCAGCAACGCTAACCACTACACTGATGATATACATAGAGCCATTTGTTTAAGTAAAGCTAAGCAGTAAATAATAACTAATTATGAAGAAGATTTCTATCAACAATGTATATAGATTTAAGGTCATTTAATATGCACACCGTTTTATATGTTATCGGATCAATTATTTAGGATAGTTATTTGAGCTATCCAATTGTCATTGATTGTGATTTTCATTCAATGTTTTGGTGTTAAGGAAAATGTGTTAATGTGCAAGGGGGAGGAAACTATTAATAAGCTGTGCTTCTATCTTTTTTCGAGTATATATGTGGTGATTAATATCAGCCCATAAGCTATGATGATATGTAATTTGTATGATGAAACCTGTGTGAGATCGGAAATAAATATTTACTGATACTGATATCGAGATCTTCATTTTTAGTAGCTTTTACACATAATCTACACTTTTCAGAAGTAAAAAAAATACAATAAATACACAAAATTACAGATTTATTATTAGCCCTGCATATACACAAATGTTAGGGAAACGTTTTTGCATCAACAAAATTTTTTGTATTGATTGGCCGTGGGGGGGGGGGCGGGGAGGTACGGGTCCCCCCCCCAAAATAAAATTATGCTAACTTCCAAAATACTAGTCCTATATTAATTATTGCTTCATGCTATTTGTTCTTCATGAAATTCTCTACCAGAAACAGTTTATATTTTTACTCTAACCTAATTAAAAGCAAAGTTATGTCACTTGGAACGTTAGTAGTTTTTTGCGGGCCCCATTTGGGGTAGGTGGGTCCATATCTCCAAAAGTACTTGTTCAAATAAATTTTAAGCTACAATTCCATAATCAGGAGGTCAAATTTACTAGATATAGAAATTTTGAATGAAACTGAAATCAGAGTGGTTGCAATTTCAATTTCTTTTGCATGATCTGTGATTGGACCTGGAAGTAATTGTAACAGAAATGGTTTTAACTGTTTTCGCACCCTTACCTCAACATAAATGATATATTAAAAACTTACCACAAACGGGCCAGGCCAATTTCGTAAATCCAAGACGGCCGCCGCTACCATCGGTAACAATAAAGTGGCACCAAATTTTTACTATTCAATCAATTTCTTATTGTAATATATCATTCTGTAGGTTTTAATGGTCAACGAAACCATTAAAATGGATTAGAATAGTGTCTGATGCTTAGTTTGTCAATTATGGCGGCCATCATGAATTTTCAAGATGGCCGACGTGTGAAAAACCTGCATTTACTTATATCTTCGTTTCTAATATATGTAGGTTCACAATTTTTGTGTCTAAACATACATTTTCAGGGTCAGGGAATATAATTATAGCGCTTAGGATATTGTCAGGTGGGCGGTAGGCCCACCATGGCGGCCATCTTGGATTTTCAGGATGGCCGCTATGCGAAATCATATATGATCCGAGTTTCTTAATACGCCTGAATCCTAAACTTGGCGCTTAAAAATGCAATTACTTCCAGGTCCAATCAGTTTCTAAAACAAAATTAACACTGTAATTTTGCAATAAAATTAATTAATTCTATTATTTTGTTTCAGGTCAAAATGGATTCTGAACGTTTCGAAACCTGTGCAATATGTAAAGAAGTCATAGATGACCGTGATTCTTATGTGACACTAACAGAAAAAGGTGCCTTGGGTGTTTGCAATGCTAGCAGAGAAAGAGACGATGACATCTTTGTCACAGCTGGAGACAAACTACACAGATCATGTAGAGATCCATATATTAATAAGAACATTGCATCTTACAATAAAAAGAAAGCATCCACATCTTCTGATGCCACTGCATTTAAACTTAGTTTAAGATCTGATCACGACTTTAATTACAAATTGGATTGTTTGTTCTGCAAAAATCGCATCACCGAAAGAGATAAACGGGACAATAAAGCTTTTCAAGTGATGTGCAAGAATCGTGAGTTTGATATCAGTATTCTAAAAGTTTGCGAACAGCGCAAGGATGGCTGGGCAGTTGATGTAAAAGGGCGTATAGCTTTTGTAAATGATTTACATTCAGAAGATGCGGTGTATCATCAAGCATGTAGTACTAACTTTCGTATTGGAAAAGGTATTCCAAAACTATACGATAGTAACACACAAACGAGTCAAAGTTTAAAAAGGGGTCGGCCTTATGATGAATCTCAAGAGTCTGCCTTTGCTTTTGTGGCGAATTATTTGCGAGAAAATGATGATGAACAAACCACAATCAATGATCTTTTGTCAATAATGCAGGATCATCTGAAAGATTCATCAAGTCATGCATATACTTCCAAATGGCTGAAAAGTCGTTTGATGGAGCATTTTAAAGATGAAATTGTTGTCACGGAGATTAATGGGAAACATAATGTTGTCACATTCAGATCAAAAACCAAGAATATTCTCTATGATTTCTATAAAAGCAAGAAATCAGATGACGTAGAAACTGAAAAAAATCGCATTATTGAAACTGCGGCAAAGCTGCTAAAAAGTGAAATTAAAGAATGCGATAGTTCTTCAACAATGTATCCATCCACCCAAGACATAGAATCTCGTGCCCGTTGCAAAGAATTTCTTCCCAAATCTTTACGATTACTGCTTGAAAAGATGTTTGTTGCCAAAAGCAGTGACCTACGAATTGCCTCTATTGGGCAGGCAATAATGCAAGCAGTCAGACCAAAAGCAATAATTGCCCCACTTCAGATTGGCTTGGGAGTGCAAATGCATAGACAATTTGGATCAAGGTTTTTGATTGACTCTTTACACAGTCACGGATTTTGCTCTTCCTACTCAGAGGTTCAGAAGTTTGAAAGAAGTGCGGCGTATCATCAGGGGACAGAAATTGAAGGAATTGACAATGAATCTTTCATACAACATGTTGGTGACAATGTTGATCACAATATTAGAACAATCGATGGTCTAAATACATTCCACGGTATGGGTATAATTGTTACAGTTACTCCCAAGGTAGCTTCCACGAAATTAGTGCCAAGAATAGATGTCACATCAAAGGAGATCGTGGACATTTGCAGCATCGAAACTCACATATTTCGCTCGCGCAGAAAATCTTCTTGCGCCTTAACATACAAAGATTTGCATCAATTTCAATTTCATGCCGATGATCCAACAAGTTGCTTCAACATTTTATGGAATTGTGCCTGGATGCTGAAACCTCAACGACCACTGTGGAATGGCTTTATGCAAATGGTGCATAAAGGAGAGCACCCTGGACAGGCTTCCGTTATATTCATGCCGATGATCGATATGCAATCCAGCGACGAATCGTGCATTTTGTCAACCATGCATTTTGTGTCTGAGCAAGCAAAGCGCTACAACATGTCACCGGTACTAACATTTGATCAGCCACTGTACTGGAAGGGAACTGAAATCCAAGAAAGTGTGGATGATGCAAGCCCTTTGAAAGAAATAGTGTTGCGACTTGGTGGGCTCCACACTGCCATGAGTTTCCTTGGATCTATTGGGCATCTCATGACTTCTTCCGGACTGCAGACAATGTTAGAAACTGTCTATGCTGAAAACACGGTGGCCACACAGCTAAGTGGGAAAGCAATATCTCGAGCCGTTCGTGGTCATCTACTTGTTGTAGGTGCCCTTCATGCAATAATGATGTCAGAAATATACGAGTGCCCTGTTAAGTTAGACAATGATGAAGAATACACTCAGTCAGAAGATGTTTTCAATTTTGCTGATAACTTCGATTTAATACAGATCTCAGATTTACTTGATAAATCAATTTCAGGAAAATAAGTTCGGAAGATGTAGAAAAGGAGGAGGTCTTCAAAAAGATGATTGAGAAACTGGAGAACTACAAACATAGCTTAGATTCCTCGAGAATTGCAAAACTGTGGTTTCCAATACATAGAATGGTCGAAATACTATGCACATTCATAAAAGCCGAAAGAACAGGAAACTTCTTCTTCATTTACTGGCAGAGTATAGCATGCTACCATTTTTCCGCAGCGTCTGGACATTTTGCGTATGCTAAGTCAACACGCATCTATCTTCAAAAAATGTTAAATCTACAAGAGACACATCCAAATGTTTACGCAAAGTTTAGAGAAGGCTATCATGTTGGTCGCAGAAGGAATAGATTTTGGGCTGGACTCTCAACAGATCTGGTTATAGAAACAAGTTCTTATGAGGAGTTTGAAACAAACAGGTGGACTAACTCACGGACGAGGAATTACTGAGGTACAAAGATCAGTTTGGCTACTGTCGACACCAGCCTGTGCAGAAAAAACCGTGCGATGCAGGAAGTTACAGATGTAACGTATGAAGGTAGTGAGCAGCATAAAGAAACAAGACAGGCACGACTTGAAAGAGATTTCAAAGATTCATAGAAAATCTTGGCGTACGCTGTGGCAAGAAATCTCTTCGACAACGAAAAAGAACTCATGAGCATTGACACAGGAGAAATTGCTATTTCAACTGTCAATGTAGACAATGCCAAGGTTATTGGAAGCAACATTCTTGCTTCAATGTCCGGAAAACCAGTTGCAGATTATACGTTCAGGAAGAAAGACGTGGCCATAACAATGAAAGCAAGATCAACTATTAAGATAGATGAAGAAGTTATTCCCGTTGATCCTCTCTTGTTACTCCAATGTCTAATAAACACTGTCAGAGGTATGGGATCAGCTGTAGACTTGGAGACAGCATTCTCGTATGAGCTGTGCACATTTCCTCCTGCACTTATAGAGACAGACGGTTTGTTAAGGGAAGCAAAAACTACAGCCAGCAAATTCTATCTGGTCTTCAACTGCGCCTGATGAATCAGATGCTTCACTTCCTAAAGATATTTCATATGTCCTCGATGGAGGATCCTTACTCCAAAGAGTACAATGGACAAAAGGAAGAACATACAACGAGATTTGCAAAACTTATGTAGAATACGTCCTCAAGCATTACGGAGAGGGAACAGTCGTTGTATTTGATGGGTATGACGGGAAGCCTTGTACCAACGATACAACCCACACTCGTGGAACCAAAGGCAAACAGGGCATACCTGTACGTTTAACAGGAGAAATGAAGCAGAGATTTCTAGTAATGTTGGCGACTAAATTGAAGAAGAAAACATGAAAGCAATCCAATCATCTGGTGATGCAGACCTTTTGATTGCACAGACAGCAATTGAATCTGTCAGAAGTAAACTAACAGTTGTTATTGCAGAAAATACCGATCTACTATCTCTCCTGCTCCATCATGCTGATGTAGATGGTCACAGAATATTTTTCACATCAGAGCAAAAAACTCGATCGAAAGCGAAAACCAAACTGTGGGACATCAAGTACGCTAAATCGAAATTAGGATTGAAGATTTGCGAAGCAATCTTGCTTATTCACGCCTTACTGGGTGTGATACAACGTCCAGATTGTTCTCCATTGGTAAAGATGTGGCCCTGCAAAAGTTTAAGAAAGACGAAAGCTTTCAACGCAAGCCAAGTTTTCAACAACTCAACATCAACAAGAGAAGAAGTTATTACTGCTGGAGAAAAGTTGTTGCTTATTGTTTATGGCGGAAAAAAAGAAAGCTCGCTTGATAAGCTTCGTATCACAAGATTCTACCGGAAAGTTGCTGCAAGTATGAAAGTTGTCTCCCAAGAGCTTGCCTCCAACATCCGTAGCTGCATCATTCCATTCATTGCGTATTTACCTCCAAGTGCAAGTTTGGAGAGGACTGGAAGAAGAATGGGGTTGGACTGTGAAAAGAGGAAAACTGCTACCAGTTTATACCTCGAAAGCTCCAGCACCAGAAAGCTTACTAAAACTTTTCAGATGTAACTGCAAGGTAGAGTGTCAGAACGCGAGATGTACGTGTTTCAAGAATGGACTGAAATGCTTAGCCTTGTGTGGCGAATGCCAAGGCGTTTCTTGTCTGAACTGTCAGCACCCTTTGGACATAGAGAATGCAGAGAACAGTGACGAAAATAATACAGACCCAGATTTTTACTAACTCACCATCACGCATAGGCTATATCAAAATGCCTATCCCTGTGAAATCGTTATGTATTGATTTGAGTTGATATAGCATGCTATTTTTTCTACAGGGTGGGCCGTAAGTTTCCATACATAGGAAAAATAAACATTTTTTTATGGACAACCATTTTTATTTATATAATATGCTCTACATGGTTGCCATTGTTTTGAAAACACATTTCAATACGTGTCCCCACTGTTGATGAACACGCATTAGCACAGTTGACGTTATGTTTGTAATGGCGTTGGTGATACGTTCCTTTAGATGATTTATGTCTCGTATCTTTTCCTGATACCATGGCCTTCAAGTGCCCCAAAGATAGAAATCAAGGGGGTGAGATCTGGGGATCTGGGAGGCCACTCCACAGGACCACGCCGACCAATCCAAGCATCCGGAAACTGCTGATCCAAATACCGACGCACGTGAAGACCATAATGAGGTGGAGCTCCATCTTGCTGGAAGTAAACTGGGAAGTTACCTTCCTCGTTTAGCAGGGATGGGAAAATCTCTTCTTGCAACATGTTAAGATACCTTTCGGCATTAAGATTTCCACTGACAAAAATTGGTCCAATAATTCTGTCACCCCATATCCCGGCCCACACCATCACTTTACCGGCACCTTGCATCTTCGTCGGACTCAGCCAGTTAGGGTTAGCATTACTCCAATAACGTATGTTTTGCCGATTAACCTCTCCATTGACGTAAAAATTTGCTTCATCAGTAACAAGATCTTACGTCAAACGCATATTCTTAGGGTATCTGAAACATAAAAACAAACGTTTAATTTTTCCTATGTATGGAAACTTACGGCCCACCCTGTATAAACTAAATTTCAGATCAATATCTCAGTTTATCCAAGAGTTATGTTCAAAAAACGAAATCAAAACAAGTGAACGTCGTTAATATGGAAATATATATTATCTTCGAAACTATGAAGGATAGACTAGTGGTGTTGGGGTTCATTTGAAAGACCTAATCAAAGCCTTTACGATTATAATGTCCAATGGTCAATTTTACTTGAGTACTTGAGCAATGGTCAATAACGCCTACAATCGCGGTCGATACGCAGCGCGATGTTCCGTTTTTCGTCTTTAAGCATGAGATGGGAGCGCCCCCTATGGACTGAGTAATTTTTTATCAACTAAAAATATTTGCTAACCATCTAGGAAGGATTACTGAAAATTTGAAGAAAAATATTAATGTAAAGGTTAGCTGTGGACGAAAAATACAAGATGGTGTCATTTTGACCATTTTTCTGAAAAATTGCCTCACCCAATGGTGGTAAGTTTTCAATATGTTATTTTTTATTTTTGAATATTTAGGGATGTCAAAAACGATGAAAACATTTCTGTTACAATTACTTCCAGGTTGACCAAAAATATAGCCTAGATTGACTGGACTATATGTGGCATCTTGTCCCTGTGGTGGTGTGGTTGCATCTTACCCACACTGGTGGGGAAGATGCCAGTTCGAAACACTTTTATTCATTTCTTTAATCACAGTCAGACAGTTCAAACATGTCATTGATTTTTTATCCCAAAAGGTGGTAACAGTGTCCTAATGTATATTGTAGGATTTTCCTCACATGGAAGGTAATAGGAACATTTTTCTTTGAGTGTGGCATCTCCTCCCACTTACCTTAATATATATATATATATATATATATATATATATATATATACACTGTCTTTCAAAAAAAAGGGTTCACTCTAAAAACATCCATGGAATCAACCTTTTCAAACAATCAGTATGAAACTTATACACGTAAAAGATACATAAAACATCTACCTGTAAACCAAATTTCAGTTCGAAGCTATCAGAAATAACGATTTATTAAATATTTTTCTAATAATACTGCAACTGATGCTCGACAAACTAATCAAGAATCCTTGAAAAGGGGTATGGACGAAGGAAACTACTCTCCGAATTCCCCAACAAAGGATGGACTCTTGGTGGTTTGGGAAAGTTTCTAAAGAAAATTGACGAGACTGGAGATTAGGGATATCAAAAGAAGAGAGGGAAATGGGCGACCAAAAACTGTTCGCAGAAGTAGAATGACCACAAAATGGACGAGTGCAATGCAATTCCAAAAGGGTGGTCAATGTTGCAAAGGAGAAGGGGGAATGTTGAAAGAGGTAATGCAACAAAGGGGGAGGGGTTATCCTCCAAGCTGCAATGAAGGGGAACTCCACCTCACCTCTTTGGGGAGAAGGTGGGACAGCCTCACCCCCCAAAGGGATATACCTAACCCAAGAGAGAGGAGAGAAAGGAGAACGAGGAGGGTCTTTTGGGGAAGAAGTTGGGACGGCCTCACTCCCCCCAAAGGGAAACCTAATCTAGGCTTAACCTGTTTAATTAGACGAATTATTGGATTCATTTTCACGATATATATAGAAAATAAATACACAATCCTACACAAACGAGGAATATATGCAATAAAATTAATAATAATATAAGAAATGCGAACGATGGAATATATGTATAATCAAAAAATAAAATAAAATAATAATAATATAAGAAATACAAAACGATGGAGTATAATCATTAATATGTTAGTAGAGGATATATATATATATATATATATATATAATATATATATATATATATAATACAATAATATTAATATTAATAATTAAATATATTGAAAATAAATGTACATCAAAATACATTCACTTTATGTTTTACTACGCTTAACTAAAATACTAAACTCGCACGTAATCGAGTCTACAGTCACATCATTATTGCATTGCACTACGCAGTAAATACGATTTAACATTATTTCACCACTCAAGTTATAGGGATACCTATACTCGATGTAAATGGTCTTTATATCGTTCAATACTATTTTTGTGCCTACTTTACATTCGGCTGGCAGGTTATCTTTAAACACGGCTAGAATACATTCAAAAGCACGCACAAAGAGGTCATCGTTAGGCACCACATCATTATTAAATACAAGTTTATAAACATTCCTTTCCAGTCGAGTTTTTTTCAATCGTGAACTCTTCTTCACAGCGCATAGCGGCAACAGAAATAATCTAAGTCGTAACGACAACTGCTCATTATATAGAAGTACAATTCTTCATGGTGAACAGTGTAGGCGAGCTCTGCCCTGTACCGCTCAAGTCCTTTGTACCAAAGTTCATGATATTTCGAAGAGTCTAAACCTTTTAAATAAGCATCGAGCTCTAGACCATTCTCACTTTGTTCATTCCTACATTCGATAAACCCGACGAGCAGAGCGGTGAATGCGTATTCAAGAACCGTGTCAAAATAAATCATATCCGTAACACACGCATCTATATTGGCCACAGCTTGCGGAATCCGACGATTTCAAACATTCTGTCGAGGATGAATCGGTTTCGCGTGGGGAAAAGAACGTTATTATCAGACGCATTCTTCCACATCAGTCGTGTATCAATGCACCGCTGATCGTTATTTATACACAACGTACAAACAATGGCATATGAGGGGCATCACTAATCTGTTCTCTTCTTGTAACTACAACTGCAGGTATTTTATAACGGTCCTCACCCCACTTCTCAACTATCACGAAGACTCTATTCATCTCCTCAACACTTAAATAAATAACATTACGTTTACCAGAGTTTGCTTGTCTAAAAGTCGTTTCAAGAGCATAGTCAATGGCACCAGTTTTATGCCTGAACACGCGCAATGACTTCGTCACGGACACATCGTACACGGCATTCAGAATACTTCTTAAAGGAAGTTCCATCGTATTCGAGGAGTGCACGTCCAGTTGGTTCAAGCTCTGAGATGACTATGAGCCACGGGTGGGCGGATCGGCTCTGGGACAGGTGTGGAGGAGTGATTCACACGGGTGAATCGTGTATGGGTTTGTTCTAGCATAAATCACGCGAGTACTTGTACCTCTTATACCGGGCAATTTTCTGACACAAGAGTTAATTTCAGTTTTAATGTTTTGTCGGAATGCGCACATTAACAATCCATTGCACTATTTAAGAGAAACATGAGACAGTATTTATCCTTTTTGTTTAACAATCGATACTCATCTCTAAACTCTATTAAAAACTCACACAGACCTTTAGTCACAACCTCACTGCGAACCTCGTCATGATATATATGAATGTAGTGGTAAAAGTACTTTAGCTTGTCCATGATGACAAGCTTTACATTCTCAGCAGCAGGGCACGCGTAGTCAGATTGATGCAGCATGACATAATACCGCCTGTCACACCACTCACCAACAAGACTCATTACCCATACCCGTTGCTTCTCTTCTGCACGCGTTGTTTCTTTCACCTCACCGTATATGTACACTTTTATACAGTTTAGCCCTACAACGTAGCCCATTACATCGTTTGTGCCGCGAAATCCTACAATGCTCTCGCAAGAATATCCATAGAGTATTTGAACATCTTATTCCTTCGCGCGATTCAATGTAAACTTAAAAGTCTCAAGGGAGGCGGGGCTAGGTCGTCTTTCAGTATTCACCACATCGTCCGACTTTACCGAATACCACTTCATAAACGTCGAACACGCAATATCAAAAGTAGCCCTCACTATTTTTCGTCTACGTTAGAAAATACACATCTGAGCCCCAGGGCTTGCAGTGGTCAACTGAGCACGCAGGGGTAGAGATATGCCCAGGTAGTAGCAGGAGTCACGTGACCCTTTGATTGAGCTTACACTAGGCGTAACTTAGGATTATACAAATGCACGCACACGAAGGAGAAAATGAAACCCTAATTGAAACAAAGATACGTAATAAATAAACATATCGTTAACAATATATATATATATATAAACAAACAAGGATTAAGGTCTCCAAAGGGTACGGTATCATAGGTACCAGGTACCTGGTAACGTTTCCTATAGGTGTTACGGCATACCTTCTACCGACAAGTTTCTTCACACACCCCGTTTTTGCGCCCGAAAATTGTGGATCCCCACAGTCAGTTGGGGTGGATGGTCGCCCTCATCTTCCAAGCACACTAGATCCTTCAACGAATCAAAGTTAACGACTCGTCAGTTCGCATGGTTAAGCGTGATACCCTTAGCCTTCACGATATATTTCATATCATCCCCACCCTGACCCGTAACCCATACGTTTTTGGCCTTGTTGATACAATGGAGTCAGCGTATGCACCATCACCATACTCATCCTTGATTTCGTCAGTCAACTCTTCGAGGAATTCCTCAATAGGCGGCATGTATTCACCCTCTCTCTCTCTGAATATTACGCTATCTGTGTCAGCGTACAGAACCCTCCGCCCAAGAAAGTGCAGTAGTCCCAAAAGCTTGATGCGTGCTTAGGCCGTTGTGAAGCTGGCTATAGGTATGTTTGTAACACGTGAGGTATCTGTGGCCAGTTCGATGATGATGTACTTTATTATGTAAGTATTATCTACATTCACGATCTCCATAACGTCTTCATCGGGAGCGTTGGCATATTCCCAGACTTCACTATAACTTTGTGCCAGATGAACGTTCCCTTTGCCAGTATTCTGTGCAAATTTTCCCGAAAGACTGTTTAGACACAATTTTGGACTAAAGCGCTTGCCAGGATTTTTAACAATTTGGGAACGGTCAAGTTGTATACATACCTTCACGGGCACGGTAACTCTGAATATAAGCCGATTTTTCATCTTCGGTATCAACTCCTCGCAGATGCCCTGATGCTTCTACTTTATCCTTCAAAAAACCATTTCTATATGGCGTGAAAAGTTTGGGTAGCTTCTGAAACCTCCACATCTCATGTATCTTCAATATTCTGTATCCATGGTGAACAGCTAGGTATATACACCTCTGATCTTACGCTGGTTGGGTGTATGTTTACAATCCCCATTGTTCTCCTCTGCGCACTTCACGCACAGGGGAAACATGAGCTTGTGATCTATAACGACGGGTAAGATCGGCATCCATAAATCGCGTGGGGGGAGCACATCTACAAAAGAAAAGCCGAAATAGTACCCGTTAAAATTTGTTAAGAGCACCTCGATGGGTGGCAGGTCAGGTCCCACCAGTTTTTCAAGTGCACCTACGGAGTACGGACTGTTCGTCATCAAGTAGGGTCCCTACGTGATGGAGAACAATTAATTATTAATTACACAAATTATACATTAATTCAAACTCTCAGAAATATGTTTATTATAAAATATTAAAGCATTATTAAAAACATTGGATTTTACCGTATTTTACGTTTACTACTAATATATGCGTTTTTGACATACTGTTTCTCAAACTCAGAATAGCTCAATTGAAAGTGTGTGGGGTATAAAGAATTACAATAAACCAGGAACTTTTCGTGACTTTTGTTTAGCGAAATCCTTCACAATATTACTGAAGTCCAACTCGTGCAGTATGTCATACTCAATGCTCATTATCGCTAGCTTACTAAGCCGTTCATGTGTCATTGCTCTTCGTAGCCTGTTCTTGATAATTGTCATTTTACTGAATGATCTTTCTCCACAACAGTTAGTAACCATTAAAACAATATACATAAGAAGGGCTGTTTCAACATTGGGAAATGTGTCTTTAACAGATTTTTCAATGATTAGTCTGTACTTTTCAAATGATCATAAAAACCTGCAAATTTACGAAAACCAAAAAATAGTATACAGGGTGTCCATAAATTATTCACCCCATTATAAGCCTTAATAAATTCGTTATTATAGGAGCTATCTTAAAACGGTTTGCGGCAATTAATAACACAACTCAAGAAATTTTTGTTTTAATTCAGTAAACCTCCACGTGAGCCCCATTGGTAGCACGCAGAACATCAAGGCGATAGATGATTTCGTTCCAAACATTAAGAAGCATGTCTTGCTTGATGAAAGCTAATGTCTCTTCAATCCGGTGTCTTAATTCTGTGATGTTATTAACCTTCTTTGCATACACTCTGTCCTTTGTGTAGCCCCATAAAAAGAAATCCAGAGGCGTGATATCCGGGGAACGAGGAGGCCATGGAATAGGGCCATCTCGCCCGATCCAAAGGGAAGGGAACTTTTCATTGAGGAACCTCCGCACTTCTAATCCCCATTGTGGCGGTGCCTCATCTTGCTGAAAGAACACACGGGGCTGCATATCCTCAAGCTGAGGTGCAGCATACCATTGGAGGTTTGGTTTCCCACATCCACAGCACACACATTGCTTTCTCCTTCACTGTCGCCATTGTGCCCCTAGTGGATGTTCTGCAAAATAAAGAAAAACATTTCTTGAGTTGTGTTATTAATTGCCGCAAACCGTTTTAAGATAGCTCCTATAATAACGAATTTATTAAGGCTTATAATGGGGTGAATAATTTATGGACACCATATATTTTATCCTTATTATTCAATGAAGCAAGAATAAATCTTATGTGGATACTGAAAGAAACCAAAACATTTCTTCGCAGTGTTTTTTTTATGTCGATAAGACAAAAAAGTTTAAGGTACTTTGTGGGCCCCCCCTTGTGTGGGGCCCTGGGCGAGCGCCAAAGGTTGCCCACCCTTACATCCGGCAATGCGTAGGGATATAAAGAACAGAAGTCGTAGTAATGGAGTTTCACGCCCTCCGTAGGTGGAAAGTATAGCTTAAATGGGTTTGTACACCCCCGAACAAGCTATCACAGCATTTGAGAGGATCCAACAGCATTGAACGCTTGATTGTGTTTATTTCTTCACGGTAGTGGCCATCTGTTTCGAACCGTGAATAATACTCATGCTCCCATAAGATCTTGTGAGTGAACTGGGAGCCTATAAGTTGATCGCGGGTACGGGTCCATGCAAGACAATCGGCAGGAGAGCTACCGTCAGTATCTCCTACGATTCCACACTCAGGACGTGGGCATCCGTGCCACCAGCAACTGTTAAAGAAGTACACAGTCTTTTCACCAGTGGCACGGTCTTCGCTTACACCATCAACCCAAAAAACACGACTATTGACCGTAATGGGTACTTCCCCCGTGCTGCGGGCGTGCTTTATATATACCCCGGTCTGTTGCTGTATGTGTATGAGCCAGTAAATATCCTTGCACCCATAACTGCGGGGATTGTTTCTGTGAATGACGGCTAAGATGTCTTTAGGCATGAAGTTATTCTTGAACACCGTAAAACATAATGAGGCGATTGTGGTTGCGACTTGCAACGGTTCGCATTTGAAACGGGCTATGTATATCGTTCTAAAGGCCTGGAAACATTCTTTAAGCACGCGCTCATCATTCACGCAATAACGCTCACATTCATCAGCTATATTGTTTGGACTAGTTCCATTAAAACTTTTTTGGTAGCGATCAAAATCTTCACGCTCACTATCACTCATGTTGGTGTAGTTAAAGTAATGTTTGGGGGGAGGCAGTCCTACGTAATTTAAAGTGTCGCTATTGAGGAAAGTGTAAAGGAAATACCCTTTTGAAACTTCGGCGGCTGAGCCCATCACCTTGGGTAGCTTGGCTAGTTCACAAGGTGTGAATAATAAAGTATCTTTAAACTGAACATTACCTCTTGTCTGCATTTGTATAAGTTTGTTCCCCCTTTTGAAGGGGTCGCCTGTAAATATCTCCGATGAATCGTGTTCAAGCAATTCCTTATAAAGGAACTGTGTCAAATTTTGTCCCGTTATGGGCAAGAATATACCAAGTAAATTTTTTTAACTTGTCCGCTAATTTGACAATATAGGATACAAAGAGTTTCACAGGGCTCTCGTGTGCGATCGTTTTAAAAACGTTTGTCCGTTTACTACATTTGTGACACTCATCACACTCGAATTCCATGCACTCATCGCAGATAGTCTGGCTTACGAGTAGATGTGGGATAACCTCTTTGGTTTCAAGGTTTGGGTAAGTTTCTCTATCGTAGTTCACGGTTATACAGGGTTTATTTTTAGGCTTAGCATCTTTCATATAACATACATGCTTCACTCCATCCACCTTATATTTTTCATGACATGTAGAACAGTGAATTTCATCGCATTTATGCACAAACTTACCCCAATTATTCATCTTATGAAACATGCCACATTCACAGATTCTGATTTTCCTGCAAGTGCCAATTGACTTATGGAGCTCAAAGCATTTATTATTGAAAAATGTACGTCTACACACATTACATTCCCTCTTCTCGGTTTCAACTATACGACTTTCACATTTGGGGCTTTTACACTGCTCACATACCGCGTAGCATTCCTTACAAAGTTTCACTATATCATCCGCAAACTCCAGACATCCCTTACACAAATCATGATGCCTTCCATATTTTAGACTTTTATCATAACTGGCGTAGAGAGTCCTTATATTGCGGATGGGGAGGTACGATGTTCCTGACAATCTTAAAATAAGTACAGGTCTTGTACGATCTCTCAAACAGCTTTTAAAAACATACACAGTCCTACGACGATCACCGTTCCAAATACAACTATACGAATATTCATTTCCTGCTCTACCCTTCTCAGCTCTTCAGGACCCATATTACACTCAAACTCAAGCTTACAATCTGAAGTCAATTTATGAGCACGCTGCACAACCGTAGGCAACCAAATATTTTGGACACGGGTATTCAGTACAGTAAATATGTGGACTAAGACTACTACTGCTAAAAAGCCACAACCACGATCGACGTTTATATGCTTTCTGTAAATAGCCTGAGAATTGAAATTAAGAGTATAAGGTGTGGCACTATGACCCGCAACCCGGAATAATCTGTCAATATCTACCAGGCACGTGCACAGGGGGGGGGGGGCTTGGGGTGCTTGAGCCCCTGCCCTTTTTCTTCTTCATATCAAAAGTGCCCTTTTAGTCAAAATTCATAAATATATTGATTCGACATAAATTTGAATTAATTAGTTATATTTTTATTTAGTTACTGCTACTTCAACAGATTTTCAAAACTGGAATTACTTTGATCTATGATTTTTTTATTAGAATAATAAACTTAACATACCGTTACTATTATTTTGTCAATCAGGGAGGGCGTCCCTAGTGGTAACACTGACTGCAGCTGTTCACTGTTGATTGCGTCTCTCGGGTATGTGGGTGTATTGTTTACTGTTTGTTTTTTACGTTAACCTAAGCTAACTAGTGATTTCTCACTGATAATTATGGTAAGTTGGAATCCAAAGCAGTGTGACATTACTCCAAAAAATATTATATGACATTACTCGTAAAGTTGGTAAAAACGTCCACGTCCCCTACTAGGCTAGGCCCATCAGTACACCAGTGTGTCAAACGATGGATTTTGGGTTTTAGTACTGGCATGAATTTCATTAAATTAATAAATGATTTATTAAACAACATATCATAACCTTTTCATTTTTAATATGAAATTGATTTTTAAAAACAATACAATTTTCATTAAAAGTGAATAAAAATACCTAGATTATTTATTATAAAACGATGCAATAAAACGATGCAAACCTTGCAATAAAAACATGCCTTTTTACAACAAATTTTCATTTATTTTCTTTAATCAGCTTTATATACAAAAATAATGCATTGAATTTAATGGAATTTAAGAATATTTACCACATACAATTTTAAAATTTTTCTTTGTGTGTGTATACATATATATAACCTATATGGCATTTCGGATTTCATTTTTAAAAATGTTAGGGGAGTGCCCTTTTTTCAACTGAGCCCCTGCCCTTCTGAAAGTCTGTGCACGTCACTGATATCAACCGTAAAGTTGCCGATATTGAAGGCTGTAATACTTTGAGAGGCCTGCATTATATGTCCCAATATATATTCTATGTCTACACCTGATAAGCGTCTGAACGGTATTACTACCCAAAAATCATCTATATCCCCGTCATCTGACCCGAAACCGAAGGACAACTTCGTCCGGATTTAACGTTCGTCGCGGTTCTGAAGCGCAAACTCCACAATACACTCAACTACGCGCCGCAGTCCAACACTGTTGCTATACAGGGCTCCAGGTTCAACCCTGACCACGTTCCGATTTCTATTCACGGCAGGGGATTGGGGTAGCGGTGCGCAGCAGTTCGAATGTTATACTATACAGGGCTCCAGGGTCAACCCTGACCACGTAGCGATTTCTATTCAGGGCAGGGGTGGGGTTAGCAGTGCGTACCAGTTCGAATGTTATACCTTCCTCCACAGCACGAGAAGCTGCTGCTGGTGTGGAGGATGTACCCGAAATTGAACAGGAATAAGGGCGTATATTTGAGGAGGGAGCTAGTGTCGGGGTTTTGTCGGAAGAAGTAGAGGGCTGGGGCTTTATTACTGGGGGTCTAGCAATCGGTGCACTCCTGGCACGTTTTATGCCTGACGTGGAAGGTTCTTCATCATCGTGCCTCCGTTTTGAACTGCCACGTGGTGGCGGTGTCGCTGGTGAGGGTTCGTCAGCGGGGTTGGAATCTGTAGCTACACTGTCATCGGGGTCTTGCGTAATATCGATGTTGGACTGCTGTACAGCGTCGTCTTTCACAGTTCTGTGGAAGAAGAAAAACAAGAATATAAGGAGCAACACTTAAATTTTGTTATATTTTGTAAATGCTCCACTTATGGATGTGACGTGTTAGAGATGGAATCTGCAGAAAAATTCACGTTCACAAGCCCATCTAAATGTATTACATCCGGCCCTACAGGATGTGGTAAAACTGTGTTTATGCTTAAAATTATTTAAAGATAAGGGGGAGATGTTCTCAAAATTTGTGCATAAAGTAATATGGTGCTACTCGACGTACCAATCAGTGTTCAACGAGTACGAAGATGATATTTTGTTCCACAAATGCGTATATGACGTTAATTCTTTACAGGCAATTGAGCATAATCATTGTAATTGACGATCTCATGTTGGAAATGGATAAAACGTTTGCCGAGACATTTACAGTGTTCTCCCACCATCTTAACATAAAGGTATTCTTCATGAATCAGAATCTATTTTTAAAAAAATCGATACATGCGCGATGTGTCGCTAAATACACAATATCTAGTCTTATTCGCACAACGTAGAGATGTGTCACAAATTGGGGTATTCGCCAATCAAATGTTCCCGAATCAGCGCAAGGAGTTTTTGGAGGTTTATAAAGAAGCTACACGTCAGCGTTACGGATATTTGCTTTGTGACCTTCACCCGCGAAACACGTTTAGAGTGCTTCTAAGAACGAATATATTCCCAAACGAGCCTGAAGCGGTGTATATTCCAGAATGACAAATAGGCTGAAGAAATATCGTGAATTAATAAAAATCTATCAACGATTGCCACGGGCATTGCAATAGAAGTTTGTTAAAAATATCGACTCCGACTTTTTAAAATACATCTGTGAAATCTCCCTTAATGTTATAAAATGTAATGTGCCAATGAAACCCCCTGAGAAGGCTCGCCTACGTCTTTAGAAGAACATAATACGTACGCTCTCTCGTAAAAGTCAAACTGTGGGGAAGAAAAAGCGAATTATTGTACAAAGATGAGGATCATTCCTACCCATCTTATTTTCAGTTTCGAGACCTTTACTGACTAGATTAATATAATGAAGAAAGTGGTAGTGATTCCGCACGAGGTGTATGCTTCACTGCAAAGTTAAAAGAGTCCAGACACGGTTCTAGAGCGCCGTAAAAACAGGTTTAAAAGAATGGAAAGCGAATTGATAGACCTATTAAACAGTGGAAAGACACCTAATGAGAAAAGGATCTTGTATGAAGAAGCTCTGCAGAAATTTCTTCATGAGTAAAGATTATAAGAATCCGACAAAAATCCCCGTGGTCATTAGGCAAGGCGCGAGCAACGATGAGCAAGGCGACATAGGGCCTGGGGCCGACGTTTGGAGATGACCAACCAAAGAATAACGGATCGCAACACATCGAGCATGTATTAAAAAGCAGTCTCCCGCATACATTGAGGAATAAATGCTTAAGTCTTTATAATCTATTGAGTGAGGACCCCATCATAGAGTGGACCGATACGGGCGAGGTCATTGTTGAAGGAACAAGGGTACAGGGATCGAATATCGTCGACATTGTCCATGATCTGGTGACAAAGTGGGACAGGCCCTCACCAGCATGAAGGAAGCATATTAAAGCAAGACTACAACAAATAAATGTCCACAAAACATTGATAGGAAATCTGAATAGGTTAAAAGACTTGGATCAAGTCTCGCATGTGTCACAACTGAGTACGCCTTCACCCCCAACAGTATCCTCTCTGAAGAGGAGAAAGAAGAGACCAAACAACAACGGCCAACCTTATCCATGTGTCAAAAAATACGCAAATGGGTAACATTAAGAAAACGCTATTATGACATTTCTAACCCAGCCTCCTATTGCGAGGTTAATAGACTGTACAGATATGTTTACAATGATGGAGTAGGGTAAAAAGATGTTGAGAGGTTTATGCGGCCGCAGGATGCTTAAACACCTCATAAGCCGGTGAGAAAAAGGTTTAAAACGGCCAAGGCAACAGCGGCTTCGATCGACTCTATTAGGCAAGCGGATTTAATAGACATGCAAAGATATTCAGTGTACAATGATGGCTACCGCTATATCCCATTCATAATATATGTATTCTCTAGATATCTGTGGCTAATTCCTGTGAAAAATAAATCGCATGAAACAGTTGCTGAACCCACCAAAACGCTGATGTTGAACGAAAACAGGGTTCCTGACTATTTTTGTACGGATATGGGGAAAGAATTTATAGGCCACGCTTTTCAAAACATGCTGACAGAGTTTAATATCAGTTACTACACTATCAATTCTATACATAAGGCCCTTTAGCTGAAAGAGTTCAACGTACCACGAAGGAACGCATGCATCGCTATTTTACACATAAAAAACACATACAGATATATAAACATTTTGGATCATTAGCCTACATATAACCGTTCACACCATCGCACGACAGGCACAACATCTAACGAAGTTTAGAAAGAGGTACGCGCACAGAGCCTGATGTAAAGAGAGATGGAACACCGCCGCCACACTCTACATGTTTCAAAATCAATGATTATGTAAGGCTATCGCGTTCGGGAAATAAATTCGCGAAGGGATTTGAGCAAGGATGGACACGTGAGATTTTTAAAGTTAGTGCTATGAGACATAAAGGCGAGATAATGATGTGTTACTTTGAAGATTTGAATGGGGAAGAAATCGCAGGAGGCTTTTACATCGAGGAGTTGCAGAAAGTGGCATTTAATTTAGGAAAAAATGTGTTTAAAATTGAGAAAATTTTTGGCAGCAAAGGTTTAGGAAAGAGAAAAATGTACCAGGTGAAATAGCTAGGGTACCCAGAAAGCTTCAACACCTACATAAAAGCTGCTGCAATAATGAAGCTTTAATAGTATACAACATGGCGCCTAACCACTTCTATGTCACACTCCCATCCTCTTCTTCTCTGTCTGCACATCCTCACAACCCTTCTAGGACAGTTCATACCAGGACAGCTCATACCAGGACAACTCATACCCAGACAACTCATACCCGGACAACTCATACCTAGGACAACTCATACCTAGGATAACTCATACATAGGACCAGAAAAAAAAATGAAAAATTAATGAAAACATTTATTTTGTAAAATTTAAAATTAAATTTAAACATTAGAATTCATGCAAGTATTAATGAAAACATTTTGAAATTAAAACATTTATTTTTAAAATAAAAATTAAATTTAAACATTTAAAATTCATGCAAGTTATATATATATATATATATATATATATATATATATATATATATATGCCCAGTTAGGTTCATTGAATGCCCGGTTAGGTCAACTGAATACCCGGTTGGGTTCATTGAATGCCCAGTTAGGTCAACTGTACGCCCTTGACGATTGGTTAGGTTTAGTCGTGATATTTTCGTTAAAACTAACGAAAATATCACGACTAAACCTAATCAATCGTCAAGGGCGTACAGTTGACCTAACCTGGCATTCAAATTTTATCCTATGTAAATAATGGTTCTAAATTTATTATATGTTTGCAATAAATAATAAATTTGTTGTTATTGTTTTCTTTCCTTATTTTGGTTAATTTGCAGAGTTTAAACTTTCGGGGTGGATATAGATGAAAAGATCAACATTGGGGTGGTAATTGTTGAAGAGAGTATGAGTTGTCCTAGGTATGAGTTGTCCTAGGTATGAGTTGTCCGGGTCTGAGTTGTCCGGTATAAGTTGTCCGGGTATGTGTTGTCCTGGTATGAGCTGTCCGGTCACGCCTCACAACACCCTGGCCAACTTTGTAACAGAACTTCATGGGCCCATTGATTTGGAACGTGATTCGTACGAAATTAGTGGTTGTGAATTCCAGCTAGCCACCAAATTTTTAACTCTTGAAAATTAACAGATTATATTTCTGATCCTTAGAAGAGTCGACAAGTGTGAAAAATTAGGCATAACCTTAGATAACACTATGCGATCAGTCCTGTTCGGTGGGGTACAGTACTATAGTACAAATGTAACACTAGGACTCGGTCATTATGACACATCCACGGACATTGTGACAGGGTTAAAGAAGAGTCTTGAAAAGTCGTATCTGACAAACGATTTACTTTTTGAAGTCGTAAACATAGACACGTCTGCACGCACGTTGAATTTAAAATCAACGCTTAGTAGAAATATTGAACATGAAGTGCTGTTCACAATTGTGGCCGAGGGTCGATATGGTGCAGCCCTCCAAAGAGACACCTTTCACGAGGCACAACATGACTTGTCCAGCTTAATGTATCAGTTGAAATTGGAGAAATTTTGTGAAAGCTATCCATCCCCAGACATGTGCTATACAGTGCCCGCGAAAAGTATCCGATCACTCAAGAAAATACAATATTTTCCCTTGATATTCAGAGACACGTAATTCACTTTCTATTTGTTCTAGCGACATCTGGTAACTTTGAGGTTGCTCGCTGATATGAGAGCTATCCAACGCATTCTCAAATTAGTGTTCTGGTAGCCTTCGTTGCGGGTGGCTGTGTCTCAAATTTGTCAGATTTCACTGTTTGTGTAAATTTCTTGATATTTTTTTTTTTTTTACAGAAAGTGGTGTAAATAAAATTTATATATAATGTGTGCTAAAAAACAACTTAAGAGTGATTGTCGAGGTGCTATTGTTGCTTTGCATGCATGTGGGAAATCACAGAGACAGATAGCTAAGGAATTAAACATATCCCAAAGTACCGTTAATTTATGGGTTTCACGGGCTAAGAACAATGGTGGCCTAACCACGCCAGTCCCTAAAAAACGATCTGGCAGACCGAGAAAAACAAATTCGCGAACAGAAAACTTATGAAACGTTTAGTATTGAAAAACCCAACAATAACTGCGAAAGAAATAAAATTTAATATGAATAATTTGTTATCTGGTGTTTCTGAACGAACTATCCAGGAGCGGCTCCAAAAAGAACTCGGATTACCATCTCGCCATGCTGCTAAGAAACCGTTCATTAATGAAAAAATGCGTAAAAAACGTGTCGCATTTTGTAAAAAATACATTCATTGGACTGTTGATGACTGGAAGAAGGTTTTATTTAGCGATGAGTCGACATTTTTGACATTCAGAAGTTGTCCAAAAAAGGTTCGCCGGCCTATTGGCTCAAATAGGATGGACCCTAAATACACCCTAAAGACAATGAAACACCCTCCAAGTGTGATGGTTTGGGGTTGTTTCGGTTACTATGGGCGTGGAAACTTATATTTTCTTCCGAAGAACACAACTATGAATGGTGCACGGTATTTAGCAATGCTACAGGATAAACTTCCAATGGCAATGGCAATCCAAAGGACAAAAACATACATGCATGATGGTGCACCATGTCACAGGGCCAAAATAGTGACAAAATGGATTACTGACAATAAATTTGATATTTTGGATTGGCCTGGTAATAGTCCAGATCTCAATCCGATAGAAAATCTGTGGCTAATAATAAAAAATAAGGTTGAATGCCACGACACTGGCTCAGTCGAAAAATTACAAGAGGCCATCAAAAAGGTATGGTGCAAGGAAATATCAGTGGAAGTTTGTCAAAACTTGATTAAATCCATGCCAAAACGTCTAGAACAAGTCATCCAAACCAAAGGACAGATGACAAAATACTAATATAAGGTTAGTATACATTTAAACATTGTTTTTTATGTAAAAAATACAAATTTCAAGGGTGATCGGATACTTTTCGCGGGCACTGTATTTACGCAATATCGTGCAGCATTAATTTTTTGGGAACACCCAGGCGCGCCTGCTGTGCATTGCACACATCCCCAACCACAGAGGGAAGAGTTTGAGCATTACATATGACAAGCCCCATTATGTGAATGGTGCGACTAATCTATTAACCAATATCTCAATATATATAACAACGATTGAGGGTAAAATTTCCCATTCGGTGATGGGAGTTTAACAGTGAAGCTACACTTTCCTCGCATTCAGTTATAATGACCCGAAGGCCTTTCACAGTCTATCGAGGGGTGAGATATCAGCGTGGGAGTGGGCTTGGATCCATTTTTTCAACTATACTACGCTCCGCTGTCCCATTGTTGAAGTGGAGGCTAGATACCTCAGGAGGAAGGCGTTACAATCAGGTTTTAACGCGGTAGAAGACATAATGGGCGGAACAAAACCTATAGAAGCTCAAAAAAACATTTAAAACCAAGGGACGAAATCCTCAAAGATGCAAAGAGAAAAATGTGTGATGGCGGAAAGAAGAAGAAGGCTGTCCGGAAGAAGGGGTTACCAACACGTGGTACTAAACGTAAAAGGACATCAAAAAGTATTCTAAGCGAAAGAAACCTATGGCTGATCAATTTTTTAAGTGATATAAACTGAGGACACTGCTCTCACGAATCATAGGTTGATTACTACTTGTCGACAGAGGTGGCACTATTTCTGTCTCGTCATGGCGCGTTTCATCCATCCGTGTAGCTCACAATGTTGTAGATCGGAGTTGTCCCTCTTTGATATGCCCCCTACACAAGTTTCTTTTGAGCATCGTGACTTTATTAAAATTAACCCATTAAACACAATTAGTTCCCAGAGTGCCCCTATAGAATTCGTGATTCCAAGCTCAGGCCCATACTTTTTTGATCCAAGCTGCATGTACATGTACGCTAAACTGCGTATAGCCCATTCAGATGGACCGGACTGCGATGATAGTTACTCTCCATACACTGAAACCAACTTTCTACACTCCATATTCAGTCAGTGTGAGGTGTATTTAAATCAGGTTAACATCTCGGCAGGAATGGGTTATAATCACCTACGAGCCTATCTGGAAAAAAAATGTCAACTTTTTAAAAGAAGCGAAGGATACCGTTTTAACTGCTGTGGGCTATTATCAGACTAAAGGCGAAAGTTGTATAAGGGATAAATTTAGAAATTCTAAAAAGAAGATATACGAGTGTTTTGGACGTCTGCATACAGAATTCACGTTCCAGGAGAAACTGCTTATGAATAGGGTGGATATGAACTTAAAGCTCACCCGCACGAATCCTGAGATCTGCATAAATCTGGGGCCTGATCAAGAAGAGGGCGCAAAACCCGTTGTGATTCACAGCATAGAAATATGTAGAAATTGAAAAAAATTAATACACGCAACAGTAAAATACCAAATTAGCAGAGTACAGATCAAACTATACACGGTGCCCGCAGGGTTGGCCTCGAAACAGCTAGAAAACGTGGCCCTGGAATCACGCTTCGATGAATGGAAAATATAAGAAAATGCCTTTAAAGTCGAGAATTTCGGCCTTAAATATATAACTCTATACGTCAATGGCGTTGCGTTTGGCGGGACTATGAATACGGACTACTCATCAGACGCTGTGTTCCCGCTTTGCGTGAGAGTTATAGTAATCAGGCCCATATTGCTGGTGGCTGTGATGAGCCTGGGATTGGCGTAACGCAGAAAGAATTTTTCGATCAATTTAACCTTTACCCGTTTGATATCACCCCCGACTTTTCTGCTAGTGTAAATACACACTTAAGTCCACAACAAAGTGGGAACATCTCAGTCAGATTGGAATTCGTCAACTTTATAGACGCGCCTATTAGTGTACTAGTATACCTCGAATCACAAGCCCAAATAGAAATTGACCGCTTCAGGAACATAGTCACAGACTTTTAAAATGGACGCGAATACACTCCAGAGAGTATTGAAAAGTGACCGAGTTACACGCTCCAAATTTATCGGTGTGTTTGCGAAGAATGAAACATTGAAATTACCATCACGAGAGATTGGTATAGTCTTATTGTCAATACGGACATTGTAGGGGGCAATGGGATTCATTGGTTTGCAATCTATTTTAAAAATAGGGAAAGAATGTACTATTTTGATTTACTCGGTACTCAGCCCTAGAGTGACCCTGTTGTAAAATTTCTCGAACAGCTGCATGTCCCTGAAATTGTCTGGAATCCTTACCGTTTCCAACGATATTTTAGTAATACTTGCGGCATGTACTGTCTTTCATTTCTCCTGCATATGTCACGTGGGAGGGGATTTATAATTTTTTTAAACTTGTTCGATTTGTGCGATACTGAGATGAATGATGAATTGGTATGCAGACAGTTAAAAAAAAGGTTCCATTTTGTGCTCACTCGCTATATTGTGTAAAGTTTTGCATGTGTGTATAATTGTAACCATATTTTGTAAATTGTCTTCATTAATGTTAGTCTTATTTAATGGACTGTAAGCTGAATTGTACTAAAACATGATTTCTACCATTTAATAAAGTGAATGAAAATACAATGTGTTTTGTTCTTAACCAAAAAAGACACATTATTTCCTCGATGACCTTGCATTCGTTGGTCCGGACGTGGAGCCAATACCGCGACCACCGCATTCAGGTCACTGGGTTAGCTGCGCGGTAAAGCTTCCAAATCGCCGTATAGCCACGAAGAAAACACAGAATTGACAATAATTAAAACCTGTTTTTCAACAAAAATACACAGAGGAACATATATATGTATATATATATATATATATATATATATATATATATATATTAGAGAGAGAGAGTTGCAAGGCGTTACAAGTACAGTAATTTACAGCGCCGGAAATACTTTTATCCTAACTGTGCATACTACCCAATACCTACCATCGCAGGGTCTCGAGGTCAGGACCGTTGGAATTCTTTAAAGTTTTAGTAATTCTAAAACCCAACCTGTAGAACTTTCTACAAATTCATTAAAAGTAAATATTTCACAAACAAATTTACTCTCTAAATACTTAATAGAATACATTAATTACAGAAAGCCTAGCACAGTATCCTGTAATAAACATGCAATTTTATGTCAGGATACTGCGATGTATATACGGGAGGGATGAGTTTCAATAAGAGAAAAATGTAGGATAGGGTACCCGGTCAAATAATAAACAGCATGCAACTAGCCTAACCGGGTCAAAAGGAAGATTAGCTGGGTGTGCTACGCATCGTCTGTCACCACAGGGTTTCGAACCCGGGACCGCAGGCAATTATTTAAAGTTTTGGTAATTCTAAAACCCTACCTGTAGAACTTTATAAATTTTTAAGTTATCACGTACAGGGAAATAAGCATGTAATAAAATTTCACTTTCAAAGAACACCTTCATCGCATAATAAAACTCACTGTCTAAATGACGTTATCAGGAAGGAAGATTACCTGGGTGTGCTACTCAGCGTCTGCCGGCACCGGATCTCGAACCCTGCGCAAATATCCTTTCATTTCGTTTTATTACAGCTTTTTATAAATTATAACACTTGCACTGAATATACAGAGGCAGTGAATGGCCTTCCGTTTAAATCACAAACTATTTTCCCAATCCGCATTTATTATGACTTTATAAATTATTTAACACTGGCACTGAATTAAACGATGTATATATATATTATATATATATATATATATAGTCCGAATCACAAATGAATTTAATTACTTACATTTCAATGTCCTCTACATTGGCTGTTTCTTTCTCTCCATCACAAATTTCTGCAATGCTTTTGGATGAATGTAGGGCGTTTCGGTCAGCCTCTCTGAAAAGGTGGCGTGTAGCCCCTGCACAGAGGTCCCCGTCTTCAAACAATTGGGGGGAGCAGTAAAGCTGTTGTGAATGACTCATGGCGATATATTTCTGTAGTTACTCGTTGATAAATACAAATGTTGTGGATTCCAGATGAAAATGCACCCTTTTATATACGCGGTCCTAATTGTAACCACCCCCAATAGCCGAATCGCGAGTTTCCTATTGGCCATCGGTGAAATTTGGGTGGGCCATAACGTGTAAGCGTGACTGCCCACCAACCAGAAGTCCTGGCCTCGTCGTTGTCAGGTTCCGCCCATTGGGCTGTAATTGGACGAGCCGCGAATCCTGGGGGCGTGTCAAATATAACTTACCCATTCCATAGATTTCTTACAGAAATGAAACAGATTCGAAGAGAGAGAGAGAGAGAGAGAGAGAGAGAGAGAGAGCGAGAGAGAGAGAAGAGAAGAGAGAGAGAGAGAGAGAGAGAGAGAGGAAGTTTTGTTTGGAAAATAAAATTTGTTTTTCTGAGGAGTCTAGCAAACTGACCAGGCCCCGAGCTGCCGCAACTAAATTCCATCGAACCGCCGCGTCCTTCTGTAGCCAAAAACAGTATTATTTATCAATTTTTTTATCATTATTAATATATATATATATATATATATATATAGTAATTGTTTAGCGACTTTTATAATCATCTAAAACTGGAATATAATGAGTTTACTGACATCGGAAAATAAATTTGGATTTCGGGCCAATTCGTGTCGGTTTAAAGTTTCGTTCGGACGAGTAGAAATAAAATGCGTTTTAAGATTTTCCACTAATTTTTAATAATGGCTGGAAGAGTAAAGTATCGGGTATGGGTCAGTGCTGACGAATTTATTTTAACTATAATAATAATTCTTAATAATGTGTATATATAGAGGATGATAAAGGTTATTCATTCGCGGAATTTTCTTTATAAACAGATAATATAAAAGTATATAGAAAGGTTTGTTGAATGTTATTCTATGAGAATAATTATAATTGTTTATTACCAAATTTAATATACAGTTTAGTATATCTACTGCATATTATTAAACCTGTTTTCATATGGGAAATTTAATATACATGTGTATATATAGATTTCTCAAATCAAAAGAATGAATGGATGAAAAATTTTGCGTAAACGAGAACCGCTTCTTATATAAGAGGTGATTGACAAAAGTAAATAGACGCCTCTCTCTCTCTCTCTCTCTCTCTCTCTCTCTCTCTCTCTCTCTCATAAAAATATAGAAGGTATGTAGAAAGGAAAGGCATAAGTAAATAGACACTTTCGGCGAGTTTAGTTAAAATGTTTATTGCTTAATATAAAATTTTTCCTGTGGAGACCCGGTGCTGACAGGCGATGCGTAGCACACCCAGCTAATCTTCCTTTTGACCTGGTTAGGCTAGATGCATGCTGTTTATTATTTGACCCGGTAACCTATCCTGCATTTTTCACTTATTGTCAATTAAATAAATAAATAATGTGTTTTAATTAATTCAGGCAATTTAAAGAGAAAGTTTCTCTTGCCTTTAATAAATAAGTAATTAAAATAAATGGTGCAGCCTGGTAACCCTGCATATAATTAAATTATATAGGAGTCTCTGGAAACTCATCTATAAATAAATAATTAAAATGGTGGCACCTGCCAACTCTCCTTATAGAAATAAATAAATAAGTGGTAACTAGCACCTCCAGACCCTCTATATAACCGCTCTCTCCTTCTTAGGTTAAGGCTTAGGTTAGGTTTCCCTTTGGGGGGGGTGAGGCCGTCCCAACTTCTCCCCCAAAGACCCTCCCTTCTCCCTTCTCTCCCTCTCTTAGGTTAGGTATACCCCTTTGTGGGATGAGGCCGCCCCAGTTTCTCCCCCAAAGAGGTTAGGTGGATTCCCCCAGCAAGCTTTATTGCAGCTTGGGGGATAACCCCTCCCCCTTTGTTGCATAACATCTTGCAACATTCCCCTACCCCCTTTGCAACATTGTTCAACATTTGCGATTGCATTGCATTCGTCCATTTTGCGGTCATCCTACTCGCATACAAGACAATACATATTGACGACGTCGAAGAACATATATTAAGTCAGGAAAACCAGCCAGGAACCCATATGACACCAGCTCGCATATCAAGAGTTACAATTATCAGAAACTAGTGTGAGACGCATAATTAAACAAGATCTTCAACTAAAACCTTTCAAAAGAGTGCACGGGCAAAAGATTACTCAAACTAATGAGCAGAAACGAGTTCAAAAATCAAAACAAATCTTACGGCGAGTAACATGTGATAAACTTTCAAAGGCTTTTTTTATTGATGAAAAGAGATTCACTGTCGAGCCACCTCGGAACAATCAAAATGACAGAGTTTACTCGCACGTCCAATGTAAGAATAAAATACCTGATAGCAGACTTTTTGCAATCAGTAGTCATTTCTCAGCTAGTGTCATGGTGTCAGTTGGCATATCAAAGTTAGGGAAAACATTCATTCAGTTTATTGAGCCTGGTGTAACAATCACTGCCGAATACTATCGAAATACTGTACTCTGCTGCGAAACATGCTTCCCGAAATGCAAAATCTGGCCAACGGTGGTTATTATCTTTTTCAGCAAGACGGAGCAACGTCCCATATAGTAATAGCAACTGTGGAATACTTAAAAAATAATGTCCCAGAATTACTTGAACCCCAAAATTGGCCACTTAACAATCCTGACTTGAACCCTGTTGACTATGGAATCTGGGAAAATTTGGCACAGAGAGTTTACAGGAGCAGGGTGAAAAATGTTGATCACTTGTGTCAGCTTCTTGTGGAGAAGTGGGAAGAGATACCACAGGAGTAGATCGATCGAACCATTGATGAATTTCGTCCAAGATTGAAGAAAATTGTTGAAACAGATTTAAGTTCTGTTTCGAAATTCAAAATGCTTTTTTTATTTTCATAGATTTTTAGTGGACGCATTTCCTATATTTTATAAATCTTATGATGTATTTTATAACTAAAATGAGAATAAAAATTTTACTACCAAAGTTTTACCGCCTTTGTGGACTCCCAGAATTCAAAACTGGGGCGATGTTCACCAACAAAATTTGTTGAACATAAACAATCCTCATTAAATCATTAATTTTGAATATAATAATCTGAAAATTGGTGTACATATATACTGTTTACATAGTTTTGCTCTGTATGAGTTTCATTATGATTGGTTAATAAATGTTGATTTCATGGGTGTTTTTAGAGTGAACCTTTTTTTTTGGCAGACGGTATATATATATATATATATATATATATATATAATATATATATATATAATGCAAACCCACAGGGAAAGAAAAATGGTTGAAGGCCTTTCGTGTATTCAGAAGTACACCTTGTCAGGGAATGAAGGGAGAAGGCGAGATGATGAAAATATATATACAGGGTGTCCCATAAGTCCGGCATCATAGGAGAAATTCATATTTTTCTATTTCTACAAACCATAATTCATATTTTTCTCTTTCTACAGGCCATAATGTCTGTGAGCAAGGAAGAACGAATCCAGATAATTCTACTCATAGGAAATCGGAATCAAAGAGAGGCCGCTGCTGAATTTAACAGACTGCATCCAGACCGCGAGCCAATAACACAGAGTTGTGTTAGCAGACTTGTTGCAAAGTTTAAGGAAACAGGATCCATAGAAGATAATCCACGCAGTGGACCTTCAAGGAGGTCCACTGACGATGATACAGCGACTGCTATCCTGGCTCATTTTAACAGAAGTCCCAATAAGTCTCTTCGGCGATTGTCCGCCGAGACAGGAGTGTCGAAATGAAGCATCCATCGCATTCTTCAGGCTCACAAATGGCATCCATATAAACTTCAGATCCTACAGAAATTAAGCGAAGATGATCCGGACCGGCGGATAGAATTTTGTGACTGGGCTACGGAACAATATGCTCGGGATGCCAATTTCCCGTCCACCATTCTGTTCAGTGACGAGGCTGTTTTTTATGGAAATGGTGACCCCCGCGAGAAATGGACGAGGGCTGCCGAGTCGAGGACGGGCTCGGGTAAAGAAGTTAGTCCGAGTGGTTAGAGTTGGGACGTTGAATGTAGGCTCTATGACTGGGAGAGGAAGGGAGGTGGCGGATTTGATGGAGAGACGGTGTGTGGGAGTATTGTGTGTGCAGGAGACGAGGTGGAGAGGAAATAAAGCAAGGGAGCTGGGAGGGGGATATAAGTTGCTTTATAGTGGAACGAATGAACAGGGTAGAAACGGTGGTGGTATAGTGCTGTCAGAAGTGCTGAAGGATAGCCTGGTGAGTGTGAGTAGAAGGAGCGATAGAGTTATGAGTGTTAAGCTGGGCCTTGACGAGATGACGGTGAACATCGTGAGTGCGTATGCCCCCCAAGCTGGCTGTGAAGGTGTAGAAAAGGAAGTGTTTTGGAATCAGTTGGATCAAGAACTTGGTGCGATACCAGAGGGGGAAAAAGTGATCTTGGGTGGAGACCTGAATGGCCATGTGGGAAGAAGTAGAGAGGTGATTGAGAGGGTGCATGGTGGTTGGGGCGTGGGAGAGAGAAATGAAGAAGGGGAAAGGGTGGTGGATTTCGCGATGGCGTTTGATCTAGCGATAGTCAACACCTTCTTCCAGAAAAAAGATAACCAGTTTGTGACCTATAGGAGCGGAAAGGAAAACGAGATAGACTTTCTAATGTGCAGGAGATCCCATCTGGAAGAAGTTAAGAACTGCAAAGTCATAAACGGGGAAAGCGTGGCGGCGCAACATAGAATACTGGTGATGGATTGGTCGTTTAAGAGTGGTAGGAAAAGAAGGCAAGAACAGGTGACACCTAGGATAAAGTGGTGGGGACTGAAGAAAGAAGACCAGAAAAGGAAATTTGAGGAGAAGGTTTTGGAAGAAGTAAGGTCGTTGGAGAGTGTACAAGAATGGTGGGAGGAGAACAGCCGGGTGATATTGAGAGTTGGTGAGGAAGTACTGGGCAAAACATCAGGTAGAAGACCCCCTGAAGATAAAGAGACGTGGTGGTGGAATGAAGAGGTTCAGGTGGTGATTAAAAGGAAGAAAGATGCTAAAAAGAAGTGGGACACATCTGGTAGACAAGAGGATAGAGAAAGCTATAGGCAGGCGAAAAAGGAGGCGAAGAAGGGAGTGGCAAGAGCCAAGGCGCAGGCGATGGATGAAGTATATAAAGAGTTGGAGACACCGGCGGGAGAGAGAAAGATCCTTAGAATAGCGAAGGCTAGGGATAAGGCGAGTAAAGATTTTACTCAAATTAAACAGGTAAAGGATGGTCAGGGAGTGGTCTTAAAGGACCAGGATAAAATCATGGATAGATGGAAGAGTTATTTTGAACATCTGTTGAATGAGGAAAACCCAAGGGTTATTTTTGAAGATGGTGTCCCAAATCAAGGGTTAACTTCAAGAGTGAGTAGGGAGGAGGTGAAGGTGGCGTTGAAAGGAATGAAGAAGGGGAAGGCATTGGGACCGGATGGGATACCAGTGGAGGCGTGGAATTGTTTGGGAGATGAGGGCATATATCTACAGAAGCTAAGGCTAACAAAGACCCAAAGATCCACTCTAAGGCTAGCCCGAGAAAAAGGAAAGAGTAGGGGGTTAAGAGAAGAGAAGAGAATAAGGGGTTAAGTAAGGAGCAACACCTATCATTCGTGGGTTAACATTCATTCAGAAAAAGAGGAAAAAAGTCTCACCATCATCATCCGCCGGCCACTGCCGACAAGTCAGAAAAATAGTCGGAGAAAATAGGAGAGGGGTGAAAGATGAAAAGAAGTAAAATAAGAACACTTACCAACAATGCAAACAGTCTTAACTCACTGTCATACCATGCAAACTACAAACATGCAAGTAAAGAGAGTTAGAGACATGCAAAGTAAGGAGATAAGAAAAAAAAAAGTAGGTAAAGTTAAACAAAAAGTGGGTTAGTTTACGCTACGAGCTACATCTACGTTCGTGTTAGTCTAATTTTTTTTTTTTTAATTATTTTATTTTCTTTTTATGTTTTAATAATTTAATTGCTGGCATCACACGCTGGCATGTCACAAGCTGGCATTCATCGTCAACAGACTCATCCTCGAGCACCACCACCAGAGCTCCTGTTGTTAACTTTCTTATTTAATTTTAAACAACGTTAACATTTTTAAAATGTCTGTCAAGACGGTTCTTAAACATATTAACGCTGGTAGAATGAACGACTGACGCGGGAAGATTATTCCATTTATCAATTACTTTAAACGTAAAGAAGTTTTTAGCGATATTAGTAATGAAACGTCTGCCACGCAACTTAAATCCGTTATTGCGAGTATTACTATTATCGAAAGTGAACAATTTGTCAAAACTTACGTTATCGATGTTATTAACGATTTTGAAAACTTCAATAAGCTCCCCCCTTAATCTTCTAGTTTCGAGTGAATACAGGTCTAACTCTTTAATCCTATCTTCATAAGGCTTATTGCGCAATGACGGAATAAGTTTCGTGGCACGACGCTGAACCCTTTCTAACCTATCAATATTCTCACGCAAGTACGGGCACCAAAACTGAACGGCATATTCTAAATGAGGCCTGACTAGGGACTTGTAAAGGGGCAATATAATATCCTTCGATTTAAATTCGAAATTACGCGCTATGAAGCCTAACATCCTATTCGCTTTTGCGCAAGACTCCAGGCACTGGTTCCTAACCTTTAAATCTTTAGATACGCGTACGCCTAAATCTACTTCCTCGTCAACGCTCGCTAACTCCCTATCATCCATCGTGTACGCGTAATTATTGTTGCGAGAACCTATATGCAAAACTTTACATTTATCTACGTTAAATTGCATCTGCCACTTATCCGTCCACTCCATAATCCTATTTACATCGTCTTGAATCCTATTTCTATCGTCCTCGTTAACAACCTTACCGCCTATTTTAGTATCGTCCGCGAATTTTGACACGTTACTAGTCAATCCTACATCTATGTCGTTAATGTAAATTACGAATAACAATGGGCCTAACACTGAACCCTGTGGGACACCACTACCTACATCTAACCACCCCGATTCATTACCATTAACTACGACCCTCTGCCTCCTAGCACGAAGCCATTCTTCTAACCAGTTAGCTACCTGACCGCGTATACCGTTCGCTTTAACCTTCGCAATTAGTCTCCTATGCGGAACTGTATCGAACGCCTTTTTAAAATCTAAATAAATAACGTCAGCTGCCCTATGCCTATCGTATTCGCGCACTACTTCGTTATAAAATTCTAACAAATTAGTTAAACAAGACCTATGGCGTCGAAACCCGTGCTGACTACTATTAATCAAATCTCTACTTTCTAAGTGATCGATAATACGATCCCTAACTACGGATTCCAAAAGTTTGCCGACAATTGACGTTAAGCTAATGGGCCTATAATTGCTAGCTACCGCGCGGTCGCCTTTTTTAAAAATAGGCGTGACGTTAGCTAATTTGAAGTCTTCAGGAATAATCGCCGTTTCGAGTGACTGATTGAAAATCTTCATTAAGGGGCCTACGATAACGTCTTTCAAATCTTTCAAATGTCTGGGATAAAAAGCGTCAGGGCCTGGAGCCTTGCTAACTTTTAGCCTATCGATATAATGCGCAATCTCAGCCTCGTAAACAGTTATTTCATCTAAAATAGTCTCGCTACTAAATGGAACGATATCGTCAACGTCGGGGACATTATTTACGTCTTCAACGGTAAAAACTGTCGCAAAAAAATTATTGAAAATACCCGCCATCGCCTGAGCGTCAGAAGTCAAAGCGCCATTTACATCCACTAGAGGGCCTATGTTATCTTTTACCGGCTTACGATTATTTACGTATTCAAAAAACTTTTTTGGATTATGTTTACTATCCGCAGCTATAAGTATCTCTAAATTACGCTTAGCATTCCTAACTGATCTTTTAACCTGACGTCTAAGCTCGATATATCTATTAAAGTTAGCTGCCGTGCCATTGCGCTTACTAAGTCTATACGCTCTATTACGCTCTATTATAAACTCTCCTATTTCCCTACTCCACCACTTCGGCCTACCACGATTTCTAACGCGCTTGGGCCTACGAGGAATAAACTCCCTTTCAATATTCCTAAAACTTTCTTTAAACGCCACCCAACGCAAATTTGTGTCATTACCCATAAATAAGTTATCCCAGTCCACTACTCTCATCCTATCCGCAAAACTATCAAAATTAGCCCTACGAAAATCAGGGACTTCCACTACATTACTATGATGCAGAAGATATATGAACAAGAGGAAATGCCGGAGGAGTGGGGGGATAGTACACTCGTACCTATCTACAAAGAGAAGGGGGACATCCAGGATTGTGAAAATTATAGGGGAATAAAACTTATGTCACACACGATGAAGGTTTGGGAAAGGATTATAGAGAAAAGGTTAAGAGAAGAGACAACCGTGGGGGAAGAGCAGTTGGGTTTTATGCCAGGTAGGGGAACAACTGATGCGATTTTTGCACTGAGGCAGTTGATGGAGAAACACCGGGAGCGACAAAAGGGACTGCACATGGTTTTCATCGACCTAGAGAAAGCATATGATAGAGTGCCACGCCAGGAGGTTTGGAGGTGTATGAGAGAGAAAGGTGTGCCGGAGAAGTACGTTAGGTTGGTGCAAAGTATGTATGAAGGAGCAAGGACCCAGGTTAGGAATAGTGTACGTGTAACGGAATGGTTCCCCGTGAGGGTTGGTCTACATCAGGGATCTTCTTTGAGCCCGTACCTTTTTGTTTTGATTATGGATGTGTTGGCCCAGGGGATAAAAGATCAATCCCCTTGGTGTATGCTCTTTGCAGACGATATTGTTCTGTGCAGCAACAGGAGAGAAGTAGTAGAAAGAAAATTGGAGGAATGGAGGAGGGCTTTTGAAGACAGAGGGTTGAAAATCAGCAGAAAGAAAACGGAGTACCTGAGGTTCTACGAAAATCAAGACTCAGAAATTAGTAGAGGGAGCAAGGTTAAAGAGAGTAAGTAAGTTTACGTACTTGGGATCGACAGTGGCTGAGGACGGTGAGCTGGACACAGAAATAACACACAGAGTGCAATCTGGTTGGAAAAATTGGAAGAAAGTTTCAGGGGTGTTGTGTGACCGAAGAATAGGCACAAGGGTTAAGGGAAAGGTGTATAAGACTGTGGTAAGACCGGCTATGATGTACGGGGCTGAGTCTTGGGCTATAAAGAAAGATCATGAGAAAAGACTAGATGTAACGGAGATGAGAATGCTGAGATGGATGTGCGGAGTGACAAGGTTGGATAGAGTAAGGAATGAAAGGATAAGGGGCACAACAAAGGTTGGAGAAATCTCGAGGAAAATACAAGAAAGTAGACTGAAATGGTATGGACATGTGATGAGAGGGGACGAAGATTATGTGGGTAAGAGAACGATGAATATGGAGGTGCGTGGCAGGAGAAAGAGAGGCAGACCGAAGCGAAGGTGGATGGAGAAGGTGAGGGACGATTTGAGGGAGAAGGGTTTGTCGGAAGAAGAAGCCCAGGACCGGGCTGTGTGGAGGAGGCTGGTCAGAAACGCCGACCCCGCATAGAGGCGGGAACAGGCGAAGAGAAAGAAGAAGAAGAGGTGAGGTAAATCGACAGAACACCCGCTACTGGTCTCAAAACAACCCTCACTGGTATACCTCTTCAAAGGAACAAGGTGCATCTCGGGTGATGGTATGGTGTGGCGTTTGGAAGGATCGATTATAGGCCCCCTCGTTTTCGATGAACATGTCACTGGAGGCACCTACCTACGTATGCTCAAGGAAGAAGCATTTCCCAGTGTCTTGAACGAAGAAGGAAATTTCCCAACATGGTTCCAGCAAGACGGCGCTCCTGCACATTACAGCACCCAAGTAAGGGAATACCTATACCAACAATTCCCTGGTCATTGGATAGGACGTCGAGGGCCTGTGGAATGGCCAGCTAGAAGCCCAGATCTCACGCCACTAGATTTTTATCTCTGGGGCCACTTGAATGCGCTGGTATACGCAGAGAAAATTAGGAGTGTTGAACATTTGCGGCAGCGCATTATAGGGGCATGTAACACCATTACTCCTGACATCATTCACCGTGTGCTTGCTGACTGGGTATCACGTCTGAATTTGTGTATTGAAAACAATGGTGGACATATTGAGCACGTTCTGTAAATAAAAGCTTTTGTTTTGCCTTTTTTTATTATTTTTCCTACGATGCCGGACTTATGGGACACCCTGTATATGTACAACGGGACAGAGAAATGAAAATATTAGCACATTAGCACATTTTTATTTCTCTGTCCCGTTGTACATGTGCATATATTTTCGTCGTCTAGCCTTCTCCCGTCATTCCCTGATGAGGTGTACTTCTGAATACACGAAAGGCCTTGCAATCATTTTTCTTTTTCCCTGTGGGTTTGCATAATTCATTCATTTCACGTGTTTAATTGTGAAATTCATCCAATATATATTATATTATATATATATATATATATAGCGAGGAATAGGAGGACGAAAAGACGGTACATGTTTATTTACAGACGTTTCGGAAAAGTTCAATTTCCATCATCAGTGCTAAAAAGTTTAAAATCAAATAGAAATAAATAAGTACAATAAACAAAAACAAACAATATATTAAAATGAACGTGCGGCAATGGTTACAATATATATTAAATTAAAACTAAAGATTAAAATGAAATACTATAAAGTATAAGAGTGTGGACACTAAGTAAAAAATATAAAACGGTTAAAAGGTGAATCAGAATTAAGCTTTATATTTTTTACTTAGTGTCCACACTCATACTTTATATTATTTCATTTGGCACGTTCATTTTAATATATTGTTTGTTTTTGTTTATTGGACTTATTTATTGCTATTCGATTTTAAACTTTTAGCAGTGATGATGGAAATTGAACTTTTCCGAAAGGTCTGTAAATAAACATTTACCATCTTTTCATCCTCCTATTCCTCGCTAAGCTACGTTTCCCTAAGAACAAACCATTCAACCAAGTTATATATATATATACAGGGTGGGCCGTAAGTTTCAATACATAGGAAAAATAAACATTTTTTTATGGACAACCATTTTTATTTATATAATATGCTCTACATGGTTGCCATTGTTTTGAAAACACATTTCAATACGTGTTCCCCACTGTTGATGAACACGCATTAGCACAGTTGACGTTATGCTTGTAATGGCGTTGGTGATACGTTCCTTTAGATGATTTATGTCTCGTATCTTTTCCTGATACACCATGGCCTTCAAGTGCCCCCAAAGATAGAAATCAAGGGGGGTGAGATCTGGGGATCTGGGAGGCCACTCCACAGGACCACGCCGACCAATCCAAGCATCCGGAAACTGCTGATCCAAATACCGACGCACGTGAAGACCATAATTTAAATTTTCCTATGTATGGAAACTTACGGCCCACCCTGTACTATATATATATATATATATATATATATATATATATATATATATATATATACATGTGTGTGTGTGTGTGTGTGTGTGTGTGTGTGTGTGTGTGTGTGTGTATATAATGTTTCTGTACTATTGAAGACACTACACACTTGCTAAATGCTGCAACTTTTTTCTCAAGTAATTTTCCAGATATATTATTCATACCTGACAATTCCCACATTAAAGTTAAGAGCCATAATGTTAAAATTAACCTCACATAGCCAGGTATGCCTGGCTCATCGGGGATTCTTCTGAGCCAGGCGTCTAATCTTCTTTTGAAGATGTCCACTAAAACACCACTCGTGTTTCTTAGGTCTTTGGGCAGCTGATTAAATAGTTTTGGTCTTCTCACTACAAAACTATTTTCTTTCAGGGTTAAGGATGTTCCCTGTCTCGCCTTTAATTTGGGAACACGATACAGTCTTTCTTTTCTACTTTCCACTGTTGTTTGGGGAGTTACAGGGTTCAGAGTAAGATTAGGGACTAGTTTCTCCATTATTTTCCAAGTGTAAATATAGTGAATATAGGTTTAATTCGCGTAACCTTTCCCAGTAGTTTAGTTCTTTGCACCCATTAATCTTGGCTGTGAAGCTTCTCTGAATCCTTTCTAGTTGTCTAATGTCTTCTTTTTTATATGGGCATGTTATGACCGGGCAGTATTCCAATTTGGGTATGATCAGTGTTTTCAGTAGAGGAATCATTATATTCGTATCCCTTCGTTTAAAGGTCCTCAGTATCTGCCCAGTTACTCTCTTTGCTCTGTTTACTGCTACCTTATTTTGTGTTTCAAATTTTTCATCCTCAGTCATTACAACCCCTAAGACTTTTGCTTTAGAATGTCTCTGAATTTTCTGTCCATCTAGGGCAGGGGTCACCAACCTGGGCGGTAGCGCCCACTAGTGGGCTCACATTAAAGGTAATTAAACATTTATTTCATTATTTATTTTATCGATTATGTTGATTTATTCTTTTTGATCTAAGGTGGGCGATAAGCTTTTTTAATTTTCAAAAAATCGTAGAAGTGGGCGATGAACAAAAAAAAGGTTGGTGACCCCTGATCTAGGGTATAATATTTCATGAATTTTAGGTCTTCTCTTTTTCCGTACCGTAACAGCTGAAATTTCTGTGTTAAACTTCATATTGTTGTCTTCCGTCCACTTGTAGATTCTGTTCATGTCTGTTTGTAGAGATCCTATATCTTCTGGGTTTCTTATTTTTCTACTGATCTTTATGTCATCGGCAAAGGATGTTACCGTGCTGTCTCCAGTAACGTCCTGATCTATGTCAGTTAGCATGATTATGAAGAGTAGTGGAGCTAATACTGTTCCTTGTGGTATTGAGCTGAGGACCTCTAATTCTGATGAAGATACAGTACTCCTTGTACTGTAACGACTTGCCGCCACTCACTAAGGAAATTATATATCCATTTCCCTACTTTTCCTGTTATTCCCATATGCTTCAGTTTATGTATTATGATTCCATGGTCACACTTGTCGAACGCTTTGGCAAAGTTTGTGTATACTACATCATAGTTTTCATTACTTTCCAGTGCATCAATAACGTTGTTGTAGTGTTCCATTAGTTGTGATAGGCATGATCTGCCTGACCGAAACCCAAGTTGGTTATCATTTAATTTTTTCTGAGTTTCCAAAAAAATCACATATTTTTTCTCTAACTATTCTTTCAGATATTTTAGTGAGATGAGATGTAAGCGACACTGGCCTATAGTTTTTGGCCTCGGATTGATCTCCTCCTTTATATATTGGGACTATGTTCGCGCTCTTCAGGATGCCCGGTATTTCTCCCGTGTCTAATGATCATTTCCATATCCAATATAGGGGCTCAGCGATTGCATTCTTGCAGTTTTTGATCAGTGTGGCAATATATATGTTACAGTCAAAGTGTGTAACCAGCCATTTCGCGTAATGGCTGAAACTTTTAGTCATTTCGCGAAATGGCTGTTTCACTTGGTCATTTCGCGAAATGACTAAAATCTTCAGCCATTACGCGAAATGGCTGAAATTCCACCTTGGTCATTTCGTGAAATGGCGAAAATGACTTTTGTCATGAATTCATAGAAATAACAAACATCACAAAAAAATTGGAAATCTTTATTTAACTAACTAAATCTTTTAAAACATATATACATCCACAGGTCTGTTCAAATAAGTGAGAAACACTCTTCAAATACACATTTGAACACATTTGAACATTTGATCACATTTGAATTCAAATTTTCAATTTAGAGGTTTTTCAAATATTAACCGGGCCTTCACTTTTATTCCGACGTCCGCCATTGAAGGCCCGGTTAGGTCAACTGTATGCCCTTGACAATTGGTTTGGTTAATTCATTGTTATTTTCGTTAAAACTAACGAAAATAACACAATTTAACCTAACCACTTGTCAAGGGCATACAGTTGACCTAACCGGGCAAATGATCTTGTACGAAATGACCAAGGTGGCATTTCAGCCATTTCGCGTAATGGCTGAAGATTTCAGTTATTTCGCGAAATGACCAAGTGAAACAGCCATTTCGCGAAATGACGAAAATCTTCAGCCATTATGCGAAACGGCTGGTTACACACTTTTACTCTAACATATATATATATATACACATTCAACTGCAAAGAACACGCAGTATAAAGAACGTAAAGAACGACGCTTGTATAGGAGATATTCCGCGCAAGACGAGAGAGAGAGAACGAAACAAATGAAAAAATGAGGTAACCACCCGGGAATCGAACCCGGGATCTTCCGATTGCCGGTCAGATGCGATACCATTACACCATGGGGCTCACTCTTCCAAATGCCGTAATTCTTCTACATACTCGCAGAAACCAATGCCCCAAGGGGCACCTCCCGCATGCCGTAACATTATATACATTCAACTGCAAAGAACACGCAGTATAAATAACGTAAAGAACGACGCCCTTATTGGAGATATTCCGCGCAAGACGAGAGAGAGAGAACGAAACAAATGAAAAAATGAGGTAACCACCCGGGAATCGAACCCGGGATCTTCCGATTGCCGGTCAGATGCGATACCATTACACCATGGGCCTCACTCTTCCAAATGCCGTAATTCTTCTACATACTCGCAGAAACCAATGCCCTCATTTTTTCATTTGTTTCGTTCTCTCTCTCTCGTCTTGCGCGGAATATCTCCTATACAAGCGTCGTTCTTTACGTTATTTATACTGCGTGTTCTTTGCAGTTGAATGTATATAATGTTACGGCATGCGGGAGGTGCCCCCTTGGGGCATTGGTTTCTGCGAGTATGTAGAAGAATTACGGCATTTGGAAGAGTGAGGCCCATGGTGTAATGGTATCGCATCTGACCGGCAATCGGAAGATCCCGGGTTCGATTCCCGGGTGGTTACTTCATTTTTTCATTTGTTTCGTTCTCTCTCTCGTCTTGCGCGGAATATCTCCTATACAAGCGTCGTTCTTTACGTTATATATATATATATATATATATAGATATATATTGGCCTGAAAATAGGCTTACTATGATTTATGAATTAAAATTGAAACGAATGCTTAGAGTCAACAATTTGTAGTGGTTTACTTGTCGGCTTATTATAATAAATAAACAAAATTGGCTGAGGTCACCAATTTGACATACTACCAAATACACAATATTTAATAAATGAAATAGAAATGACTTTGTGATTTTTGTTTAATTATAAAAGAAAATAATTATTTATTCACAGTGATTAACAATTGTTTATAAGGAATTTGTGCAATATTAAATGAAATTATTTCGTCGCAATATTGAATGGTTTTATACAGTATGAGGTTAAACGCTGCGTTAATGACTAGCAACAATCACTTAGGTAATGAGATATACGGTACTGTACACTACAATAATGAGTAAGGAATAAAACAACAATTAGGTAATAAAGTACGATGTTGGATTCACACCAATAAGTAATTATAAAACTAATTAAAATATATGAATGAACGAAATAACAAGGTGATACAAAAATACGGTATTGATACAACATTTGAGTAGGCCTACTGCGGTCTTAACGGAAAAGTTAATTTGAATGGTATTGAGGACACTTTTTACGGCCTACTCGATTAGGCAGAATTTGTAGACGTTTTAGCGTTGAAATCGAATAGTCTAGCACGACGTAACAAAACACTGTAGGCCAATTAGTGCTCGACGCGAGGTTTACAGACCTACGATTTTGATGTAGATAACTCTAAAGTCTGAAGAAGCCTACGTGAAGTTGTGTTGAGGACCCGTTGAAAGAGACTTGTTGAAAAGGCGCCGATCGAACTGTGGTGAAAGATGAGTGAGGCTAGGGGCAGGAGGGTGACGCCAGTAGAATACTTACCGAATACTTGTTCCTTCTGGCGGGATGAAATTGTAGGTCGCCTCAAGTAATGATCTTCTGTATGCTCGGACTGATGTTTGAAGGACTGAGGCCAACTGAGACCGAATTGTGCTACATGATGAAAGACGGAGATTGAATTGAAAGTGAACATTCATGGAGAAAGCAACGAGCAAATGAGAACAATTTCATATGGACTCGCGTCTTCCGAGCGTAGTTTTCGCTGGCTATTTGAAAAACAAAGTAAAATTTTCTTTTCTCTTTGTGGTTTCTTTTTCCCCACAGATTTTATTGCTCTGTTTTGGTTCCAACAAGGCGTATGAGAAACGACGAGGAAAGAATTTCCGGTCGGTCTCTACACACACACATATATATAATTATATATATATATATATATATAATATATATATATATAATATATTATATATATGTGTGTGTAATCAGGAAATACACGTATTTCCTAAAGCTTTCAGTAAATAGTGTAATTCCTAATTCACTCAGGAATTTCATGTATTTACTGAAAACTCTAGGAAATACACGTATTTACTAAAATTCAGTGATCATTTCTACCATGATTTACTGAAGGGGTTTCAGTGAATGTATGAAGAAAGGTCACTGGTTTGATTTCAGGTTCAGTGAATGTATGAAGTGATAGTGGCTTTTCCATAAATCCCAAAGTTGATTCTGAACACTCCTGCAAGTAAGATGTCTACAGACAACATTGAAGAGGTCTTCAGACAGGAACTATTTAAAAGATACAGGGAATATAAAACTGTGTTAATACCAAAAGCTGAATACTTCACTCTCCTGGATAATGTGAAATCAGAAGCTGCATAGTCCAGCAGAAAGAGCAGAAATGGCTATTATCTGCTAGCAAAGTAAGTTATTTCATTTCAACTTATTATACTAACATATAGATTGTTTATGATCATTTCTAGCATATTTTCAAACCTTCGCCCGACCCCTACAATATTTTTAATCATTCTCCCGACCCTATAACTAAAATATTATAAATTCAATATGATTTATAATATTCATTTTTTAGGTATGGAGTTCTTTAATGTGGTGATGTGGATAAACGTATTAGAAAACGAAAGGAGCCGACATAGTCTCCTATATACTTTGCTACCATTGAGGATACCTTTAATCTCATTAAACGAGCCCACATATCTACTGGACATCGGGGGCGTGATTGGATGATGAAAGAGTTGCAGAAGAAATATGCCAACATTACTACAAAAGCCTTGGAACTCTATAAATCCATGTGTGAAGAATGCCAAAAGAAAAGGAAGAGACCTATGACGAAAGGTGTATTTGTACGCCCATCCAAGTAAGGAGTTCTCATCCAGAGGTCAGGTGGATTTAATTGACTTGCAAGCGATGTCATCTTCTACTCACAAGTGGATTATGGTTTATGAAGTGGTCTACCACCTGACGGATATCTTTCTACTCCTTGGTGCCCCAGCTATTCTCCAGAGTGATAACGGATGTGAATTCACATCACATGTTATCACTGAATTGAAGCAGATGTGGCCACGTCTATCATTGGTCCATGGAAAGCCTCGACATCCCCAGAGCCAAGAATCTGTCAAAAGGGCTAATGGAGATATCAAAGACATGTTGGTTGCTTGGCTGGCACACAACGACTTACAAGATTGGACTGTTGGTATCAAATTTGTACAATTCCAGAAAAACACTACTTATCATGCCGGAATAAAGTGTTTACCATACTCTGCCATGTTTGGATGTGACGCACGAGTGGGCTTGACTGCCTCATCACTGCCAAGAGAAGTCATTCAAAGATTAGAAACTGAAGATGATCGCCATACTGTTGTGACTCAGCCTGATCAGCCTATCCAGCCACTTCCTGATGAGGTCAGCCAACCAGATCGACCCAGCCAGCCACTTCCTGATGAGGCCAGCCAACCATATCAACCTAGCCAGCCACTCTCTGATGAGGTTAGCCAACCATATTGACCCAGCCAGCCACTTCCGATGAGGTCAGCCAACCAGATCGACCCAGCCAGCTACTACCTGAAGAGCAACCTCCTTCCAGTTCTGCATCAGGGATGTCATCTGTTACACCACAAGCTGTAGAAAACCACAAGGAGCAGATCAAGAAGCGGCGAGCTACGGCATGTTCTGGTCAATTGTTACAAGCTGAGAGGATGGTAAAGCGAAGTCGCTTAGCCTGCAAACCCGGAGAGCTTGAAGATAATGTTGCCATTAATATTCCAGCTACAGACCGTGGTAGAAGATACCCAAGAAATATACTTGGTGTTATTATCTACAGAGATCTAAAGATAAACCAATACAGAATAGCAGTTAAAGCAGGGATTTTGAAAGGCTTATATTCTAGAAATCATTTTCATCTGTGCCCTCAACGCTCATTAACACTTGATGATGTTTGTCAAGATAAGTCAGTATCACTACAGTCTGCTGTTATTGCCCAATCTACATCTGGTAGACAAGGATTTACTAAATGTAACTGCAACAGGCCAAAGAAATGTCGGAGAAATCGCTGCAAGTGTTTTAAAGACAAACTTTTGAGTAATTCCAGATGTTATGGTAGCATAAATTGTACCAATAAATGAGCAATTACTCAATCAAATACTGATATAGTTTTACTATTTTATGGTGTGTTTTTATTCTACAGTATGTGCTTTTATTCTAAACTAGATTCAATGATACATTTTAATATCATTTTAATCGTTTTATCATTTTATGATTTAATAAATAAATAAATATCAAATATAATCATATCACTGTCCATGCTTTTTTATACCAATAAATACATGAAATTCCTGGCCCTAAATTTTAGGAAATATGTGTATTTCCTAGAATTTTCAGTAAATGCATGAAATTCGTGAGCGAATTAGGAATTACAGGTATTTACTGAAAGTTCTAGGATACGTGTATTTCCTAATTACACACATTTACTGTAACACACACACACACACACACACACACACACACACACACACACACACAGAGGGTTGACAAAAGAAAATAGACAGCTTCGGCTGTTAAAAGTTTTTGATTTGATAATAAAAGTCACCAAATAATACTAGATTTATTGAATCAATACAGTTAGAATCGTGTTCCTTTCCTCTTTGCATTTGTAAAGTTGACACACGTTCTGGCATTTCATTGTTGAACTTTGCTATTTCCTCATGAAGTATTGCATCCCATTCTTCTTTTATGGTTTTGACGAGGCTTTCCGTGGATGTAGGCTTCGTTTGCCGTTTGCACTACACCTGTTCTATTGGATTCATATCTGGGGACTGACCTGGCCATGGAGGACGTTTAATTCCATGGCTGTCATACCACCTTCCATACCACGAGCGGTATGAACTGGGACACCACCTTCCATGAATACTCTTTTGTGTGGAGATACATTTGCAGTGAAATAAATGGGTAGCAGCCCCTCACCCAATATCTTTACATATTTAGCTGAATTAACAGTTCCTCTGCAGACCATCAGCTCCTTCTTAACAAGTTTACAGACAATCACCGTGGAGTCTGTTTACTTTTGTCAACGCACTGTATATATGATAATGATAATAAATTTCATTGGCAGGAGCTAAATCCTATAAATAAATAAAAAAAATATATATATACACACTGTATATACTGTATGTATGCATTAATAACCGTAATATGAATCGCTACAGTTCTATTTTATTTGAGATTATAATTGAAACTTTATCTCTCATTAAATAGTCGAGGCTTTTAATCTTGACAGCTTTCAACATTTTTCAGTGACTGAAATTTCGTAACAGTTAAAAGTTTAAAAGTTAAAAAATAAGTCGGTGAGTTGAAAAGTTTTGAAAGTTATAGTCAGTTGAAAGCAATATCAGTGTCATTAATTGAAGATATTTTCTCTTTAGCTTTTGTATAAGTATTCGAACCTTAATTTAGCTAATAAAGAAAAGGAATCTTGGCGGAATTAAAGACGCGGTGCCCATACCAACGAAAATTCTCGATCCACTCATAATTGCGTTTCAAATTGTATTATGGATTTGAATTACAACTTTGATTAGAAGCGCAAAATAGGAATGAAGTTTTAATATGATTTTATATTAATATATATATATATATATATAATTCAATAAGTGGTTCCACAGCAACTGAGCGCAGGACAAATGAGCGCCGACAATTGAGCGCCAAGACACTTAATCGCAAGACAATTGAGCGCAAGACAATAGAGCGCAAACAATAACCTAACCTAACTTAACCTAACCTAACCTAACCTAACTACATTATTTTTAGCATCCTTAATAAATATTGTTTCTTTAACATCCTTAATAAATATTTGTTCAAGCTTATTTTGTTTCTTTTATCCAGTTTTTATTTGCTTGCTCTCGCTCAATTGTTTTGTGCTCTTTTGTTTTTTGCGCTCAATTGTCTTGGCGCTCTATTGTCTTGCACTCAATTGTCTTGCGCTTAATTGTCTTGGCGCTCAATTGTCGGCGCTCATTTGTCGGCGCTCATTTGTCGGCGCTCATTTGTCCTGTGCCCAAGTGTCGTGTCACGTCAATAAGTATCCGCACTTTTTATTTTCACAATTTTATTTTCACATCTGATAGATTATAAACGCATCACTTCTCAACATAGTCTCCCTGTTTCTCAATACACTTAGTCCAGCGATCCACAAGCTTCCTAATGCCATCACAAAATAATGTTTTTGGCTGTGTGCGTAGCCAGTCATGCACCGCCTCCTTCAGGTCATCATCGCCTTGGAATCGCCAAGGTGGCAGGTCTGGACTGTAGGCTGGATGGTCGAGAACTTCAAATTTAAGTTCTTGAAGGCAGTTTCTATTCTGTGCAGCGGTATGAGGGCGCGCATTGTCGTGTAACAGAATAACACCTTCCAACAATCTCCCTCCGTTTTGTGCGAATTGCTTGCTTTAACTCATTTCGAAGCATGTCAGAATACGATGTACTTGTTACTGTAGTTCCACGCTGTAGCTAACGTTCAAGGATTGGGCCTCGTGTATCCCAAAACAGTGTTAGCATAACTTTACCTGCTGACGGCTGCGCTTTGAACTTCCTTGCAACGGGAGATGTTGGGTGCTTCCATTGCATGCTCTGTCGTTTGCTTTCTGGTTCATAGTGATGGTTCCAGGTTTCATCTCCAGTGATAATGCGCTCCAAAAAATTTTCACCTTCATTATGATACCGCGACAAAAGACGAGAGCAGACGTTCATACCTGGATCCATCACTATGAACCAGAAAGCAAACGACAGAGCATGCAATGGAAGCATCCAACATCTCCCGTTGCAAGGAAGTTCAAAGCGCAGCCGTCAGCAGGTGAAGTTATACTAACACTGTTTTGGGAGTAATTATTTTTTGGAGTAATAATGTCGTCGGATGCAGAATTCAGGGAGCATGCAATGCAATGGAAGCATCCAACATCTCCCGTTGCAAGGAAGTTCAAAGCGCAGCCGTCAGCAGGTGAAGTTATGCTAACACTGTTTTGGGAGTAATTATTTTTTTTGGAGTAATAATGTCGTCGGATGCAGAATTCAGGGAGCACTACAGCATCAAAATTACAACTGCTAGAAAAATAATGGGAATCATCTGGAGGAGCTTCCGCAGCAGAAAAGCAAACATCAAGTTCAAATTATGGAAGAGTCTAGTCCTACCAATAATTGAGTATTGCTCAGTACTCACAAGCCAATACAGAAAACGAGACATCGCGAACATTGAAACTATACGAAAAACTTTTACGTCTAAGATAGAGGAAACGGAAGGTGAAGAACACTGGTCTCGACTACAATCCCTGGAACTCTACTCTCTCGAAAGAAGGCGCGAGGGGTACACAATAATATACATATGGAAAATACTTGAGGGCTTTGTCTCTAACCTTAAAAATGAAATAGAAACAAGCTGGAATGAGAGAAGAGGCAGATTTTGTACGGTCCCAGCTGCGGTGGGGCAAGGGGCCATGGAAACGAGGATGGAAAATACCCTCAGAATAAGAGGCGCAAAGCTTTTCAATGTCCTACCAAAAGAAGTGAGGAATCTCCAGCATACCGACCTGAATAACTTCAAGAACTACCTGGACAGGTTCCTGTGCAAAGTCCCTAATCAGCGATGTGTGGCTGGCTACGAGGGCAGGAGGAGATCAGACAGCAATTCTCTCCTTCACCAAATCCCGCAAATGAGGCGGGATGCTGCAGAGGAGTCGACTGTAGGTCGACCCTCAACCGTCGTTCGAACTTACCTAAAGTAAATAACCTAAAGTAAATATATATATATATATATATATATATATATATATATATATATATATATGTGTATGTATATATATACACACACACCTACACGTGATCATGTGTATAGAACCGCTGTTAAAATAGGTTAGATTAAATTACTGAGGGTCAACTTGTTATAAAAATTTATAGGAACGCAGCAGTTTTAACTTGTGTAAATCCTCTCCTCTTTTGAAACTAATAATGGAAATTTGTCATAATATACTGGTACAAGTCGTAAGCTTATATTTAGTCATAATATTTTGCAGCAACGGATTATAACGTAATCATGCTATCTTTAAAGGTTAGGCCTAGGCTAAAGTATATTATAACCTAATGGTCTGCCTTCTGTTGTCGTTATTACTACTTGAATATAATTTGCAATAGGACTATATATTAAAAAAAATCAGTTAATTGTTTCATATAATATAAATATCAATGCACTAAAAAAAACAAGTTCTGGGATTGTTTAACCTCCTTCGTAACGACAAAGGTAGTGGGTGGAGAGGACCTACAGCTTTATGTGGAATCCAGCTCTCTACGGGTCGCTACATAATCTAAACGTGGATGATGGGGGTCACCCATCCAACAACTTAACAGACCAGCCACTGCTTAATACTTCAAATCTAACTGTGAAGAGCCGATAATGAATTAGGGTGCGACAGCGCTTTTCTTACTATAAATATTATAAAATGTATATTAAGTTCATGTTTCAAAGCCAAAATGAATCTGGAATACTGTTTTCTTTAATCTTCATATAATTTTATTGACCTTCTTCTTGCACTTCAGCGAATCTATCAGCAAATGTTAAGCTATAACGTCACAAAACAATCATAAGAAACAGACAAACCGATTTATCTAAGAAAGATTGAGTTTTTAGATACACACGGCTCCAGAAAGGCGCGTTGACCAACTGGATAGGGGAAACGTCACGATAAGAAATCTCGTACTAATAATAAATTTTCTGAATTATTTTCTCTCTCTCTCTCTCTCTCTCTCTCTCTCTCTCTCTCTCTCTCTCTATATATATATATATATATATATATATATACACACGAGGGCCAATCAATATATTTTGCCCCACCTTTTTATTTTTCCACATACCCTCCATCCTTTTCTAGAGCTTTCCTCCACCTCGAAACAAGGCCCTTTATTCCTTGCTGGTAAAAGTCCGCTGGGTTCCGCTGGAGCCACCCCTTCACCTCCTCAACAACGTCATCGTCACTCTGAAATTTTTCTCAACGAATAGCATCCTTCAGTGGCCCAAACAAATGGAAGTCTGAAGGTGCTAGATCCGGGCTGTATGGAGGGTGGGGTAACAGAGTCAAGCGCATTTTTGTGATGGCCTCTCTTGTTTGCAAACTGTTGTGTGGTCTTGCGTTATCGTGCAAAAGAAGGACGTCTTCCAGTTTTGTCTCCAGTCGAACTCGCTTTATACATCTCTGGAGTCTCTGTAGGGTAGCAATATATGCCTCTGAGTTGATTGTTTGTCCTTTCTTCATAATGTCCACCAGAACCACCCCTTTCATGTCCCAGACGATGGTGGCCATAACCTTCCCTGCAAATAGAGCCATTTTGAATTTTTTCTTGCTTGGGTAGTCTGCGTGATGCCACTCCATGGATTGGTGTTTTGTTTCAGGTTCAAAGTGGTGTACCCAAGTCTCATCCCCAATCACAACTGGTGAAAGGAAGTCATCCCTTTCTGTTTCGTATCGAATCAACGACGCAGAAGCAATTTCTTTTCTTTGGGCTTTGTAATCTTCAGTCAGTTCGCGAGGAACAAACTGTGAACACACTTTTGAGTATCCCAGTTGTTGAATTATCGTATTCACACTTCCTTCACTAATTCCTAGCTCCAGTGATAGCTCCTTGTATGTGACGCACCTATTTGATCGAGTGATGCTGTTAGCACGTTGCACAGTGTGAGATGTCACAGCCGATGCTGGGAGACCGCTGTGTGGCTCATCATTGAGGCTGGCTCTACCTCTCTCCGATAATCTCACGCTTTTAGACCAGCGTCCAACTGTGCTTCGATCAACAGCAGCATCTCCGTAAACGTTTTGTAGACGTTTGTGAATATTTCCAACTGTTTCCTTCTCTGCGGTTAAGAACTCGAAAACAGCTCTCTGTTTACGACGCACATCACTGTCAGACGCCGTTTTTGATACTGCGTTAAAGATCAGTTTTTTACAAGGGCGTTTTATACTAGGAGGGAAGGTTCAAAATGGAAAAATCCGGTTATGTGAAGGGCAGTAAGTTCAAACTTACGGCCCAAAAGACATTTCATCCCCGTGGCCTATTATTTAGCTAAGAAAAAAGGGTGGCGCAAAATATATTGAATGCCCCAAGTATATATCCAGGAAATATTACTATTATTAAGTCGAGGTACTGGTAATATACTACCTGCCATAGCCCCTACAAACAGAATGGCAACTCAGCCTACATTCTTGACACATAACTGTCACAGTAACTGCTTCAGACCAATAACTAAGTTTTAAGTATATATAACTCTAGCATTCCTTGGTCTTAATTTCGTCTCTAGAAATTCAACATATTAACAGTGAATATATTAGTAGAATTATAACTTCTGAGCATGGATGAAATAGGGCATATAATTAATTAATATAATTTCCTTCATAGCAAAAAAATAAACATCATGCTGAATGTATGTAAGAATTAGTTTAATCCTACCAGTAATCGAGTATTGTTCAGTACTCATCTGGACAGGGTGTTGTTCAAGTTCCTGTCTAGAAAGCAACTTTTTCTACATCAAATTACCCGAGTGAGGCGGGATGCTGCAGAGGGATTAAAGGCAGGTCGGTCTTCACAGTTCGAAAACAAATGCAATTGATGTCAGGGATATACATACATACATACATACATACGTATGTACGTATCACAACTGGGTCTCCTGAACATTTATAATAAATACGTAACCTTTGAAGTCTATGAATACCATCTTACAACAACCATTATGGCTTGCCTCGCATATGTAATGCATTTATAATAGACCTAATGAATTAGTGATATGAACTTTAAGCATTCACTTGAGTGGGGATTGAAGTTCCCCAACTCTAGCGCACCAGAAAACGTCGATGCTACCTGACACGTCACAAAATTGCTTATATATATATTATTTATATATTATATATATATATATATATATATATATATTGGTGGTGCAAAGTAAACGTCCTCTATTTAGACCAGTCATTCCGCGTGTATTTATTTCAGAGTACTGAAATTTATAAAAGTAATAGGTTCTAATAACATATTTACGTTTATTTCATAATAATTTTTGAGGGTATCACAAATGGAAGTAAGTTTCTAAACGTTTCAAATCAACACTTAAAGAAAGATCTTCGAGAGTGAAAAGTAATATATGAGCAAAAGTAGCAGAACAAAAAGTTCATGTGAGAAAAAATTATAATTTATTCACATGATGCATGCAGGGATCTTCTTAAATTCAGTAAGTCCAGTAGCATGGATGCAAAGGAGAGAGTGCAATGCAATTGCAAAGTTGATCAATCTTGCAAAGAAAATGTTGGCACCAGTGCCAACCCCCCTGTTGCAAGGCACCCCCCCATGGGGAGGGGGTTGTTGCAAGAGGAACAAGGGTTATGCAACTTGGAGGCGGAGGTATCCCCGAAGAGAAAGAGAGAGAGGAGAGATAGGAAGAGAGGTGTTCGCTTGACAGGAGCCAAACGCATATTAAGACTTCAGCCGAACGGCCGTTGTCTTATAGGTCCCTAATCAGCCAGTCGGCTTATCAGCCAGTGATCCAGGCACTATCAGCCAGTTGGTACAGTGTATACCTCGTTTTGACACGTACACACTCGTCTATACGCCCATAAAATATTACGCACACACGATTATATGCGCAGGGTTCGAGACCCGGTGGTGGAGCGTCCTTCCACGGTTGGTAGATAAATGGGTAGCCAGGGTTCCATAGCAGGGATCTCTCTCTCCGCTCTCTCCCTCTTCCCTCTCTCTCTCTCCCTCTCGCTCTCTCTCTATCCCCCTCTCTCCCTCTCGCTCCTCTCTCCCTCTTTCTCTCCCCCTCTCGCCCTCTCTCCCCCTCTCGCTCTCCCCCTCTCTCCCTCTCGCTCTCTCTCTCTTCCCCTCTCCCCCTCTATCATCTCTCTCTCTCTCTCGCTCTCCCCCTCTCTCCCTCTCGCTCTCTCTCTCTCTCTCCCCTCTATCATCTCTCTCTCTCTCTCGCTCTCTCTCCTCTCTCTCTCTCTGTTGGGCAGAACTCAATGAAAAAAAACGCGTTTTTTCGCACTCTACGAAAAGGAATATTTGACACGCCCCAGATTTCATGGGGAACCAATCACAGTTCTGTGGGCGGAGCCCAGAATCTATGTTTTGGCCGTTATGCAGGCCTACGCGTCAAGCTCCGCCCAAAATTCCCCGACAGCCAATGGAAGCTCGCGTTTCGTGTGTTCTTGTTTATCACGATCCCATTTATAAAGGGGCATTTTCAGCTCACCCTCATTTCATTGTTTTTCTTGCTTAGTGCTTTCGAAATATACACCTGAGGAGTTATACAGCTTCCCCGAATTGTTTGAAGATGGCGATTTCTACTGTATGCTGAGGCAACGAGTCTAATTTTCAACGCGGTGGACCAGAATGAACTTCTATCCACGCAGACTGTTACAGAATTTGCGAAGCATTGCAAGATCCGACGAACAACTCATTTCAAATCAAGTAATTAATTTGTGATTATACATACTGCGGTTCATTCAATGTTTTTAATTATTGTCTCTTTCCTTTGTGGTTATTTCCGTGTGTATATATATATATGGGTTGGGTACGATTGGTCTAATGACGATTGGTCCAATACCAATTAGTCCAATACCGATTAGTCCATTTGGTATAATTGGTCTAAAGGACGATTGGTCTAATGACGATTGGTCCAATACCAATTAGTATAATTGGTCTAAAGGACGATTCGTCGAAGGACGTTTGGTCTAAATACTATAATTAGTCTAATAATTATATACTGTATGTATTTATTATATTATGTATAATATATATGTATATATTATGCATCTATAAATGTATGTATAGTATCTAAAAATATATGAAAAAATGACAAAATATTCTGTTTATATATTGTTTGGAAAATGACATTCACATACAGCTCCCACTTGAAAGCCATTGACTCATTGACATCCAAACAACCAACCATCTATTGACGTCATGTGGTATTCATGTAGGCTATGCATCGGCTGTGCTTTGGCTGACTCGTTAGTAGTCGCAACTTTTGGTTCACCTAACCTAACCTAACCTAACCTAACAATGGTGTCATACGTTCTCGTTTATATATATTTCCAAGTTATATTTTATATACGTTTAACGGGTGTATTAGACGAATCGTTTTTAGACCAATTATACCAAATTATACCAATCGGTATGGACCAATCGTCCTTTAGACCAATTATACCAATGGACCAATCGGTATTAGACCAATCGTCATTAGACCAATCGTCATTAGACCAATCGTCATATATATATGGCGATTCTATGCGGTTCATTCGGTGATAACTTATAAAAGGCCAAAATAAATGCGTTTTGAAAATAGTTTGTGCTTTATTCTCGGTCTATATATAACGTTTCAATCAGTGTTAACTTATAAAGGCCACAATAAATGCGTTTTGATATTTTTAAATATTTTATTAGGATTTTCGAAATATTAAAAGCTTACAATAGAAATATTAAAAACTATTAAGAATTGTCTGCGGGTTCGAGACCCGTTGCAGCAGACGGAGCATAGCACACCCAGCTAATCTTCCTTTTGAGCTGTAAATTAGTGTACTTGTTTTCCTCATTCTCTGTTTCCTTCGTGGTTATTTCGGCACATATATATATATATATATACACATGGTGTTTTATTTATACATTTCTCGATAATTTAAAAATTTAAAGAGAGCTCCCCAGTAGTTTTTTAGAAATATTAAAAACTTTTAAGAATTGCCTGCGGGCCAGGGATCGAGACCCGGTGTCGGCAGACGATGTCTTAGCACTCTTACTTTTGAAAACTGTCAGGATATCAGCTTTTTTATTATAATTTTTAAAATTCGTAGCATTTTCTCTTATTGTAGCTCCTTAATTAAACTTTATTTTTACTTAACTTTATAGGACCGATGCGGAACTTGATCGTGTTATAGCTACTTTTCGTTTTCATGAAAGGAGAATAAGTGATATGGATGCTTTACCCCACAACCAAACCAACGACCTGAACACAGAGGTCTAGGTATTGTTAGGAACGAAACACATTGTACTTTCATTTAATTTATTAAATGGTAGAAAACATGTACAAAGCGGAACCAGTGTCCATTAAATAAGTCTTAATGGCTACAAATAGGCCTTTACACAATATAGATATACGCCTTTACACAATACAGCGGGTGCTAACATATGGGAACCTTTTTTTTATCTGTCTGCATACCGTTTTATCGTTCATTTCAGTGTTGCACAAATCGAATAATTTAAAAAAAATTATAAAACCCTTCCCACGTGAGATGTGCATGAGAAATGAGAGGGCGTACATGCCACACGTGTTGCTATAATATCGTTGAAAGCGATATGGATTCCATACAATCTCAGGTACATGTATCTGTTCGATAAACTGTACAACCACAGAATCGCTCCAGAGCTGAGTGCCGAGTGAGTCAAAATAGTACATTCTTTCCCTATTTTTAAAATAGATTGCAAACCTATGAATCCCCTCAGCCCCCACAATGTCGGTGTTAACGATAATCCCGTACCAGTTTCTCGTAGTTGGCAATTTCAATATTTCATTCTTCGCAAACACACTGATAAATTTGGAGCGTGTGATTCGGTCACTTTTCATTACTCTCTGCAGTGTATTCGTGTCCATTTTAAAAGTCTGTGACCACGTTCCTGAAACGATCAACTTCTATTAGTGCTTGTGATTCGAGGTACACGAGTACACTAATAGAAACGTTTATAGGCTTGGCAAATTCCAACCTGACTGAGATATTCCAACTCTGTTGTGGACTTAAGTGCGTATTTACGCCAGCAGACAAGTCAGGCGCAACATCAAATGAATAAATATTAAATTCTTCGACAAATTCTTTCTGCGTTACGCCGAACCGAACTCATCACAGGCACCTGTATTATGAGCCAGACTACTATAAGCTCTCGTGTAGAGCGGGAACACAGCGTCTAATGAGTAGTCCGTAATCGTAGGCCCTCCCAACGCTATGCCATTTATATATAGTTATATTTTTAAGGCCGAAATTCTCGAATTTAAAGACACTCTTTTTATATTTTCCATTCGTCGAGGCGTGGTCCTGCATTCCAATTAATATCCTTTTAGGTAGGACTCCAAGGACCACGTTTTCTAGTTGCTTCGAGGCCAACCTCGCAGGCACCTGTATGGTTTGATCTGTACCCTGTTAATTGGGTATTTTACTGTGGCGTGTATTAAGTCTTTCTCAATTTCTATTTGTTTTGGCGAACTTAATTTCACTCGGCGTATACGTAAGTACGCCTCCATGATGTGAATTATAACGGGTTTCGCGCCCCCTTCTTGATCAGACCCCAGATTTATGCAGATCTCACGACTCGTGCGGTTGAGCTTTAGCTTTAGATCGATGCCGTTCATAAGCAGTTTCTCCTGGAATGTGAAATCTGTATGAAGACGACCAAAACACTCGTATATCTTTTTTTTAGAATTTTTAAATTTATCTTTTATACCATTTTCATCTTTCGTCTGATAAAAGCCCTCGGCTGTTAAAAAGGTGTCCTTCGCTTCTTTGGAAAGTTCAGGACATTTTCCAGATAGGCTCGTAGGTGATAATACCCCGTTCCTGCCGAGATGTTAACCTGATTTAAATACACCTCACACTGGCTGAATATGGTGTGTAAAAAGTTGGTTTCAGGGTACGCTGAGTAACTATCATCGCAGTCCGTTCCATTTGAATGAGCTATACACAGTTTAGCGTATATGTGCATGCAGCTCAGGTCACAAAAGTAAGGGCCTGAGCTGGGTATCACGAATTCTATAGGGGCACTCGGTGAACTAATTGTGTTTAATGGGTTAATTGTAATAAAGTCGCTATGCTCAATAGAGACCTGAGTGGGGGGCATATCAAAGAGGGACAGTTCCGATTTACAGCATTGTGAACTACACGGATGGATAAAACGCGCCATGACGAGTCAGAAATAGTGCCACCTCTCTCGACAACTATTAATCAGCCTATGATTCGTGAGAGTAGTGTCCTCAGCATATATTAGTTCAAAAAATGATCAGCCATAGGTTTCATACGCTTAGAGTACTTCTTTTTTGATTTCCTTTTAAGTTTAGCGCCACGTGATGGTAACCCATTCTTCCTGGCAGATTTCTTCTTTCCGCCAACACGCATTTTTCTCTTTCCATCTTTGATGATTTCGTCTCGTGTACGTTTTAAATATTTTTTTAGAGCTTCTTTAGGCTAAGTTCCACCCATTTTGTCTTCTCCCTCGTTAAAACCTGTTTGTAACGCCTTCCTCCCTAGCTATCTAGCTCCCCTCTTCAACAATGGGACAGCGGTGCGTAGTATGGATGAAAAAATGGATCCAAGCCTACTCCCACGCTGGTATCTCACCCCTTGATAGACTGTGAATGGTCTTCGGGTCATTATAAACGACGAAAGTGTAGTTTCACTGTTAAGCTCCCATCACCGAATGGGAACTTTTTTCCCTCAATCGTTCTTATATAAATCGAGATGTTGGTTGATTAGTCGCAACATTCACATAATGGGGCTGGTCATATATAATGCTTAAACTTTTCTCGCTATGGTTTGGGATGTGTGCAATGCGCAGTAGGCGCGCCTGGGTGTCCCCAACAAATTGGTGCTCTACGTTATTGCTGTAAATATAGTAAAGGGTGTCAGGAAATGATTGCCTCCCCATGTACAGAAGAAACTGAAAGGAATAGAAAAAAACAGACAAAACCACGCGAAAGAGCGTTTAATTTTGAATAAAAAACACTTGTTTTAATATCGGGTGTTGCCCCCATTTGCAGCTCTGACGGCCATTAATCGACGGGGGTATGATCCCAGAAGTGTCTCAAAGGCATCGGTATCATAACTCATTTCTTCAAGGACTTCGTTGATCTTTGCAGTCATAATTTCTGTTGAATACCGATTCTGAATGGGTTGTTCCAGCATTAAGGACTCCACCCGATCCTTCATGATGGATCCGACATGTTCACAGACATTAAGATCGGGAGAATTGCCAGGCCATTCATTATTTCCGAAAAAATCAATGTTATTGTCCTTAAGCAGTTGTTGAGTCGCAAGTGCTTTCAAACAGGGGGCTTTGTCGTGAAGAAAGGTTGCCTGTTCAACATCCAAAACACACTCGGGGTCTTTCAAAAACGGAATTACATGTTGGGCTAAAATTACATTTCGAAAATAAGGCCCATCCCAACTGGTTCCTCTTGGTTTGATAACCCAGATGAGCTTCAGAATAGAGAACATAATGAAAACACCCACACATGCTGGATTTTTACTATTTCTCGATACTTCTGGTCGTCTGGGACTTCATCAGGAGTTGTTGCCCAAACCCGATCATTCTGAAAATTTGGTTTTCTGGAGACATAAACGAAGAATTCATCGCTGACAACCAAGTGAAGGAAATCGTCTTCCGTCCATTCCTCAAGATAATCACAAAACCATAGCCGATCTTCAATATTAAGATCACTCTTCCGTGGCTTAGCTATTTCATGCCAAGCACTCAAGCCTTGGCGAACTCGAAATTGATGCACAAGTTGCCGATTGACTATCTTACCACCACGGATAAGTATCTCTTTCGCTACCTCAGAGCAGCTCTTCTTTCGGCGCCGTGATGCAGCAAGCACAATGTCTTTCGATTCTTGAGATAATTTCTCCGGTCTTCCTCCTCGAAATTCTGTTTCACCATCTTCAGGATTCTTATTCCAATCCATTTTGACAAAGTCTTCTGATCTTTTTAATCTCTCAGCCACCCAGTGTCGAGTTATGAAAGTTGCACCAGCTTCCTTTGCTTCACGAAATGTGACAGCTCGAATGCGGTCAAGAACTCGCTTTTTCTCTGAATCGTTCAAAATAGATGATGCCATGGTTTCTGTGGGGAAAAAAATGGTAAGAATTAAAATCACAGGAATAGAATATAATAGTTTTTATTCAGATTTTAACGCTCTTTCAAGTGGTCTCGCCGGTTTTTATCTATCTCTTCTAGTTTTTGCTCTACAGGGGTGGCAATCATTTCCTGACACCCCGTACATGTGTAGGGGTGGAGAGCTTTTACCCAATTTCTCCATCTTCAATTGATACATTAAGCTGGACAAGTCATGTTGTGCCTCGTGAGAGGTATCTCTCTGGAGAGCTGCGCTATATCGGCCCTCGGCCACAATTGTGAACAGCTCTTTATCTTTAATATTTCTACTAAGCGTTGATTTTAACTTCAATGTGCATGCAGGCGTGTCTATATTTACGACTTCAAAAAGTAAATCGTTTGTCAGGTACGACTTTTCAAGACTCTTGTTTAACCCCGTCACAATGTCCATGGCTGTCATAAAGCCCGATTCCTAGCGATACATTTGTGCTATAGTACTGCACCTCACCGAACAGGACTGATCGCATAGAATTATCTAATTTGGAGACTAACTAGAGTTCACATAAACCCACCTTATACGAATCAAGCTCCAATTCAATGAGTCCGTGGAGTTCTGTCACAAAGTTGGCCAAGGTGTTGTTAGGATGTGCAGACAGAGAGGAGGAGGATGGGAGTGTGACATAGAAGTGGCTAGGTGCCATGTTGCATACTATTTAAGCTTCATTATTGCAGCAGCTTTTATATAGGTGTTGAAGCTTTCTGGGTAACACAGCCATTTCACCAGGTATATTTTTCTCTTTTTGAAACTCCTCGCGATAAAAGCCTCCAGCGATCTCTTCCCCATTCAAATCTTCAACGTAATACATCATTATCACGCCTTTATGTCTCATAGCACGAACTTTAAAAATCTCACGTGTCCATCCTTGCTCAAATCCCTTCGCGAATTTATTTCCAAACGTGATAGCCTGACAAAATCATTGATTTTGAAATGTGTAGAGTGTGGTGGCGGTGCTCCATCTCTTCTCACCTCTGGTAGCGTACCTCTTTCTAAAACTTCGTTAGGTGTTGTGCCGATCGTACGGTGGTGTGAACGGTTGTATGATGATGCCAATGACCCCAGAACGTTTATATATCTGTATGTGTTTTTATGTGTAAAATAGCGATGCATGCATTCCTTTATGGTACGTTCAACTATTTCAGCTAAAGAGGCCTTATGTATAGAACTGCTAGTGTAGTAACTGATATTAAACTCTGTCAGCATGTTCTGGAAAGCGCGACCTATAAATTCTTTCCCCATATCCGTACAAAAATAGTCAGGAACCCTATCTTCTTTTAACATCAACGTTTTGGTCGCTATAGCAACTGTTTCAGGCGATTTATTTTTCAGTGGAATTAGCCACAGATATCTAGAGAATACATCTATTATGAATAGGATGTAGCGAATCCGTCATTATACACTGAATATCTTTGCATGTCTGTTAAATCCGCTTGCCAAATAGAGTCAATCGAAGCCGCTGTTGTCTTGGCCGTTTTAAACCTTTTTCTCACCGGTTTATGAAGTGTATAAGCATCCTCCTCCCTCAAAAACCGCTCAACATCTATTTTTCCTATTCCGTAAACACCTGTGTACAGTCTATTAACGTCACCATAGGAGGCGTGGTTAGAAATGTCATAATAGAGTTTACTTAATATGTTAGCCATTTGCGTATTTTAGAAACACGTGGATAAGTTTGGCGGGTGAAGGCCACAAAGCAAATATCCATAACGCTGACTTGTAGCTTCTTTATAAACCTACAAAAACTCCTTACGCTGATTCGGGAACATTTGATTGGCAAATATCCCAATTTGTGACACATCTCCTCTTTGTGCGAATAAGACTAGATATTGTGTATTTAGCGACACATCGCGCATGTATCTATTTTTGAAAAATAGATTCTGATTGATGAAGAATACGCTTATGTTAAGATGGTGGGAGAACACTAAATATCTCGGCAAACGTTTTATCCATTTCCAACATGAGATCGTCAACGACAATAACTATATGCTCAGTACCTTTTAACGAATGAACGTCATATACACCCTTGTGGAACAAAATTTCATCTTGGTACTCGTTGAACACTGACTGATACGTCGAATAGCACCATATTACTTTATGCACAAATTTTGAGAACATCTACCCCTTATCTTTAATGATTTTAAGCATAAATACAGTTTTTCCACATCCTGTAAGGCCAGATATAATACATGTGGAGGGGCTTGTGAACCTGAATTTTTCTACAGATTCCATCTCTGACACGTCACACTCCTAAGTGGGTCATTTACAAAATATGACAAATTTTGAGTGCTGTTCCTTATATTTTGTTTTTCTTCTTCCACAGAACCGTGAATGACGACGATGTACAGCCCCCCATCATCGATATCACCGACGAACCCGATGACTGTGCAGCTACAGACTCTATTCCCGCTGACGAACCCTCACCAGCGACACCTGTAGCATCCGACAGTTCAACGCGGATGCATGATGAAGAGCCCTCCACGTCAGGTATTAAGCGTGCCAGGATTGTCCCAGTTGTTAAACCTTCAGTAATAGAGCCCCAACCCTCTACGTCTTACGACACAACCCCCACAATAGTACCTTCCTCAAATATACTTCATTATTCAGTTCTGGGTACTTCCTCGACAGCAGCTTCTCATACTGTGGAGGATGGTATAACATTCGAGTTGGTGCTCACCGCTACCCCAATCCATGCCCTGACTATAAATCGGTACGTGGTCAGGGTTGACCCTGGATCCCTGTATGCCAACGGACTGCTGCGCGTAGTTGAAGTACTGTGGAGTTTGCCCTTCAGAACCGCGATAAACGTGAAGTCCGGACGAGGTTGTCCTTCGGGTTCGGGTCAGATGACGGGGACGATTTTTAGGTAGTAATACCGTTCTGACGTTTGGCAGCTGTAGACATAGAATATATCTTGGGCCGTATAATGCAAGCCTCTCAAAGTAGTACAGCCTTCAATATGGACAACTTCGTGGTAGATATTGACAGAGTATTACGGGTTGCGGGTCATACTGCCACGCCTTATACTCTTAATTTGAATTCTCCTGTTATTTACAGAAAGCATTTAAACGTCGATCGTGGTTGTGGTTTTATAGCAATAATCTTAGCTCACTGTGATAAATACTTGGACGCCAAAAATTTGGCTGCCTACGGTTGTGCAGCGTGCCCGTAAACTGGCTTCAGATTGTAAGCTTGAGTTTGAGTGTAATATGGGTCCTGAAGAACTGAGAAGGGCCGAACAGGAAATGAATGCACGTCTAGTCGTATTTGGAATGGATGATCGTCATAGGACTGTGTATGTTTTAAAAAGCAGCGTGAGAGATCGTACAAGATCTCTACTTATTTTAGGATTGTCAGGAACATTGTATCTTCCCATCCGTAACATAAGGGCTCTCTACGCCAGTTATGATAAAAGTCGAAAATATGGAAGGCATCATGATTTGTGTAAGGGATGTCTCGAGTTTGCTGATGATATGGTGAAACATTGTAAGGATTGCTACATGGTACGTGAGCAGTGTAAAAGCTCAAATGTGAAAGTCGTGTCATGTAGTTGAAACGGAGAAGAGGGAATGTAATGTGTGTAGACGTACATTTTTCAATAATAATTGCTTTGAACTCCATAAATCAAATGGCACTTGCAGGAAAATGAGGATTTGTAAGTGCGGTACATTTCACATGATGGATAATTAGGGGAATTTCAAACATAAATGCGATGAAATTCACTGTTCTACATGCCATGAAAAATATAAGGCGGATGGAGTAGGGCATGTATGTTATATGAATGATGCTAAGCCTAAAAATAGCCCTTGTATAACCGTGTACTACGATATAGAAACTTACACGAACGATGAAACCAAAGAGGTTATTCCACATTTACTCGTAAGTCAGACTATATTTGATGAGTGCATGGAGCTCGAGTGTGACTAGTGCCACAAATGTGGAAAACTGACAAACGTTTTTAAAACGAATGCACACGACTGCCCTGTGAAACTCTTTATATCCTATATTGTCAAATTAGCGGACAAGTTAAAAAAAATGACTGTGTGAAAGGTGTTTCAAAAGTCTTTACCCTTTTTTTCCCCAAGGACGTTAAACCGCACGGTCAATCCTGGGATGGCGCTTATTTCCGCGAACATGTGTTGAAGGAAAAGGTGCTTCCATTTCTGCGGACTTCTCGAAATCGACAAGGAAGGTTCGATCAAGTGACTTTCCTTCACGACATGGCTGGTTGCATGAAGGCCAACGCGACTCACACGCTCTTGGACGAGCAGAAACTTGATTTCTTTCGTTATTCCGGGTACGGACGGTGGCCGGGCAACTCGCCTGACCTTAACCCAGCAGAGAATTTGGGCGCAATTGTCAAAGCTCGCGCAGAGGAGCAGTTGGATGCGATCCCGGATGTCGAAGATCGAAATTCTCGTGAGACACTTGTTCGAGTATTGTCAGCGGTCCTTGAATCGATGCAAAACGACACGCAATTGTTCCGCAATCTGCTCAAATCTTTCCGAACGCGTTTGGATAAGATGCACCAAGTTGGCGGAAAATCAATAAACATTTTATAAAGGTTTGTGTTGAATGTATGGTCACCTTAGGGTCCTTCGGGAAAAAAAGGGTAAAGACGTTTGAAACCCTTTATATTCTTGCCCATAACGAGGCGAAATTTGACACACAGTTCCTTTATAAGGAGTTGCTTGAACACGAGTCGTCTGCGATATTTACAGGTGATCCCTTGAAAAGAGGCAACAAACTAATACAGATGCAGATAAGAGGTAATGTACAGTTTAAAGACACCCTGCTGTTCACACCTTGTAAATTAGCAAAGCTACCCAAGGTCATGGGCGTAGCCGCTGAAGTTTCAAAAGGGTATTTCCCTTACACATTCCTCACTAACGAAACTTTGAATTACGTAGGACTACCTCCACCCAAACATTACTTTAACTACACCAACATGAGTGATAGTGAGCGTGAAGATTTTGACCGCTACTACAACAGTTTTAATGAAGCTAGTCCATACAATATAGCCGATGAATGTGAACGTTATTGCGTGAATGACGTACGTGTACTTAGAGTATGCTTTCAAGCCTTTAGAAGGATGTACATAACCCGTTTCAAATGCGATCCGCTGCAAGTCGCGACCACGATCGCCTCATTATGTTTTACAGTGTTCAAGAATAACTTCATGCCTAAAGACACCTTAGCAATCATTCACAGAAACAACCCCCAGTTATGGGCACAAGGCTATTTACTGGCTCATACACCTACAGCAACAGACCGGGGTATACATAAAACATGCCCACAACACGGGTGAAGTACCCGTTAAGGTCAATGGTCGTGTTTTTTGGGTTGACGGCCTAAGTGAGGATCCAGCAACTGGTGAGAAGACTGTGTATTCCTTTAACGGCTGCTGGTGGCATGGATGCCCGCGCGCTGAATGTGCCGTCACAGGGGACCTTTATGGAAGATCCCCCGCCGACAGCCTCGCATGGACCCGTAACCGTGATCAACTTATAGGCTCCCAGTTCACTCACAAAATCGTGTGGGAGCATGAGTATGATGCACGGATGGAAACAGATGCCCAGTACCGTGAAGAAATAAGGGCCATCAAACGTTCAATGGTGTTGGACCCCTCAAATGCGGTGACAGCTTGTTTGGAGGGCGCACAAACCCATTCAAGCTATACTTTCCGCCTACGGAGGGCGTGAAACTCCACTACTACGACTTCTGCTCTTTATACCCCTACGTGATGAAGAACAATCCGTACCCCGTAGGTGCGCCTGAAAAAATGGTGGGTCCCACCATACCAACCATCGAGGAGTTTTCAGCTAACTTGAATGAGCGCTACTTTGGACTCTCTTTCGTAGACGTGCTCCCCCTCGCGATTTATGGATGCCGATCTTACCCGTCGTTATAGATCACAAGCTCATGTTTCCCCTGTGCGTGAAGTGCGCAGAGGAGAACAACGGTGATTGTAACCATACAACCAACCAGCGTAAGATCAGAGGTGTATATACAAGCCCTGAGCTGTCCCTAGCCGTTCGCCATGGGTATAGAATATTGAAGATATGATGTGGAGGTTTCAGAAGCTACCCAACCTTTTCACACCATATATAAACGCTTTTTGAAGGATAAAGTAGAAGCATCAGGATATCCGCGAGGGGTTGATACCGAAGATGAAAAAACGGCTTATATTCAGCGTTACCGTGCCCATGAAGGTATACAGCTTGACCGATCCCAAATTGTTAAGAATCCTGGCAAGCGCTTTAGTGCAAAGTTGTGTCTAAACAGTCTTTGGGGGAAATTTGCACAGAATACCGGCAAAGGGAACGTTCATTTGGCACAAAGTTATAGTGAAGTCTGGGATTATGCCAACGCTCCCGATAAAGAGGTTATGGAGATCGTGAATGTAGGTAATACTTACATAATAAAGTACAACATCACCGAACTGGCCACAGATACCTCACGGTTACAAACATACCTGTAGCCAGTTCACAACGGCCTACGCCCGCATCAAACTTTGGGGTCTACTGCACTCTCTTGGACGGAGGGTGCTACGCTGACACAGATAGCGTGATATTCACAGCGAGGGAGGGTGAATACATGCCTGATTGGGGAATTCCTCGGAGAGCTAACTGACGAGATCAAGGATGAGTATGGTGATGGTGCATACGCAGACTCGTTTGTGTCAACAGGGCCAAAAACCTATGGGGTACGGTGAGGGTAGGGGATGATATGAAGTATATCGTGAAGGCTAAGGGTATCACGCTTAACCATGCGAACCGTCGAGTCGTTAACTTTGACTCGTTGAAGGATCTAGTGTGCTTGGAAGATGAGTGACCAGCCACCCCAACTGACTGTGGGGACGCACAATTTTCGGGCGCAGAAACTGGGGTGTGAAGGAACTTAGGGGCACGAAGGTATGCCGTAACACCTATAGGAAGCGTTACCAGGTGCCTGGTACCTATGATACCGTACCTTTGGCTACCTTAATCCTTGATTGTATTTATATATGTGTATTTTTAACGGTATGTTTTTTATCACGTTTATTTGCTTGAATTAAGGTTTCATTTTCTCCTTTGCGTGTGTGCGTGCGTGTGTGTGTGTACAGTAAAAAGATAAGCTCCGCCCACTGTAAGATCGGTCACGTGACTCTTGCCACTACCTGAGCATATCTCTATCCCTGCGTGCTCAGTTGACCTCTGCACACCCTTGAGCTCATACGTGTATTCTCCGGCGTAGACGAAAAATAGTAATGGCTACCTTTAATATTGCGTGTTCAACGTTTGTGGAGTGGTATTCGGCAAAGTGCCAAGATGTGGTGGATACTGAAAAACTCCCTATTTCCCCCTCTGATACTTTTAAGGCTGCATTGAGCCGTGCGAAGGACCAAGATGTTCAAATACTCTATGGGTATTCTGGCGAGGGCATTGTAGGATTTCGTAGTACAAACGATGTATTGAAGTATGTTGTAGACCTAACCTTTATAAAAGCTCACATATACCGCGAAGTAGAAGAAACACGTTCAGAAGATAAGCAACGGTTATGGATAGTGAGTCTTGTTGATGATTGGTATGACAAGCGATATTATGTCATGTTACATCATACCTATTACTCATATCCTGCGGCTGAGAATGTAAATCTTGTCATCATGGAGAATCTTAAGTATTTTTACCACTATATTAATATATATCATGACGAGGTTTGTAGTGAGGTTGTGGCTAATTACTTGTGTGTGTTTTTAACAGACTTTAGAGACGAGTATCGCTTGTTAAACAAAAAGGATAAATATGGGCATATGTTTCTCAAATAGTGCACCGGATTGTGGAGATGTTTAGTTTGTGGAAATGAACGTCTGGCGAGTGATAAAACATTAAAGCCGGTACTGCTTCATGTAGCGGAAAATTCTGTTTGTCCAGTATAATGTGCACAAGTATTAGAGCAAGCCTGTACACGCTTCACAGGTTTATGGTGTGACTCGCTCCGCCACATCGAGCCGGCCACCCGTGTAACTCACCCCTCCGAAACACACGAGTTCGAAGAAACCCGTACACGTTTCATCAGCGTGACTCACTCCGCCCGTCGAGCCGATCCGTCCACCTGTGGCTCATAGTCATCTCAGAGCTTGAACCGACTAGACGTGCGAATACGATGGAACTTGCTTTGAGAAGCATTCTCAACGCCGCGTACGATGTGTCCGTGAAGAAGTCATTGCGAGTGTTCAGTCGTCAAACCGGCACCATTAACTATGTACTTGAAACGATTTGCAGACAAGCAAACTCTGGTAAACTTAATGTTATTATTTAAGTGTTGTAGAGATGAATAGAGTCTTCGTGATAGTTGAGAAGTAGGGAGAGGACCGTTATAAAATACCTGCAGGTGTAGCTACAAGAAGAGAGCAGATTAGTGATCCTCCCTCATATGTCGTTGTTTGCACGTTGTGTATAAATAACGATCAGCCATGCATTAATATACGACTGATGTGGAAGAACGCATCTGATAATAACGTTCTTATCCCTAGGCGAAACCGTTTCATCCTCGACAGAATGTTTGAAATCGTCGGATTCCGCAAGCTGAAGCCTATATTAGACGCTCGTGTTACGGATATAATTTATTTTGACACGGTACTTGAATACCATACACTGCTTTGCTCGACTGATTTATCGAATGTAGGAATGAACCAGGCGAGAATGGTCTAGGGCTGGATGCATTTTTAAAAGGTTTAGACTCTTCGAAATATCATGAACTTTGGTCCAAAGGACTTGAGCGTTACAGGGCAGAGCTTGCCTACACTGTTCACCCTGAAGAGCTGTATCTCTATATAATGAATAGCTGTCGTTACGACTTGGAAGATTATTTCAATTGCCGCTATGCAGAATGAAGAAGAGTTCACGATTGACAAGCTCGGGACGGAGAGAAAAAAACCCTCGATTGGAAAGGAGTCTTTATAAACTTGTATTTAATAATGATGTTTTGGTTAACGATGACCTGTTTGTGCGTGCTTTTGATTGTATTCTAGCCGTGTTTAAAGATAACTTGCCAACCGAATATAAAGTGGGCACAAAAATAGTATTGAACGATATGAAAGACATTTATATCGAGTATAGGTACCCGTATAACTTGAGCGGTGAAGTATTGCTTGAACAGGTTTTCCGTGTAGTGGAAAGTAATAACGATGTGAATGTAGACTCCATTACGTGTGAGTTTAGCGTTTGCTCCGTAGAGCATGAAGTATTTTGATGTATATTTAATTATTTAATTGTGTATATATAATATATATATATATTATATATATATTACAGTGATTTTTCTGTGGAAAAAAGGTGCCGGTACTCATTTGGATATATATATATATATATATATATATATATATATTATATATATATATATATATCATAACATTAACTTACCGTTTTATAGAAAATTCCAAATTTTCATCAAGTTCTCATCTTCAATATGTCGACTTCGTTCCTTGCTGTTAGTGTCGACTGCTGAGTGGCGCATAATAAATTGTATTGTGTACTAGCTCGTAGTTGTTTATTTTTAAATGCCTTACATTTTTTGTGTACGTAAAGTTTATCTACAATTGATTTCAATGCTTACCATATAACAACTATACTTGCCATGAAATAAAATAAGTATACAGTATAATTTTATACTGCAGAAAATTATAATACAATATCGCTTAAGTTTTAGAAACCTTAAAAATTTAATAAGATTCTAGCTAATCTACGAGTTAATTATTCAAAAAAGGTGCCGGTACGCCGTACCGGTGCGTACCGTCACAAAAAAAGCCCTGTGTGTATATATATTATGTACTAATATGTAACTGATTATACGTTTCGTATATTATTGTTTTCAATATATTTAATTATTTAATATAACTGTATATATATTTTTTTTCCTGTACTAATATATTGATGGTTATACTAAACGTTTTGTATATTTTTGATTATATATTTCTCGTTCGTATTTCTTATGCTATTATTAATTTTTGATCATATAAAGGGTGATCCAGAGAAATGGGACCCAAAAGAAACCCCTGTAACTCTTAAAGTATAAGTCCTTTTATAAAATCATACGCATCATTCGAAAGAGGATAGTTACAAGTTTGTACAGGATTGTATAGGTTTTGACAATACAAGACAAGATAAGATACAAAACAAAATAAAAGTGTTAGTTAAAACTAACCTTCAAGATGACTGCATGGACTGTGGAACAGCTGCGTTTCATAACTGAACAATATTATGAGCATGGAAGAAGTGTAGTTTCAGCTCAAAGATCTTTCAAGACAAATTTTCAGATGTCAAAATCACTTCTAAGAGCTGAAATACACTTCTAACATGCTCATAATATTGCTCAGTTATGAAACGCAGCTGTTCCACAGTCCATGCAGTCATCTTGAAGGGTTAGTTTTAACTAACACTTTTATTTTGTTTTGTATCTTATCTTGTCTTGTATTGTCAAAACCTATACAATCCTGTACAAACTTGTAACTATCCTCTTTCGAATGATGCGTATGATTTTATAAAAGGACTTATACTTTAAGAGTTACAGGGGTTTCTTTTGGGTCCCATTTCTCTGGATCACCCTTTATATTCCACTGTATATTTATTTTGATTATATATTCATCGTTCGTATTTCTTATGCTATTATTATTTTTTATCATATATATTCCATTGTGTATTTATTTTCTATAAATTTCGTGAAATTGAATCCATTAATTCGTCTAAATAAACAGAATGGTGTAATGGTGTTTTATTCAATTATTTTGGTTTGTACACGACATTTAATTACAGCAAATGGCTGCCTTCTAAAACGGATTTCTAAGCCAACTGTCAAAAATATCTGGATAGCACAATCTTGCAACCCTAATAATGTACACCTGAACAAGCCAATTACGCCTTCTAAGTCAAGTGGCTGTTTAAGCCAGAATATATGCTTTAATTAAATAAATAAACGCAATCTGGCAACTCAATAATGTACACCCGAACAAGCCATTTACGCCAAGTTACCTGGCTGGCTTATAAGGCGTAAATGGCTTATCTGGCAGCTCAGCCAGATACACCAACTGTCTGATTAAGCCAGCTGGCTGATTAGGAACATATTAAGACAACGGCCGCTCGGCTGAAGTCTTAATATGCGCTTGGGTCCTGCCAGGCAAACACCTCTCTTCCTCTCTCCTTCTCCTCTCTTCTTTTGGGGGATAACTCCGCCTCCAAGATGCATAACCCCTTCTTGTTCTTGCAACATTCCCCCTCCCCCTTTGTTCCTTAACGTCTTGCAACACTCCCCTCCCCTTGTTGCATAACCTTTTGCAACATTAGCAATTGCATTGCACTCTCCTTTCACGCCCATAATACTATTCCTATTTTTGGTCGCTTATTTTCAGCATTGACCAGGGAATGAAAAATTCTGGCAATGAGGTTCCAGACTGCATTTTGAACTTGAAGAGCACCTCTACGAGAGAAAGAAAGAGATATGCAAAAAAGATGCCTGATAGAGGAGATATTTCGGGAGCTTTCAAGGACACAAAGAGTGAAGACCAAAAAAGGTAGGTTTGCCATTTTCTCTTCAATACTCGTAATTTACCACTGTACTGAGATCAGTTGTGAAGTGATGGTTTGTGTAATGATTATAGTCTCGCTAGTACCGAATGTCGTAGAAACACTGGTCTCCTCACTCTCCTAAACAACAGTTCAGCGGCCCGGGCCTTAAGTCTTTTTATACCTCAGATCAAATAAATTTTGGGGGACCATACCGCTTTCCACTTTTCGTTTGCACCGTTCGTCAAACTTCGTGCCCTGGCTTTAACTTTTGAACCACTCAACATAATTGATGGAACTTCACACACACACACATACACACATACACACACACACACACACACACACACACAAAAGACGGTGTGTCTGGACAATCAGGTCCATACATCAAAGATGAAGTAGAATTCTACGCCATAATTTTGAAGAGCTTTACATACATTAACAAAACCTCATTTCCCAATGTACAGTATAGGCGTGAGAAGGCAGAATCAGCTCCCATGCGAAAGACAGAGGGTAGTGATTAAGAGAAAAGTTTGACGAAATCGCGCACATCTGTTTACATACACACCCTGATGTACCAGCTCCCACCCTTACATAGCTAAATTTCACAACTAAGCGACCCTTTATACACCATGCATGGTGGCGCTTCTAGGATTTGCCAAAAGAGACAGAGTCCCTACTTACATACTTTCAACTTACTTTCTTACATACTATCAACCTACTTGCAGCTGCCTCTTATGCATCGCCCAGATCAAATACACGTTCACTCACCTTTGCAAATACAAACACAAACACATTTGAGATCTTTTATTCTTTCAGCATGTCCTAACCACCTTAGCACACTTTCCTCAATTTTCACCTCCATTGACTTCTGAACACCTCTCCCACCGTCACAAAACTTAATAGCCCCTTGCATATCACAATCACCATGGCCAAATAACACAGCATCATCTGCATACAACAGAATCGAGAGGCCCCACCTAACCCCATCACACTCCGTATTCATTCCTCTTTCTAGCATTCGCACTTTCACTTCGTTCATGACTCCATCCATAAACGGACTGAACAACGATGGACATCACACATCCGTGATGGACACTAACTTTTTTACTTTTCCATTTCATTTGGAAAACATGAAGCCATTCGGGCCTATCAAGGTTATCCAAGTCATAAGAAGATTTTGCAAACGGCCAATCTCAAGTTAATTAATTAACATACAACTATTTACAGAGCTACCAAAGTACCCTATATAATTTAAGCTAAGAACATACACTATATACAATCTACGAACTGTCTTGCCCACACTTGTATCATACCAATCGCTCAGTTCCTTATTTAATATCACACATAACCCTTCATCATAAGACCTCTTCATCACATTCATGAGTCTGCCACTAATACCATAAATACTCGAAATCTGCCACAGTGCTTCTCTGTTCACTATCATACACTTTTTCAAGATCTCTAAATGCCATGTATACCTTTCAGTCCCTTTCACATGCTTTCGCAGTCGCATGTCTCACTGGAAACATTTACACTAGACAACAACTTTCAACTTTTTGTCTTTCGCTGACACAAAAGAGTTTTCACTTAGTTAATTTGGCCATGTTGATATCAATGGCAATACTCAAAATTCTCCGTCACGTCTAGTTTTTAGTTACGACACTGACAAAATTTTCGGATATAAGTACTTTTCTATAAACTTACGAGTTTTTATTTCTGATAAAATGGAACACAAGTCTTTAGAATACATACAAAATGGATTGCACTTGAAAATTCAATTGCTAAATGATATAAAGATCATGAAATTGGCAGTACAGACAGAACTTAATTAGATTTCTTAGCTGAAAAGTGCCGTGTGCTACATAATTTCCTCCTGCACACTAGAAATGACCTAGTAAATTAATCAAGGATATGACAAGCTTTTTTTTACGGCATTTTTGGAATCAGCATATCAAAATTAGGTAAAGTCACGTATTTTTTGTCAGATTTGTGGCTAATAATAACACTGGTCAACAACAATTTTGTCACAAGGGTTTTGATGGGTGTTCTAAGTGTACTTTTTCATGCTGACTCTAAATATGAAATCAGATTTTTTCTATCAGGCTTAGTTTACTTGTGACGCTATGTTCATTTTTTCCTCATTTAGCATGATCACCGGATAAAAAAATAATAACATATATATAATTAAGTATATAACAATATTATAATATAAAACATTATAAAAATAATAAATATAATAATATATTATATTAATTAATATAACTATAATAAAATATATTAATATTAATATATATGTTGTATTAATTTTCTGTAAAATTAGTACAATTTATTCCTTTGGGGAGAAAGTTCTGATAATGCTGGCAGGATAAATTTGGTCGGAGCAGCAGACTGTGCAGGTTGAAACATGTTTGTACCTGTTCAGACATGAGCCTAGTTTCTGTGTGTAGAGCAGCTCCAAGTCAGTCTGCTTGTAAATGTCACAGTGTTAACAGCTAGTGTCTGTTGCTTCTTGTTAATTTTACACCAGTGTTGTATTCATATAGATGTTTTGTAATGCCGCGGAACTGTCTGAATCATCCTAATTCCTTTTGTTATGTATGTGGTGATCTAACTTTAAAATCCCAGAAACGTAACTTTACACCATTAGTAAAAAAATGCTATGAACTTTATTTCGGATGTAAAGTAGGCGATCAGGACAAGAGTTGGGCTCCTCACATTTGTTGTGTGACATGTGTAAGACTACTTACAGGATGGCTAAACGGTTCACGTCACATGCCATTTGCTATTCCAATGATTTGGAGGAAACCCAAAGATCACACAACAGACTGCTATTTCTGCTGGTAAATACAAAGGGGATCACTTCAAAAACAAAGAGCCTTATGAAATACCCTAATCTACCGTCTGCAATGAGACCAGTTCCCCACAGTGCTCAACTTCCAGTACCAAATCCTCCTGAACATGTAAGTTAAGTGATGAGGAATCAAACGTAGCTGTAGCATATCACGAGGAAAAAGATGAAGACATTTCTGATCCAACATTCCAGGCTACCTGTTCCTCCAATGAACCACATTTACTGTCACAAGGAGATCTAAATGACCTAGTTCGTGATTTGAAATTATCTAAGAAGCAGGCTGAACTTTTAGGTTCAAGATTAAAGTGTTGGAATCTACTGCAACGTGACGCTAAAGTTTTTTTTTTTCCGCAGCCGCCATGATGAATTCAAAGAATGGTTCTCCCATGAAGATGGACTTGTGTTTTGTAAAGATGTTAATTCAGTCATGGGGGCTCTTGGTCATGAACATAACGTGGATGAGTGGCGATTGTTCATTGACTCCTCAAAAATCAGCTTGAAAGCAGTCCTTCTTCACAACGGAAATAAATTTCCTTCTGTACCTATTGCACATGCTGCAAACATGAAAGAGTCATACGACAACATGAAGTTGCTTTTAGAAAAGTTTCAGTATCAGAAATATAAGTGGAATATCTGTGGAGATCTGAAGGTCATTGCACTTTTGCTAGGGTTGCAGCTAGGTTACACCAAGTACTGTTGTTTTTTATGTGAGTGGGACAGTAGGGACAAGCAAAACCACTACGTTAAGAAGGATTGGCCAAAACGCACCTCACTTGTTCCAGGCAAGAAAAATGTTGTGAATAGTTCACTTGTTGACCCTGAGAAAGTGTACCTTCCTCCTTTGCATATCAAGCTTGGACTTATGAAAAACTTTGTTAAAGCGATGGATAAAGCGCAAACAGGATTCACATACTTGAGAAATAAGTTTCCCCGGATCAGTGATGCCAAGATTAAAGAAGGCATTTTTGTAGGCCCTCAGATCAGAGAATTGTTAAGAGATGAGAGATTTGAAGGAGAGTTGAATGAAGTTGAGAAAGCTGCGTGGCAGAGTTTCAAAAGTGTCTGCACAAATTTTTTGGGAAATCACAAGGCCGAAAACTATCCTGAAATAGTAGGAGATCTTCTTAAGTCTTACCAAGCAATGGGGTGCAATATGTCATTAAAGGTTCATTTCTTGGACTCTCACTTGGACTTTTTTCCGGAAAACCTGGGTGCGGTAAGCGACGAACATAGTGAGCGTTTTCATCAGGATATTTCTGCCATGGAAAACCGTTACCAAGGCAAATGGAGCCCCAGTATGCTGGCTGACTATTGCTGGACTCTTAAGAGAGACATGCCTGAGGCAAAGCACAGCAGAAAATCAAAACAAGCTACTTTTTAAACTACAGGTATGTCTTTTCGATCATATTTTAATAAGTATGTAACTATATGGGTTTTTAAAAATTAAATTGCATGTCACACAAAAACCAGACCTGATAGAGAAATTTTACAAACTTATTTGGATTCAGCACAGAAAATACTATAAGAATAAGGTATTTTCATTCTTGGGACACGAAAAAAATTTTTTTTGGTTGCCCAGTGTAATTCCTTATGCATATTTACAAATCATTATTTACAGGAGTAAATATATGTGTATATATATATATATATATTAGGGTGGCCCTTATATGACCTCGAAAACAGAAAGTGACCGAAATTTCGCTCTCACCCCCCAGATAGATGCTATTTCAGGAGATAATTCATCGTGCAAAATTTTATTCGTATTGCTCAATATTTAGAGGTCGCCCTCATTGTCTATATTTTGACACTATTGGCCCCAGGGCATGCAGGTCTCCCCTACTCAAAAGTCTTGAATAAAGGCAACTCCTCTCTCTGCTCTGTCGTTGACCACAGCCAGGGACCGGACCAGATTGCGGCAGCTTGGAAGCTTTGGGAATGGGGTCATTCGCGGGATCTTGGCGGAGGAAATCATCCGGAAGGGCCAACCTCGTGAAAAGAGCCTTGGAGTTTGCGGACACCAGTTGCTCAAGACCCTTTCCATCGTCATCCAAGAAGATCCTTGCATCCAGCTTCGGTCTTTTGGGAGGATCTTCTTCTTCCTCGCCTTCCATGGCTTCCACCATCAACTGCTTTGTTCCCCAGGACACCCTTTCATCGAAGAGAGACAAACCGACCAGTTCCTCGGAAAGATACCACAGATGGTGTGAGAGCTTCTTGGCGATCGCCTTGCTGATGGCCTCGTGCGGGTACTTCAACAAGGACTTCATGGGGAGGAAGTCGTTGAGAGGAGCCTGGTGAGGAGGTGGAGCCGTTGTCCAGGCTTTCGCGTACAGGATGACAGCGAACAACGTGACTGGACAGCTCATACCAGGACAACACATACCCGGACAACTTATACCGGACAACTCCGACCCGGACAACTCATACCTAGGACAACTCATACCTAGGACAACTCATACCTAGGACAACTCATACTCTCTTCATCATTTACCACCCCAATGTTGATCTTTTCATCTATATCCACCCCGAAAGTTTAAACTCTGCAAATAAAATAAGATAAGAAAACAATATCAACAAATTTATTATTTATTGCAAACATATAATAAATAGAGAACCATTATTTACATAGGATAAAATTTGAATGCTCGGTTATGTCAACTGTACGCCCTTGACGAGTGGTTAGGTTTAGTCGTGATATTTTCGTTAGTTTTAACGAAAATATCATGACTAAACCTAACCAATCGTTAGGGGCGTACAGTTGACCTAACTGGGCATTCAATGAACCCAACCGGGTATTCAGTTGACCTAACCGGGCATTCAATGAACCTAACTGGGCATATATATATATATATATATATACATATATAACTTGCATGAATTTTAAATTTTAAATTTAATTTTTGATTTTACAAAATAAATGTTTTCATTAATTTTTCATTTTTTTTTCTGGTCCTAGGTATGAGTTGTCCTAGGTATGAATTGTCCTAGGTATGAGTTGTCCTGGTATGAGTTGTTCTGGTATGAGTTGTCCTGGTATGAGCTGTCCTGGTAAGAACTGTCCTAGAACCAGCGAACAAGCGCGTTCTTTGATGCCCTTCTCCTCCACTGCGGTCAACTTGAACTGGTCCCGAAAAAGCCAGATCTTGATGGCGTAGAGGACCTTGGCCATCCAGCGAGCTCGGTGCTTTGCGCCAGGAGCACTGAAGTGAATGCCTCGCTGTGGGGTAACCCCAAGGAAGATGATGCAGAGTTCCACGAGTTCCCTGTAATCTTCCCTGGTATGCTCCGTCTGGGACTTGAAGAACTGAAGGAATTCTTCCTTGACCGGGGCAACTGCAGCCTCCACAACAGGATCAGTGATCGCGGGCTTGAAATCCTCCTGGTTGATGAAAGGCCACTTCCCCCGAAACCGATTGAAGAGCTGGATATCCAGTCCTGTTGATGGAACTCGCAGTGCGGCCTCGAAAGCCGCTCCGATCACCAGTTCCAAGATGTGGTGACGACAAGCAAGATAGAGAAGATCTCTTCCCAGCTTCTGTTCAATCAGGCAGCAGGCTCCAGAGCGATGTCCTGTGTTGGATGCTGTTGTATCAAAACACAGAGTTTGAACCCGGTCACTGATACCCCACTCCTGCAGGCAAGCAACAACAGCTGACGCTTGAACCTCCCCGGTTCGTGTGTGATGCTTTGGAACCCCAAGAAGCTTCTCAACTCCTTGCCACGAAACAATGATTGGAAGGCGCTCTACGTGCTCCCTGTTCGTCAAGTCCTCCATCAACTTCCCGTCCCAATGGACGACGAGGGGACCTTCACCCGGGAATTCCTCCTTCATCTTTTGTGCCGTCTCCGATCGGTGCCAAGCCCGGAGTCGCTGAATGGAGTTGCAGTTTATGTTCAGCTCTTCCGCATTCCGTCCGAGACTGCTAGCAGCTTCCGTCAGTATGTAGGCGGCTCTCCTGGAGGAGATCTGTGTCCTGTCAAGTGCGGCTGCCAGTCCGGCTGTCATGATGTTGGTCCTCCCCCTACTTCGCTTCGGAGGGCACGCTCCTCCGCGGGCACCTGAGTCGTCCCCTGTCTCCTCTTCGGATGCGTAGGAATAAGACGACTCGAAAACTGCTCGGCTGGTAGATGCTTCGGACTCCTCAGCGGCTTTCCTCTTCCGGAGCTTCTCGTGAACATTCCTCTTCGCCGCTGCTTCATTCCTTCTCGTTTGCTCCAAATCCAGTCCAGCGATGTATCCAGTCCTGTCCTTCTGCCTCTGCATCTGGAGGAAGGCCTTGTCTTCAGGGTTCTTGATCATCTTCATGGCATCCGCGTGCGCAATGTCGAACAAATCGTTCAACTTCTTAAAATCTTCTTATTTTTTCTTGTGCGCATTGCCGGTCCTGGTCTTGTGTTTTTTCAGCCCTTTCCACTCGTCGAAAGTCCGTTCGAGTTTGGCAATGCAGTGCAGCAGTTCAGCCCGAGTGTTAATACTTGCCAAATGCCAGAATTCCATTACGGCCCTGACGGTGCTGCGGCTTGCCTCACGGACAGGCTGCTTCTTCTCCTCGTGAAGAAAGAGGAAATGGCCAAAGGCCTGACCAGTGGAAGGAAGCTTCCTTCCCCTGATTTCTTCCACAAAATAAACACCAAGATAACGCTTCTGTCGCGTATCCATCATGTATCAATCCTGTAAATGAGAACAAGAGTATGAGTAATTAGTATGAGTATTGGTATGAGTAATTAGTATGAGTAATAGTATGAGTAATTGAGTATACCGAGAACCTAGTAGAAGGAAAACTTTGACATGCCAGGGCGACCTCTAAATATTTCTCGAAAACCGTCATATTTCGCGTAGTGCAGTTAGACGAGTAACGGAACAAATTGAGTGGGTGAGAGGATACAAAATCGACACTTCAGTTTTAAGAGCTACCTTAATATATATATATATATATGAAAAGAAGGATCAACACAACGGCAAACATTCTATATGGTTTACCTAAAGTCCACAAGCCAAATTTCCCACTAAGACCTATTCTTTCGGCATGTGGTACATTCAATTATAACTTAGCCAAATTCTTCGTTCCCTTGCTTTCAAAACTCACCTTTAATGATTATTCTATTAACAACTCGTTTGATTTTGCTAAAGAGATAAAAGAGATCAATCATGCCGATTCTCTTACTATGGCCAGTTTTGATGTCTCATCATTGTTTACTAATGTCCCGTTAAAAGAAACATTAAATATCATACTAAATAAGTTATTCACTACTGATAATACTCTTATTAATGGCCTCACTCAGACTCAATTTAAAAACCTTCTCGAAATAGTGTGTTTTGATAATCTTTTCTTATTTAATAGCAACCTTTACAGCCAAATTGATGGGGTAGCTATGGGTTCCCCGTTAAGCCCAACACTAGCAAATGCATTTCTTTGCCATTACGAAGAAATTTGGTTGAAAAATTGTCCTAGTAGTTTTAAACCCATATATTACAGAAGATACGTGGATGACACTTTCTTAATATTTAACCATCCTTCACACGTAAAACTTTTTCTTGATTATCTTAATAAACAACATAGTAATATTAAGTACACGTGTGAAAACGAAACAAATAATAGTTTACCTTTCCTGGATGTTTTAGTTAAACGGGCCCATAATAAGTTCCATACTTCACTATTTCGGAAACAAACTTTTACTGGCTTGGGAACCAATTATTTAAGTTGTATGTTTTATAAATATAAGATTAGTGCTATAGTAACATTATTAACAAGAAGTTACCGTATTTGTTCGGATTACTTTTCGTTAAACGAAGAATTTAAATTTTTAAAACAGTACTTTATTAACAATTACTACCCTTCTCATCTATTCGATAACCAATTAAAGAAATTTTTAAATAACACTTTTGATACTAAACTCCCCGTAACTACAGTACAAAAAGAAACCAGATATATTAAATTACCTTTTTATGGTTATTTATCATTGCGTATTCGAGGTGAATTGTCCAAACTACTCAAGTCTAGTTATCCCCAAATAAATTTTAGATTCGCCTTCGTCAACCCACTTAAATTATCAAATTTTTTAAAGTTCAAAGATGAATTCCCCAAAACTGTATGCCCCAATGTTGTTTACAAATACACGTGCGACAGCTGTAAGGCTGCGTATATTGGCAGCACTCAACTCCAACTGGAGGTGCGCCTTTCTCAACATTTGGGCTTGTCAGTCCGTACCAACCGTCCCCTCAGTAGCCCTCCACAATCCGCAATTAGAAACCACAGTAATGAAAACGACCATCCCCTTCACAAAACTCAGTTTGAAATTTTAACTAGATCCAATAACCTTACAGAACTCCGAATTTTAGAATCTTTGTACATCTATAGAAACAAACCCTCCCTTAATAATAATAGCTCATCCTACAAATTACGACTCTTTTGACAACCAACCGTGTTTCACAGATATACCCTTTCTAATCCTCTGACCACCTAGTGTCTCTTAGACTTTGCCAAGTATGGAGGTGGATGTAAACATTGTGTATTTACCTATTGAGGTAATTTAATTTTAGTTTTTATAGTGATGAAATTTAATTTAATTTTAGTTTTTATAGTGATGAAATTTAAATGTTTTAATTTTGTATTGATGCAATTTTCATTTTGCTTTAAGGTTTTAATTTTAATGGTCTTAATATTGTATTGATGTAACTTTCACTTTTCAATTTTGTTTTAAGGTTTTAAGACTTAACTCACTGATGATGACAAAAGATTTGTCGAAACGTCTGATGTACAAATAAATGAAAATGTTTGCCGTTGTGTTGATCCTTCTTTTCATCTGTAAGCTCCGGTTCCCTAAGGAGAAGTCAATAGCTTTGATATTAACCCAGAGATATGGCCGATCGACATTGAACTATTACAGACAATGTGAAAGAGTCTATTTGAAACTGAACAAGGCTATCTGTGATGAGAGTTTCTTGTCTAAGTGCAAAAGTTATAATATTGTGCCTAATTTCCTTAGATTTAAACTTTATAATAAACGCCTCCATAACTCCAAACTATATAAATCATGGCTACATAAATTATTAAATTTGGAGCTTCAATCGAAAACTAAAACAGTGAGTTTTCTCAAGCTGAAATATAAAAATTCTCTGTTTGGTCTAAAATCTAGGGTGTCTTATATTGATTATCATTGTTTAGTTACTAAATTTCAAACTTGCTGTGATATAAAACTGTCAACAGACATAAAAGGATACATGCTGCCAAATTGGAAAAATTGGGAATCACTCAGTCGTTTTTTAATAATCCAGATAATTTTATTTGTAATTTCTCTAATAAAGTTTTAAGTATTAGAGAGAAAGAAATATTGTCGTTAGGCTTAAATTTTGATCTACCTCATTATAAACTAAATTTTTATAAATTTTTCTCTGGCTTTGAAAATCTTCTCATGAATATTAAGAATTGTGAGATCCGACCAAATTTCTCGTTTCATAACTTGGTAAAACAAGTGGAGAGCATCTCTTTTAAGAATTTTTATAATTTTAAACCCCATAAGGTGTTTTCTCCCCTCTTTAATAAGCAAGATTTTAAAATTCTTAATAATTTGAAAAAGGATAACTCTGTCATCATTACAAAACCGGATAAGGGTAAAGGAGTAGTGCTGATTGATTCAACAGTTTACATAAATAGAATGGAGACAATTTTGTCGGATACGTCTAAATTTAAAAGGGTAAAAGAGAATGTTCTGTCTAAATTACTAAAACTCGAAGATAAACTTAATAGGTGTTTGCGTAAATTAAAAAATAGTAATATTATTGCTGACAATACATACAATTTTTTATTTGCTTCTGGTTCTAATCCAGGAATTCTATATGGTTTACCTAAAGTCCACAAGCCAAATTTCCCACTAAGACCTATTCTTTCGGCATGTGGTACATTCAATTATAACTTAGCCAAATTCTTCGTTCCCTTGCTTTCAAAACTCACCTTTAATGATTATTCTATTAACAACTCGTTTGATTTTGCTAAAGAGATAAAAGAGATCAATCATGCCGATTCTCTTACTATGGCCAGTTTTGATGTCTCATCATTGTTTACTAATGTCCCGTTAAAAGAAACATTAAATATCATACTAAATAAGTTATTCACTACTGATAATACTCTTATTAATGGCCTCACTCAGACTCAATTTAAAAACCTTCTCGAAATAGTGTGTTTTGATAATCTTTTCTTATTTAATAGCAACCTTTACAGCCAAATTGATGGGGTAGCTATGGGTTCCCCGTTAAGCCCAACACTAGCAAATGCATTTCTTTGCCATTACGAAGAAATTTGGTTGAAAAATTGTCCTAGTAGTTTTAAACCCATATATTACAGAAGATACGTGGATGACACTTTCTTAATATTTAACCATCCTTCACACGTAAAACTTTTTCTTGATTATCTTAATAAACAACATAGTAATATTAAGTACACGTGTGAAAACGAAACAAATAATAGTTTACCTTTCCTGGATGTTTTAGTTAAACGGGCCCATAATAAGTTCCATACTTCACTATTTCGGAAACAAACTTTTACTGGCTTGGGAACCAATTATTTAAGTTGTATGTTTTATAAATATAAGATTAGTGCTATAGTAACATTATTAACAAGAAGTTACCGTATTTGTTCGGATTACTTTTCGTTAAACGAAGAATTTAAATTTTTAAAACAGTACTTTATTAACAATTACTACCCTTCTCATCTATTCGATAACCAATTAAAGAAATTTTTAAATAACACTTTTGATACTAAACTCCCCGTAACTACAGTACAAAAAGAAACCAGATATATTAAATTACCTTTTTATGGTTATTTATCATTGCGTATTCGAGGTGAATTGTCCAAACTACTCAAGTCTAGTTATCCCCAAATAAATTTTAGATTCGCCTTCGTCAACCCACTTAAATTATCAAATTTTTTAAAGTTCAAAGATGAATTCCCCAAAACTGTATGCCCCAATGTTGTTTACAAATACACGTGCGACAGCTGTAAGGCTGCGTATATTGGCAGCACTCAACTCCAACTGGAGGTGCGCCTTTCTCAACATTTGGGCTTGTCAGTCCGTACCAACCGTCCCCTCAGTAGCCCTCCACAATCCGCAATTAGAAACCACAGTAATGAAAACGACCATCCCCTTCACAAAACTCAGTTTGAAATTTTAACTAGATCCAATAACCTTACAGAACTCCGAATTTTAGAATCTTTGTACATCTATAGAAACAAACCCTCCCTTAATAATAATAGCTCATCCTACAAATTACGACTCTTTTGACAACCAACCGTGTTTCACAGATATACCCTTTCTAATCCTCTGACCACCTAGTGTCTCTTAGACTTTGCCAAGTATGGAGGTGGATGTAAACATTGTGTATTTACCTATTGAGGTAATTTAATTTTAGTTTTTATAGTGATGAAATTTAATTTAATTTTAGTTTTTATAGTGATGAAATTTAAATGTTTTTAATTTTGTATTGATGCAATTTTCATTTTGCTTTAAGGTTTTAATTTTAATGGTCTTAATATTGTATTGATGTAACTTTCACTTTTCAATTTTGTTTTAAGGTTTTAAGACTTAACTCACTGATGATGACAAAAGATTTGTCGAAACGTCTGATGTACAAATAAATGAAAATGTTTGCCGTTGTGTTGATCCTTCTTTTCATCTGTAAGCTCCGGTTCCCTAAGGAGAAGTCAATAGCTTTGATATATATATATATATATATATATATATATATATATACAGTGTATATATATATATATACAGTGTATATGTGTATATATATATATATATCATGTAATGTGTATATATATATATATATATATATATATATATATTACAGTGTGTATATATATATATATATATATATATATATATATATATATATATATAAACTTTATAAACGGTGTTTAGGGGGAAGCTATAGCTCAATAAAGTGCTAAGTATTGTTAAGAAGCATAATTTCGGCGTTCAGCTACATTATTTTTTCTAAATGTGAAACCCAACCAATCCTAATTCTTCATGCTCTTACTGGCATCCATCCAACGACCTCTCCAACAGCTCTACTACTTCTTCTTCCTCTCTCCATCCTCTTACCCATTCCGATGACCAAGTTACTGTCTCTTGCTTCGCTGATTCTAGTGAACTTCTATTTTTAGATATAGAAACCCAGATCCGAATTTATTTATGGATTTACAAAATTTTTCAGCAAACTAGGCTCGATATGAAGATGTGATAAGAAGGGGTGTTTATCATAATTAATATGTTGAAAAGTATACGCATATCGCTATATGATTCCTTCATATGAATTTTATGTGCAACAGGAGCCGAAGGTTAGATATCACCAGTGGTGGGCACCGTTAACCAAAAAGTTAACTTCGATAACGATAATCCGTTAACCCCAATTTTTAACTCCGATAACGATAATCCGATAATTTTACTACAAAGTTAACGGAAGTTAACGATAATCCGTTAACGATAACTATTTATTTACTAACATTTTAAAAAATCAAGGAAAAAAGCTTTAAAACCCATAGAAAATGTTTATTTATGCAAAATCCAAAAATAAATAGGTATTTAACTGTATTTTTATCAAGTTTTGCAACTTTTTTGCTTAATAACTTTTTTTTTTATTTTTAATAAAAAATGTACTGATTACATGTTTTGAAACCCTTGTAACCACTAACCATTAACTAAATTTTAATTTACCAGAGAATTATTATGGCGGGAACTGAAAGGTAAAATTAAATTTTAGGCACATTTATTAAAGACTAAGACACAATGTGCTGGTTGCCCTTCAGAAAGACCAACTTCTCAAAGTTAGGCCCAACTGCCAGTCTTGACCTCTTGGGCCTCAGGATGTCCTTGCCGAGAGAGAAGCCGTTCCACTGCGGCAGAGGACGGAATTGGCAGACTGAAGTTATGGCGGTTTGAATTCATTCGCGGAGCGGTGATCTTCCGTGAATGACTCCTCGCAGTTAACGTGTTAACGGACTTTAACAGACTAAATATCGAGTTATCGGAAGTTAACTGGTCCGATAACGATAAATGGAAATTAACTTCCGTTAATAGTCCGTTAAAAAAGTTAACTTCGTTAATTAACTGTTATCGGATTAACGCTTTAGTGCCCAACACTGGATATCACCACTGTGCGATAGTACAGGTTTCAAACTCAACTTTCTTGAATTGATAAAAAGCCTCCATTCCTTAGGATTGTGCTCTTAACCAGCTTCCTCCATGAGTGCGTTCACATCATTACAATACATTAAATCACTTTCCAAGAGAAAACGATGAGAAATGGGTACAGCGCTTACGAAACGATGATATTTTTACAGTCTTATGTAAGAGATTCCAACCTTTAAATCTAGAAACTAAGAACGCAGCCTGATTTTTAGAAAGATTCAATTCTCTAACTAGATCATTTAACTCTGACTGAGGTTCATCCGATGAAGGTGGTTGAAATTCGGTAACAGGGTCATCATTAGGGTAGGTTGATTTTGGAACTGTGAAGTTGGACTAGTCTAGATAGAAAGGTATTAATGTATAAAGAACGTTGCACCAACTCATATTTGTGAAAATGATTTTATTTTTTGAGGATTGTTAATTATTTTTAAGTTGTAAAATTGCCGAATTTTACGCGTAAAATCGGGCGCACGGCATTCGCACAATGTAAACAAACAAAATATCGGACCTTATTTCATCAAAATAATCAATTAAAATTTTGATTTTTTAACAAAACGATGCTTGAAACTTATTGTAAATGCATTATAGGTGTTTATTAGTGTATTATTTTGTATTTTTTAATGATATTTACCTATAAAATGTGTATTAAATTAAGTTATTTTATGATGCGCTCATTTAGTTGTGTTTATTTTCAGATATTTCATAAAAATGGGTAAAAAACGGAAGTCTGCAGTGTTAACTCGAAGTGATAGTGCCAAAAAATTCAGTGGCCAGCCTTCCCCTTTGGATAAAACAGAGCCTCCTACCCTCCGCCAAGTTATTCAGTACAGTTATTTCCTCAAAAACAGCCACCCGGACTTGAAAGACTATGATATTGCTAAAATGATAGCAAAGGATGTGATTGAGATCTGGCAGGCAGTGAACCGCGGCTGCCCCTGTATGAGGAATATATGTAGTGAAATTGGTGGATAAAGTGTGCTCCAAGAAAGCAAAAGAGATAAACAGGAAATCTCTTTCTACAGTCCAGGAGCAGAATCTGGAGGAAAAGCTGGATAAACTTTTGACATTTCTGCTTGCACCTGTAAGCTACCTGTTCGTCCCTGTGATGACAATGCTGTGAAGTGCAAGAAAGAAAATTGTCAAACACAGCACATAATCTGCACTTGTCCTTCCAGTAAGAAGGTAATACTATTATTTTTTAAACTTTTAACTGGCCTAACTTAGTGCGATTAGGTGCCTTTTAAATGGAAGGAAATTCAATTGTAATTGAAAAATATCCGCATTTTCCTCCTGTAATCTTCCTTCCCCCCGCCCTAGTAATACAAATTAATAATCAATTTTTTTCAGGATTTTATCTATTATTTTAGATCCGCTATTTAATATACTTTAATATTTCAGGTTCCAGTAGAGGAGAGGGAATACTTGAGAGATCAGAGGACCAAATAGGACCCAAGGGCTCTTTTCAGCTGGGATCTGTGGACCAGAGGGCTGCAGCTGAAGCAGAAAGATTACAGAGCCAGATTCAACAGCAGCAGGAAGTGGATTTGGCCACTTTTGCTTCCACACCTTCACAAGATATTTCTTTTGAATCCAGCTCAGGAGAATCAGGAGAGGTAATATATATTTTTTCTTATATCTTATCCCATTTTTACCCAAATTTATCCCTACTTTTGTCTCTATTTCCCCCCTTTTTCCCCCATTTTCGCTTTAGTAATTTATTCTTTTTTTCGCCCACTTTCGCCTACTTTTTACCTGAATTTTTACCCATTTTTCCCCCTATTTTCCCACTTCCCCCCCCCCATTTCGTTAAGTAATTTATTCTTATTTCCGCCCATTTTCGTCGATTTTTACCCATATTTTTCCCTACTTTTTCCCCTATTTCCCCCCATTTTCGCTTTAGTAATTTATTTTTTATTTTCATTTCAGCCATCTGGTGGTGAAGCTGAAGAGTTCAAGCCAAGGAGGCACCCAAGTGTAGGTTACAGCTTTTTGGAAAAACCCCAGATATGCCATGGAACTGATCAGGGGTGATGATTCTTCCAATCTTGGGGCGTCTTGCTAATGCCTTCCTCCTGGACTTACAAGCTATGGACCTGCTTAAGCCTGGCCTTGATGTGAAACAGATAATAGTTGATAAATCGAAAATGGACAGGGAAAAAGCTAGAATGAAAGTGAAAAGTGATGAAAAGCACAATGAGGGTCTGGAAAAGTTAGTCTGTATTGGGGTTGATGGGAAAGTTGACAAGGACACTTTGCTGTACAGAGAGTTAAGGATGAAAATGGGGAGACTAAGCCGAAGAAAGGAAAGGGACAAGAGCACCATTTGACTTTCACAAAGGAGCCGGGAACTGAAAGTGGAACATATCTTACTCACAGAGTCATCCCAATTAAAGGTGCGACTGGAGTTCTTCTTGGTGAAGAAGTTGCTAGTGTCTTGGAGGAGTTTAACAGTGTTCATACCCTGAAAACTGGGAAAGCTCTGCGAAATTGACTACCAAGATCTGCCACAAGTGGAATTCACCAAACTCAGTGGCCCCCTGGATGACATGGAATTTGCTGAGAAGACACTGAATTATCTCAGTAGCGACCAGAGGCTTCTTTTGGAGTATGTGCTTGGAATTTCCAGGGGCAAAGTCAACCCAAGATTTGCTGCCTGGAAAATTGAACCATTAAACTATGCAAGATGGTTGACTTTGGCAATTAGATTGATGTGTCTGTGGCCCAGAGGTGCTTACCCTCCAGAACTACAGGATAAGCTTTACCAGGCCATCAAGTTCATTGTGGAAGTGTATGCAGTCAGTTGGTTTGAGATCAAAAGGGACAGCAAGTTCCACAATCAGCAGCTGTACATCTTCAACATGATCCAGAGGATCAAGTAGCAGTCTGAAGAAATCCAGGGTGTTGCTTTCAAGAACCTGAAGTACAATGCTTTTGCCTTGCTGCCCGAGAATGTGCTGTACTCCATGATGAAGTCGGATGACTTGGAAGTGAGAGAAGCTGCTCTCAAGAAAATTCTGTCCATCAGGTAAGCATTTATTAATTTAAAAAATGTGAAAAAAAATTTGATTATGGGGATTTATTTAATAAAAAAAAGGCCCGAGTTCTATAAATCCCCATAATCGAATTTTTTTTCACATTTTCTTATCCCAATTCCCCCCTTCCCCTCTGATAATGGAAATAATCTTACCTTCTTTCTGAAAAAAAATTCGATTATGGGGATTTATAGAACTCGGGTTTTTTTTTTTAAATTTAAGTTTAATTTAAATCAGCAATTCTGAGACTAATAGGGATTAAATCTTAAACTGGAATAAAAAATAAATTAATTACACTGGGCAACACGTATTTTATGAATGATATCTGACACTTGATTCTAGGTAATTTGGGTGCGCTGAATACGAATTTCAACTCGGTTTGGCTCTATCAGGTCCTGATTCTTGTCGACAGCCTATGTGCCATTTTCCAGATTTTTCAAATTAAAACTAAAAAAATTAAGTCATGTGTTAAATTTTTTTTCAAGTTTCATGAATACAAGCAGTTCAAACTACAGTAAAATTACATTATAACGATAGAAATGACTTAAAATAAAAAAACAAACAGATATGAAGCTTTCACTGTGGCAAAAATTTTCTTTTGTAAGACTTTCTAGCGTATTTGCTTGTTGATGGCAGGTCTCTTTTCAAGCACCAGCAGTAATCAGCCATCATGTGGGAATCCCAGCGGCCTTGGTACCGTTCCTCCATAATTTTGATATCTTGGTGGAATCTCTCCCCTTGTTCGTCACTTACATCACCTAAATTACTTGGAAATTGGTCAAGATGGCTATTCAAAAAATGCATTTTTATGCTCATATTGCAACCTAACTCTTTGTAGTCCCTTAAAAGTTTTTTTACGATTTCTTCGTAGTTATCTGCCCTATAATTGCCTAAAAAGTTTTCTATCAAGTCCACGAATGAGAACCAGCCATTTTTTTCGCGTTCATTCATGACATTAGGAAAATTGCTGTCTTTAAACATTGTTCTTATTTGTGGACCGTCGAAAATTCCCGCCTTGATTTTTTTCATAACTTAAACTTGGAAATTTGAAGTTATGTATTTGAAACACTCGCCGTCGTATCTAAAGCTTTTACATATTGTTTAATGAGGCCTAGTTTTATATGCAGAGGAGGAAATATGATTTTATCTCTGCTCACTAAAGGTGGATTAATTACGTTTTTTTCTCCGACAGTAAGTGATGTTCGTGCTGGCCAGATTTGTTTGAAATAATGTTCTTCCTTGGCTCTGCTGTCCCATAAGCAAAGGAAGCAGGGATATTTAGTATACCCTCCTTGTTGTCCTAGCAGAAAATTAACCATTTTTAAGTCAACACATATGATCCACTCGTGCTCCCTATATTTGATAAGATTTAAAACCTTTTCTATATGTTCATACTTTTCTTTTAATTTTGTTGAGTGCCCAATCGGTATCGAGCCGTATAGATTGCCATTATGCAACAACACACACTTAAGACTTCTTTTCGAAATGTCTAAAAACAAGCGCCAATCATTTGCATCGTAAGACTCAACCCCCATCTTCTTTAACAAACCAACTATGTCGCAGCAATATACTAAACTATCCTCTGTTCTAAAATATTTAACAAGTTCTTCTTCTCTTTTTCTGTAAAATGAAATGTATGTGTTTGAAGTAAGCAAGTTTTTCTCTTTAAGTCTTGAAGCTAAAATTTCCGCAGCCTTTTTTGGCAAATTTAGATCCCTTACAAGATCATTCAACTCGGCCTGGTTAAACTTTTGCGGATCGTTTTGACTTTCAAATACGCTGGGGTCAAAATCGGTGTCTGACTCCTCAAAGTGCATAACAATATTTTCAGGAACATCTTCAACTAATTCTTGAGTTGGCAGACCCTTAAATTTTGGAATGGGGATCTCATTTGAATGTAGCACAGGTCGTATCGCGGTGTCGAAATTTGGGTACTCGATACAATGTTTATTTTTCTTAGTGAAGCCCGAAGTCTTGACAAAGCAAAGGTAGTAGCAATCGGTCTCGTGGTTAGTAGGCTCTCGCCACACCTGATATGGAAAAAAAATTGTAAAGCGTTAACAAAAGCGACGAGAGACTTGTTTTTATGAATTTTATCAAAAGTTATCACCCAAACATTTAACATTTCTATGTGTTTCAACCTTATGCAATATTTGAGATTCTTATAAACATTTTCTGTAAATTTTTGTTTATGTACCTAAGTCACAATTACATTTAGGTAAGTTACAGTATACTAGTGATTAAATTACGTAGTTTTATGAAATCATAAACTTACCATCGGAACTCCAAAAGGTATTTTTGAATCCGAACCCTTCGTCCAATGTCGCAGTCTTTCAATGCATATAGTGCAGGCTTTATGTGGAGCCCACGATTTATCTTGGTCCCCCAGTTTTATGCCAAAATAAGCTAAGTAAGCTCTTTTTACGAAGTCAGTTATATTTGCTCGTTGATGTGGAAGTGTAAAATTTCCACATATATAACAGAAGGAATCAGGGTTGTTTTGCACTTGAACTTTCTAGTGCTTGATGACATATTGCTTGATTATTCTGCCAATTTGTAAAGGTATTTAAAGCCCTTAATTCATATAAATTTAAGAAAATCTGAAATATAAACACAAAAATTAGTTTAAATAGGTACTTATTATGAAATAGGTACTTACAATCTATGAAATTAAACTAGAAACACGGATGAGTAGGTACAATATAAATTACGTCTAATTAAATCAACTATATTAAATCACGATGACAAAATTACTCACTAAATCATATGCCAATTCAAAATTATGTTAATGCCCAAACTTAATTAACTAACTCAACTGACTGACTGACTGACTGACTGATTGAATTGACTGATTAACTCTGGAAACGAGTCGCTTTTATATATTTTAGTTGTCCCTCTAGAATACTCTACAGAGAACAGGAACGCTCGAGAAAATTTTAGAATTCTATGATATTTTTAGCTTAATTTACTAATATTAAAATGGGTTAAAAATGACAAAATTAAAAATATTTTAGGGTGTTACATATAAAAATATACATAATACAACAATACCATAACAATAGGTACAAATACCTAGATAAAAACCTAGTTGCATAATGTGTAACTGCAAAAAGACAGCGAGTATTGAGACAAAAACCTTTTTATGAATACGACGAAAGAGGAGGGGTGTTGAGCAAAATCAGGACCTGATAGAGCAAAACCGAGTAAAAATTCGTGCTCAGCGCACCCAAATTACCTAGAACTAACTGTCAAATCTAATTCATTAGAAAAAAGTTGAAATTTGTTCCCCAGTGTTAGATTCAGTTTCTGAAGTAAATTCAATATTAGGGTGCTTCGAATTAACATAATTACGAAACAAAGGGATATGGTCTGGTGATTTGAACAGGAGAAAAGTGTCATCAATATATCTTCTATAAAAACCCGGTTTGAAGTCGGAAGGACACTCGTTCAGCCATTTGACTTCATGATGGCAAAGAAACGCGTTAGCTATGGTGGTACCAAGGGGCAGACCCATTTGAACACCTTCAGTCTGTTTAAAATATTCACCGTTGAATATAAATAAAAGGTCTTCCCCGGAAAATTTTAGTAGTTCTTTCAACTGACCTCTATTAAAACTCTGCACCATATCAGTCTCATTAAAAAGATTGTAAATACATATATCAATAGTTTCTGCAACAGGTACATTGGTAAATAAAGATTTTACATCGAAGCTAGCCATTGTGTACGAATTATTATCTAATGAGGTAATTTCTCTAACGAAAGAAAAAGAATCCCCTGCTGTATACAAATTATAAGTTATAGGTGATAGTATGGGGACCAAGAATTTTGAAGGGTTATAAATAAAAGTTCCTAGTGACGATAAAATTGACCTAAGTGGACAATTAGGTTTGTGTATTTTAGGGAGTCCATACATAATTCCTGGGCTGGATCCAGAAACAAATAATTTCGAAAAAACTGTGTCTGAGATTATATTATTAGGTTTAAGTTTTCTAAAATACCTATTAATTTTATCTTCCTGTTCTAAAATTAAAGGAAAAATGTCACCAGTTACTTTAGCAAATCTAATTACACCATGTAAAATATCTAACATTTTATCGACATACTATTGATATACTATTGATATATGTATTGACAATCTTTATAATGAGACTGATACGGTGCAGGGTTTTAATAGAGGTCAATTTAAAGAACTACTAAAATTTTCCGGGGAAGACCTTATATTTATATTCAACGGTGAATATTTTAAACAGACTGAAGGTGTTCAAATGGGTCTGCCGCTTGGTACCACCATAGCTAACGCGTTTCTTTGCCATCATGAAGTCAAATGGCTGAACGAATGTCCTTCCAACTTCAAACCGGTTCTTTATAGAAGATATATTGATGACACTTTTCTCCTGTTCAAATCATCAGATCATATCCCTTTGTTTCGTAATTATGTTAATTCTAAGTACCCTAATATTGAATTTACTTCAGAAACTGAATCTAATAGCTCTTTGTCCCTTTTGGACATTAAGATAATAAAAACTAATTCCTCTTTTGAAACTTCCGTTTACCGAAAGCCGACATTCACCAGTCTTACTACGAACTTTTCTTCCTTTATCCCTTTAGATTTCAAACGAAATTTAATTTCGACTCTGACTAATACAGCTTTCAATATCTGTTCAGATTATTTTAAACTACACAATGAACTAGATTTCACCCGAAAACTCCTTACCAAGAATAATTTCCCTTCTAGATTGGTGGAGACTACAATAGGCAGAACCCTAAATAGACTAATAAACCCCACAACTAGAGACGTAATTACAGTTCCCAAAGGTATCGTGTATTTCATTTTGCCTTATATGGGAACCTCAAGTTTTAATATTAGAAACAAACTTTTAAAATTGCTCAAGGAATTCTACCACAACTACAGAATGTGTAAAATTTATATTCACCCCGTCTAAATTGATTTATCACTTATTTAAATACAAAGATGTTATTCCTACACTTCTTAAGTCATCAATAGTTAACCAATACAAGTGTGACCACTGTATTGGGTCATATATAGGTAAGACTAAAAGACACCTAAAATCCCGTATTTACGAACATCTCGGTAAATCTGTCCGTACAAATTTACCTCTTGACAAACCACCTAATTCTCTCATACGTAACCATTCTCACAACAATAACCACCCAATTTCTCAGTCTAATTTCGCCGTACTTGCTGCCGGGAGGTCTGACCTTAAGCTTAAAATTATGGAATCTTTGTTTCATTTGTAAATTAAACCAGACCTCAGTTCTGATGAATTATCGGTAGATCTTCTATGTTTTGGTTAAGGTACTTGTTTATTTTATTTATTCTATTTACCTTTTAGTTTTGATGCTTTTATATTTTCGTAGCTACTTTTTATAATTGTAACTTTATTTTACATTTTCTTAGCTACTTTTTATAATTTTAACTTTGTCACTTTAAATTGTTATTAAGCAACTTACAATTGCAATTTGTGTTTTGTATGTGAATTGGCCTTTTATTGTTTTAGCCCTGAAGATGGAATTAGTGCATTCCGAAACGTTGGTACTGATTAAACCTTGAAGGATGTTTATTTTTTCTCTGGTGTTCCTGTTTATTATATATATACCATGGCATTCAAGAAAGGACTGACTGTTGTTGTTCTTTAATGACGATTTTTGGATGTGAGTTACAATAACCATTTTGGTGCAATTAAAATCTACACTTTGAAAATTTTTTTAATTAAAAACATTTTAATATGATCACCAGTGACCTCAACAATTTGATTCAAACGTGCTGTGAAATGTTGAATCATTCGTGCTAAAGTAATTAATAACCGTTACCCAAAATTTGGTCACGGGTAGCCTTGGACCCCATAATCCCCCGACCTCAATCCTTGAGATTATTTTTTGTGGGTTATGTAAAGAACAAAGTCTATACAGAAATAATCCAAGGACTTTTTACCATCTATAAAATTAAATCACAGATGTAACAAATGGAAATGCAGAAGATATTTCAGCACCAACTGTTCAAAATTCCAGGGCGCGTTTAAATCAAATTATTGAGGTAAATGGTGATCACAATGAAAATATACTTCATTAAAAAAATTACGCAAAGTTTATTTTATTTGCGTAGAAAATGGCTATTGCTACTCACATTCAGAAATAGTTATTAATTAAAAAATAAAAATAACTCTTTCTTGAATACCCCATATATACACACACACACACACACACACACACGAGGTCTGTTCAAAAGGTATCCGGACAGGATGTTTATTTTTAGAACAAGGTATTATTTGGAGTTGCCTGTGCTAAACATGTCTCTGCATGTCGAGACAAGTTGACTGATATGGTTGCATTTCATTGTTTAGCGTCAGTCCACTGTGGTGAGCTGATAAAGTTAAACGTGTTTTGTTTTGCTGCGATTTTTTCATGTTACTTGTTTTATGACTGTGAAGATGTTGTGCACCATGAATATGCTCCACAGGGACAAACAATAACAAGGACTTTTACATTGCAGTTTTGAGACGTCTACGTGAAGCAGTTCGGAGGAAACGGCCGCAGAAGTGGGAGTCCGAAAACTGGGTGCTTCATCACGACAACGTGCAATCTCACTTGTCGCAACTTGTCCAGCAATATTTGGCCAAAAATGCCCAAAGTACAGCGCCTCTATATTCGCCGGATTTGGCTCCATGCAACTTTTTGGTTTCCGAAACTCAAAGAAACCCTGAAAGGAGACCGATTCGATGATGTTGAGACCATTAAAAGAAATTCGACGGAGCATCTTTTGGCCATTTCGAAAAGCGCCTTCGAAAAGGTTTTCAACAGTGGCAGGATCGTTGGACAAAGTGTGTGGCTTCAGAAGGAGCGTACTTAGAGGGAGATTAAGCTCCAAACCCTGTAAGTACCATATTCTGTCTTAATCGCATCAGTCCGGATACTTTTTAACAAACCTCGTGTGTGTATATATACACAATAATCTACACTGCTGTGCAAAAGTCGAAGACATTTTACACTTTTCTACTCTCATGCATAAGGAAACTAAAACTTTATACTCAATTCAAATAAAACTTTAATTAATGGAAATATTTAAAATAAAATAACCATATTTATACAGAATATACCTTGATATAAACTGTATAGCAACCCTTAATTCACACTCATCAAAATTTTCTCAACATTGTGATCACAGCAATTCAAAGCAAACTTTACATCAGCAGCTAATATTAAGTATTGCAGTAGCTAATCCCTCACATTTAACATTCAAATATAATTGATGAAACATTGTAATGTTTTCATGTTAAAAAAAATTTTTTCCCCCTCTACAGATCCATTAACCCTTTATTTACCTTCAGATTACTTTTTTGTACTGCAAAATAAAGATTTACCAGGATCAACTCTTTGGTTTAAACAAATTAGCTAAAATGTCAGTTGAAGATCGACATAGAATTGTGTTTCTGTATGAAGAAGGAAAACATTGAGTGAAATAGCTCGCATCACTCGATTTTCAAGGTGTGGTATCCGAAGCATTATTACTTATCAACACGTAGAGAAACATCATCTAATTGACAAACCCAGGATTGCAAGACAAAAAGCTATCTAATAAGGATGAGCAATACCTGAAAATATCTTTAGGGAATAGAAAGAAGACAGGTGCAGAATTGGCAACAGAAATGGCAGAAGGCTCGGGTGTCGTGTCCATCCATCAACAGTACGAAGGTCACTTTTGAAATCAGGACTTAAAGGATGTGTTGTAGTATTTCTATTAAAAAAGGGGAATAAGGCTAAAGGCCAAAATATGGACAAAAACAGAAATTGGACTATGGAACAATGATTAAAGGTGCTTTGGACAAAGTTAAAGTTTCACTTATTTGGATGTAGTTGAAGACAGTATGTGAGACGGCGAACAACTGAAACCTATAGATAGCCTTGCTTGAAGCCAATAGTTAAGCATGAAAGAGATTCAATTCAAGTTTGGGAATGCATCTCCTCAAGTGGTGTTGAAAAATTGCTGAAAACTTGAATGCTGGTAGGTACACACAGATTTTGATCCACCATGCTGTTCCTAGTAGTAAAAGGCTTATTGGTTCAAACTTTATCTTGCATCAAGATAGTGATCCAAAGCACACATCTGGAATAATTAAAACCTATTTGCAAACGAAAGAGGAAACTGGAGTCCTTCAATGCGTGGTATGACCACCTCAAAGCCCAGATGTCAATATCATTGAAGCTGTTTACGACTATTTGGACAAAGAAAAAGTATAAAAAATTCCAGCAACTAAGATGGTGTGTGGAAGGTTTTGGAAGAAGCGAGAAACACCGTAACACAAGAGTTTACAACAAAATTACTTGAAAGTGTCCCTAGAAAAATTTCAGCGTATTTAAAAGAAAAGAGTGGGCACACTCACTTTTAGTTTATATGAAGGTACATTGTGTATAACTATCGTTATTTTAATTTGATTTTCATTTCATTAAAGGTGTATTTGAATTGAATACAAAGTTTTAGTTTTCTCATGCATCAGAGTGGAAAAATGCAAAATATCTTGGACCATTGCACAGATATATATATATATATATATATATAATAATATATGTAAATAAAATTATTTCATGAAGGTAACAAGTGAATAATATTTATGAGGAAAGTAGCAACGAAGAAAAATTAAAACACGAAGTAGTGCTCAAGCGCTTTCGTTTAATGATATCTTCTAGAACACTGAAATTAATAACAAGATAGAGAAAATATGTACAGTTCATAGAGAAAAACAAAAACGTATTTGATTGTTGCAGAAAATATTGGAGGAAGAGCATACAATCCACTTGGAAAGCTACCAGAGTTTCAGCGCCCTGCCCCTCTTATCTAACTCTGATCTGAAAGAATCCAAAATAACAGGATCGAACGAAAAAAGGCCCTGGCTAACGTTAAAATTGTTTGTAAGTTGGATGATGGCAGACTCAAGAGCGTTTCTATTACAATGTTGCTAGAGTGAAACAAAAGTGAGGAATTATTTCAATCAATACAATGAGACAACTCTGACAAATGAACAAAAAGGGCGTTCGACCACTGTCCCGTTCTAACCGAATATTGATATTGTTTTTACATTGGACAGACGGGAAAAGATTTGGACACACGTGCAAAACAACATTAATCTTCCGTAAGAACGGAGCAGTTGTCGAACGTCCATTTTATCCATTTGTCAGAGTTGTCCCATTGTATTGATTGGAATAATTCTTCAGTTTTGTTTCACTCAAGCAACATTGTTAATAGAAACATTCTTGAGTCTGCCATCATTCAACTTACAATTTCAACCTGAACCAGGGCCTTTTTTCGTTGAACCCTATTATTTTAAATTCTTTCAGATCAGATTTACATAAGAAGTGCAAGGCGCTAAAACTCTAGTAGTTTTTCCACAAGGGTGTATGCTCTTCCTCCACTTTTCTCTGTACTAATCATATAGTTATTTTTCTCTGTGAACTGTATATACTGTATCGATCTTGTTATTAATTTCAGTGTTCCTGAAAATGTTATTAGACGAAAGCGCTTGAGCACTATTTCGTGTTTTAATTTTCCTTCGTGGTTATTTTATTATATATGTGTATATATATATGTGTGTGTGTATATATATACACACACACACACACATGTATATTATATATATATATATATATTATATATATATATATATATATATATATTGTGTGTGTGTGTGTGTGTATATATATATGTATGATACGCGCCATTTCATTTTATTTTCCCAAAATGAAGTGAAGCCAATCTTTCCAAAATCCAGGACCGTTAGTTCATTAACTTTAGAGACAAAATGGTTTATTGTCTTCGGCTACCAGTTTAAAATTCAAATATTGCAACGTTTGTAACTGGAAGAATAAAATTTTTTCCTGGCAAAATATGAATCTCCTCATACATATATACACCTTACCTTACCTTATGAACCTTATGTTGTTTCGTGCGTTGGTCTCTCTTCATACGGAGGTCAAGCTGGTGGCCCTGCCACTAGGTCTGGCTTGGTGAAGGAGCGAGTTGCTTTCTTGTGCTCTCCATCGTACATAGCCAGTCACGCCCGGCTCATCTGGTACCGTCCTGAGCCAGGCATCCAGTCTTCTCTTGAAGACTTCAACTTTGACCCCCGTTACGTTTTTGGGGTCCTTTGGAAGCTGGTTGAAAAGTCTTGGCCCCCTGACAACCAAGCTATTTTCCTTCAGAGTTGAGGAGGTCCCTTGTCGGGTCCTTAATTTGGGAACACACTACACATTCTGCCTTTCCTATTTTCCATTGTTGTTTGAAATGTAATTGGGTTTAGTTTTAGGTTTGGTACCAGATTTTCGATCATTTTCCATATGTAGATTATGGTGTACCTGTCTCTTCTTTCCAGGAAGTACATATATATAGGGAGTATATATACAGTATATATATATGTATATATATATATATATATGAAAGCATTCATTGATGATCTCCAGCAATATCATGAATAATAAATAGAAATATAATAGAGTCGCTGACAAGCCCAGGTTTGAATTTAACTATTATCATAGTTTATATATATTTGCATCTCTCTCTCTCTCTCTCTCTCTCTCTCTCTCTATATATATATATATATATATATATATATATATATATATATACACACACACAGCTGCACAAGTCTTTGGCAACCTGGTACTTCGTAATACAGAGAGCGATATGGATTGAAAAAGGTAATTTTACCGATTATTTATACTGATTAAATAAAACAAGAGTACATATTTATAATGTTAGCTTTATAGGGCTTAGTTTCAGTTTCAAATTCCTCTTAATATGTACCTAAGAACTAGTAAATATGTGTCCTAATTCTGGCTTTTTTCCTTATCTGAAGGTGAATCCCACATCTCAAATTTTATAAGAATGGTTTTTATTAGCGTGAGCACACGTCTAGCCATCTTTCTTCACAGAAAGTTATAAATGCATCAGTCAAATGACCACTATGAGAACAAGAGTACGAGCAATTAGTATGAGTATTAGTATGAGTAATTGGTATGAGTAATAGTATGAGTAATTGAGTATATCGAAAACCTAATAGAAGAAAAACTTTGACGTGCCAGGGTGACCTCTAAATATTTCTCGAAAACCGTCATATTTCGCACAATGCAGTTAGACGAGTAACGGAATAAAATGAGTGGGTGAAAGGATACAAAATCGACACTTCAGTTTTAAGGGCCACCCTAACACACACCCACCCATCCACACACACACACACACGCACACAAACTAGTATCACAATCATACTAGTATTGTTTGCTGTTCACACCCATAAGTACAAAATAGACAAATCAATTCTTTCACTATTTAAACCTTCAAAAAAAGGTACAAATTATTTTCCGTTGGCCGATCAGATAATGAGAATATCAAAAATTCGCTCTCACTACATTGGTAGGTATGACACAAGATCACTAAACACGACTATAAGTCACCAACGAAACGTGAAAAAATATGCGCTGATCAGTTATTCACCCAAACGGATATCCTGCTTTCCACTTTATGGTAACACGTTATCAGTTCACCAAACTTCTTTCTTAAGTATCGGAAAATACTTTTATATTTAACAATATATGACCAAACTCTTTTGGCATAAGATCCCCTCATATGCAGGATTGATACATGATGGATACGCGACAGAAGCGTTATCTTGGTGTTTATTTTGTGGAAGAAATCAGGGGTAGGAAGCTTCCTTCCATTGGTCAGGCCTTTGGCCATCTCCTCTTCCTTCACGAGGAGAAGAAGCAGCCTGTCCGTGAGGCAAGCCGCAACACCGTCAGGGCCGTAATGGAATTCTGGCATTTGGCAGGCATTCCCACTCAGGCTGAACAGCACTGCATTGCCAACCTCGAACGGACCTTCGACGAGTGGAAAGGGCTGAAAAAACACAAGACCAGGACCGGCGATGCGCACGAGAAAAAAGAAGATTTTAAGGAGAAGTTGAACGCTTTGTTTGACATTGCGCACGCGGATGCCATGAAGATGATCAAGAACCCTGAAGACAAGGCCTTCCTCCAGATGCAGAGGCAGAAGGAGAGGACTGGATACATCGCTGGACTGGATTTGGAGCAAACGAGAAGGAATGAACCAGCGGCGAAGAGGAATGTTCAGGAGAAGCTCCGGAAGAGGAAAGCCGCTGAGGAGTGCGAAGCATCTACCAGCCGAGCAGTTTTCGAGTCGTCTTATTCCTACGCATCCGAAGAGGAGACAGGGGACGACTCAGGTGCCTGCGGAGGAGCGTGCCCTCCGAAGCGAAGTAGGGGGAGGACCAACATCATGACAGCCGGACTGGCAGCCGCACTTGACAGGACACAGATCTCCTCCAGGAGAGCCGCTTACACACTGACGGAAGCTGCTAGCAGTCTCGGACGGAATGCGGAAGAGCTGAACATAAACCGCGACTTCATTCAGCGACTCCGGGCTTGGCACCGATCGGAGACGGCACAAAAGATGAAGGAAGAATTCCCGGGTGAAGGTCCCCTCGTCGTCCATTGGGACGGGAAGTTGATGGAGGACTTGACGAGCAGGGAGCACGTAGAGCGCCTTCCAATCATTGTTTCGTGGCAAGGAGTTGAGAAGCTTCTTGGGGTCCCAAAGCTTCACACAGGAACCGGGGAGGCTCAAGCGTCAGCTGTTGTTGCTTGCCTGCAGGAGTGGGGTATCAGTGACCGGGTTCAAACTCTGTGTTTTGATACAACAGCATCCAACATAGGACATCGCTCCGGAGCCTGCTACCTGATTGAACAGAAGCTGTGAAGAGATCTTCTCTACCTTGCTTGTCGTCACCACATCTTGGAACTGGTGATCGGAGCGGCTTTCGAGGCCGCAGTGCGAGTTCCATCAACAGGACTGGATATCCAGCTCTTCAATCGGTTTCGGGGGAAGTGGTCTTTCATCAACCAGAAGGATATCAAGCCCGCGATCACTGATCCTGTTGTGGAGGCTGCAGTTGCCCCGGTCAAGGAAGAATTCCTTCAGTTCTTCAAGTCCCAAACGGAGCATACCAGGGAACTCGTGGAACTCTGCATCATCTTCCTTGGGGTTACCCCACAGCGAGGCATTCACTTCAGTGCTCCTGGAGGAATGCACCGAGCTCGCTGGATGGCCAAGGGCCTCTACGCCATCAAGATCTGGCTTTTTCGGGACCAGTTCAAGTTGACCGCAGTGGAGGAGAAGGGCATCAAAGAACTCGCCTTGTTCGCTGTCATCGTGTACGCGGAAGCCTGGACAACGGCTCCACTTCCTCACCAGGCTCCTCTCAACGACTTCCTCCTCATGAAGTCCTTGTTGAAGTACCCGCACAAGGCCATCAGTAAGGCGACCGCCAAGAAGCTCTCACACCATCTGTGGTATCTTTCCGAAGAACTGGTCGGTTTGTCTCCCTTCAATGAAAGGGTGTCCTGGGGAACAAAGCAGTTGATGGTGGAAGCCATGGAAGGCGAGGAAGAAGATTCTCCCAAAAGACCGAAGCTGGATGCAAGGATCTTCTTGGATGACGATGGAAAGGGTCTTGAGCAACTGGTGTCCGCAAACTCCAAGGCTCTTTTCACGAGGTTGGTCCTTCGGATGATTTCCTCCGCCAAGACCCCCGCGAATGGCCCCAGTCCCAAAGCTTCCAAGCTGCCGCAAATCTGGTCCAGTCCATGGCTGTGGTCAACGATAGAGCAGAGAGAGGAGTTGCCCTTATTCAAGACTTTAACAAGAAGCTGACCAGCGATGAGGAGCAGCTCCAATTCCTCCTTCAAGTCGTCGCAGACCACCGAAAGAAGTTCCCGGACTACAGAAAGCGACACTTTTGAACAAAGGCAGGTAACAATGAGTGGCTTGCACCACGGTACCCCCGCCTTTGAGCGGCTAAAACCTACTTTTGAGTAGGGGGGACCTGCATGCCCTGGGGCCAATAGTGTCAAAATATAGAATGAGGGCGACCTCTAAATATTGAGCAATACGAATAAAATCTTGCACGATGAATTATCTCCTGAAATAGCATCTATCTGGGGGTGAGAGCGAAATTTCCGTCACTTTCTGTTTTGAGGTCATATAAGGGCCACCCTAGTGTGTTGTGTGTGTGGGTGAGTGGGTGGGTGGTTGTTTCACCACCTTCGTAACAGCGATGGGCCTGTGACGGAGGGACCTACAGTTTTTACGTGGGATCTGAACCACAGGTCTCTATATCATCTGACGCAGAGGACGATCACCATCCAACTACTAACCAAACCCAATGTCGTGAACTTCGCTGATTTACGAGAAGTGTTTCAGGCAATCAATATTTGTTGCTGTTGGTTAGCCGATCAGCCCACCCTGATCGAGCAAGTCGGCGGCACGCAGGTAACCGATCGCCCTCTCCGGAGTGGACCACAGGTTCAGCGCACTAGTGATGTTGTGTTGTGTTCGTTGTTGTGCTAGAGCGGTACTGTCTGTCATAATGTGTTCAATTGTTTGTGGTGTGTCCTGGCACAGGTGGGCAGGTGTCGTCTGTGGAGTTGTCTAGTCTGTGTTTATTTGTCTGTAAGTTGGGGTAATGTCCACATCGGAATCGTGCTAAGTTAACTCGATCTGATCTACTCAGGCTGGTATCTGACCAGTCAATGGGTGGCGGCTTCGCACCTAGGACTGCATTCGGACCGAGTCGTGTCAGTGCTTTGTGAGTTAGGTGTGTGTGTGTATGTGTTTTTCTGTACTGTGTGATGTCTGTGGGGCGTGGTATGGAATGGAGTATTTGGTTATAATGTCTCTCTGCTGTTACCTTAATCGTGCGAGGTGTCGGTGCATGATTGTACATGTAGTGGCAAGGGTGTGTGGGTTAGTTGTCGCTGCTGCCATGAATTGTGTTCCCCTCATGTCTAAATGTTCCCTAACTTTCAGTATTTTTGTTTCTGTGTGCAGGTGTTCTATTGGTGTTGTTTGAGCGTATCCTGTAATGATACGAAGTGCCTTGTTTTGTTGTCTGTAAGGTGTTTATGTGTGTGTTTGAGATAATGGGTGCCTAGCATGGGCTAGCATAGTCCATAACTGAGCGAATATATTGTTTGTATATGAGTGATGTTGTTTCCTGCTGGTGTTCAACGTTTGTTCTCTTAGTACCCTAAGCGTGTTAAGTCTTAACGTACATTTGTTTTTAATGTCCTGAATGTGGTTTGCAAAAGATAATGATGTGTTGTATCTGACCCCAAGTATTTTGGTCCTCTGAGTGTGTGGAATGTCGGTGTTGTTTAGTGTAATCTGTGGTGTTGTCTGGTGTTCTTTTGTGTTGCTTGTGTGATGGTTGATTTTGTGGGGGCTACTTTGAGTCTATTGTGTGTGAGCCAGTCTTGTATACTGTTTATGTATGTTTGTAGGTTATTTGTAGTGTGTCGATGTTGTTGTGGGTAGATGTTAGAGTGATGTCATCTGCATATGATGATAAAGGTAAGCTTGTTATCTATGGGTGTTGGAATGTCATGCATGTATAAGTTGAACAGTGTTGGTGAGAGAACAGAGCCTTGAGGGACCCCGTTCGTAAAAAGCTTTTTTTTGGATGCCTTGCCATTAAATGTGACATGCGAGTATCTTCCTGAAAGATAGTTGCTCAGCCACCTTTTGGTGTTATTTTGCATGTTTGTGTTCAGTATTTTGTTTATGAGAGGGAAGCGTGGGATAGTATCAAATGCTTTACTAATGTCTATTGTTGCTAATAGTGTACGTTGAGCTGGTCGTCTGGAGTTGATGCCATCCATGATGTGCTGCGTGAGGTTAGTGAGTAATGTCGTGGTTGAGTGGTGAGGTCTGAATCCATGTTGAGTAGACGATAGTGGTATGTGTGGGTTGGTGATTTGTAAGATTCGTCTTTCTGTTACTTTGGAAGGTGTGCATAGTAAAGTAATGGGTCTATAAGAAGCTGGTTCTGTTGGATTTTTGTTTGGTTTGAGTAGTGTAATAATTTTACCTTTTTCTATATGTCAGGAATAATAAGTGTTGGTATGAATATCTGCTGATGTTTGTGAAAGCTAGTACTCCCTGTGGGCCAAAGTGTTTAAGGTGTATGTTAGATATGTTGTCTGGTCCAGTAGCCTTCGAATTCTTAATGTTTTTGATGATCTTGGTGGTCTGGTCTGTATTGAAGGGTGTAATGGTCGTGTCGAGTCTGTAGGTTTTCTTGTGTCTGGCTGTTTGTCTGTCTGCGTGTTTCTGGTTGTTGTCTCTGTTTAAGTGACTTATCTTTGCGTAGTGATTAACTAGAATGTTAGCTTGTGTATATGTTGGGATATTATTTTGGCTGCGACAGATAGCCGCGAGTGAGGTGTGAATGCCGCTGTTAGAGTGGGTAATGCTGTTTATAGTCTTGCTTAGCCTGGATGTATCTGTGGAGTGGTTTAGTGTTATGAATTCTCTAAATGTTTGTTTGTTTTTCTTTGAGTTTGTTGTTTATTTCTGTGTTGAGCTGTTGTATCTACTGTTTTACGACTTCTTTGTGTAGTGTTTGTGTGTTATGTTTGAGGTTGTTACGTTGCCTTATAAAGTGGGCTTTCTCTAGTGTAATTTGGGTTGTATTTCCTAATGTTGCCCTTGGGTATGTATTTGTTTGCATTATTGATGATCTGATTAAATGTTTTGAGTGTTGTATTGATGTTCATGATGGATGTGCTGTTTAATGTGGTGAATTGTTCCTCAGTCTGTATTTTGAACTGTTCCCAATCAGCCGTATGAATGTATGACTGCAAGTCTTGATATGTGTTAAAATGTAAATATTTTTTTCTGCATAAATCCTGTCAGAACCCATTAATTGTATTTTCGAGGTGTAACTATATATACACATCTTAACTGCAAACAACACACAGTATAATTAATGTAAAGAACGACGCTTGTGTAGAAGAGCGTTCCGCACAAGATGAGAAGGGAGAACGAGCAAATGAAAAATGAGGTACCTCCCAGAAATCGAACATTAATTATACTGTGTGTTGTTTGCAGTTAAAATGTATATATGTATGGCATGCGAAGGTGCCCCTTCAGGGCATTTGATTCCGCTCGTATGTAGGAGAATTACGAGTACTGACTAATCGGGTTCCTTGGTGTAGTGGTTAACATATCCGACCGGCAATTGGATGATCCAGGGTTCGATTCCTGGGAGGCACCTCATTTTTTATTTGCTCGTTCTCCCTCCTCATCTTGTGCGGAGCGCTCTTCTTCACAAGCGTCGTTCTTTACATATACTGTATATATATATATATATAACCTTGGTTTTGCTTCTGCCCAAATTGTTCATTCTGACGAGTTTAACGTGGAATCCGAACTACGCCCCACCAGCAGCCCAACGTCTTAACCACTAAGCTACCCAGACTACCTATTTATCTGCCAACCAATTACTTTATTGTGTGGAAGGATGAACAGCTTGGTTTTGCTGCGCGCCGCCTCGGGTCTCGATCCCGGGGCCGACCGATTCGTAGTCAGCAACACTAGCCATTATACTACCGAGGCGCATATATATATATATATATATATATATATATATATATATATATATTATATATATATATGTGTGTGTGTGTGTGTGTGTGTGTAAAATTGAACCATGAATAATTCCTATATTCCTATACTATCTTATTCTTTCGTGTAATTCTTATATTCATTTATATAGTTCTTGTATCCATTTGTAAAATTCATGTGTTTTATGGTTCATGTATTTATATAATCCTATATATTCGTATATATTTAACTTTATATAATACCTATATTCATATGTATGTACGTGTATGTATTCACTTTTACATAAGAACCAAAATCGCCTAACGTGAGTTTGGATAAAAATTTTGATTTGCTTTCTACTTTGGTGACTTGTTCTTCTTAAAATTTCTTAATAATTTTTTTAGATTTAGCTTAATAATGAATCCTGCTTAAGTTCTGCAATGTCATGTTTTGTGTTCATTCTCTCTTCGTTATAAAAGATGAAGTCATGTCTTGCCTAAGCATTTAATTGTAAATCTTAAACCTTTAATTTTTTACTCATATGCATATTTTAGTGTAAAGATGCATAGTTCAATTTCAACTTTTAGGTAACTTGGCAGATCATGATAACGTCAGATCTGAAATACGCGGTTTAAGATAAAAATATGGCTTCATCTTCAAATATCTTCTTTATTCGTTTAAACATTACCACAGCTAAAAATTTACTTTATTTTCAAATATTGTGCAAAAATAATGCAACCTTTTCAACATTTAATAATAATGATGTTAGCTATTTATGGGTATATAAACCCACAAAAATTCTTCCATGTTCATTCAGAATTAGACTCAAAGGCTGAGCACTACCTGTACATTTTAGCAGTAAATTACAGTTAGAAAAAGTCTTTATCTTCTCCTTCGAGCCTTGCTCTCTTCAGAGAACTTAGTCATTAAAATTTCCCGATACGTTATAAGAAGAATCAGGGAATCTTCAGAGAATTTAATAAGCCTCCCAGAATCCTCCGAGCCACTATAGAAGAACTCGGAGAGTAGTATAGAAGAAACTACTGCAAGTAACAAATTCTTTGCTGCTACCTAACTAGAACCCCCGTCGACTTCGAACCAACCCAGGCCATAGACGGAGGGGTTATTATATATATATATATATATATATATATATATATATATATATATATAAAACCTAAGTACAGTGTCTTCTTTGTAACTAAATAAACTTTTTCTCTATTTCTACAATGTTTCACCCTTTGCTCTACCATCTATTCGATATGTTATTCTATCCTAAACAGCAGACTGAAGATACTGATGGCATTTCAATTATTAGCAGTACGAACGTCTACCTACTTTTTATCACTGAATCCGACCCCATTCTCTTCAAAGAAAACATGGTTTAAATGGTTATTAACCAATCTCGATTTATCCACATAAGCTTTACTCTTGAGTTTACTGCAAGGCACCAAAGAAGGTATGGATTTAGCAAACCGATTGTATTTGCATATTGAAAATGCCTTCCTTGTATCCCATGAGAAAGACTCCTTCACTTTAATCCATTACAGGTATGAAAATTGAACCCTTCGAATACAATGATACTGGCTTCACTTTTATTGATCAGGTTTATATAAACAGTAAATATTATACACGAGAGAAGAGAGAGAGAGAGAGAGAGAGAGAGAGAGAGAATTGTTTCTGCAAAGAAATAAAGAAAGATGATCTATGAAACAAAAATGGACAGCTGAGTTACATAAAAAAGCGAATGGACTTTATCTGCATGGGTTAATGGATAGTAAGAAAATTAACTAAACAAACACGAGGTTTATCACGCAGTAATTTTTTGCCTGCACTGAATGGTTCATATGTAAATTTTCACACCATTTAACTCATGTTTTCAGGATATGTGTAATGCAAGAAAGGAATGAAATAAAATCCTTCATATCGCTTTCCCCATGGATACTTTTGGAATTAAATATTTTTTCTTTTTTATAAAAACACTTTAACACACCAACCATGCAAATCCAGTTCCAGTAAATTAAAAAAATACATTTATTGAACAATAAGGCCATTACTAACACGTTCGGTAGGGTTCATATCAGGGTCTGTGTGTGCCCATATATGAACCTGAAGACCTTTTTGCCTCTTCTTCTAAGCGGTGATTTGGAGGATTCTAATCGCAAAACACCTTTTTGGAACAATGGAAAATGATGATTTCTAGAATAGTACCGTAAATATTTAACAGAAACAAGACGTTCCTAATGAATATGGGATTCATCTTTCCAGCATCTAGCATATCATGACACTGAAATATTGAGTTGAACTGAATGTTTCATTAGTCATTTTCCATATGTACTGTACCTACCATGTGTACGTCTATCCGATATAGAAGAATTAAACGATACTCGCTCGAGAACAAAACAAACCTTGAAATAGGTTCATATATAATGTCATTTCTATGTTAATCTTCGAGCTAAAATGGCGGCTGGAAGGAGAGGTTTTTGCCACGTCAATGCATCCTAAACCGTAGACCATAGACATCCTAGACAAATTCATGTAACATATTTAACATTTAGAAAAAAGCAAGAACGAGATTTAATAAGTGACTAATACAGTATTTCCTCATTCATCATTCATCGTGTTACAGACGTATTACAAAAAGAGCAAAAAATGGCGAATGGAAATCGCTCAGATCAACAAACGTAAGTATTTCCTATACTTCTTTCACCGATGGGAGGGCATCCAAAAAGAGAGAGTTACAATTTTGCTCAGAGCGACGCCAAGCATCTGAAGTGGGGTAGGTGACAAATAAACAACTTCTGTCTTACATGGATACTTAATTTTTCTTCTTCCTAAAATATATGACGGAGGGATTCAAAAGACGCTCACACGAAATAAATTAGAAGACGAAACAGACGGCTTATTAAAAAAGAGAGACAACTGGCCAAACAACAAACAGATCACCACCTCTCACTCAGAAAATATCAACAATGGAAAAATATGTTGAAAATCAGAAAAATGAAAAAGAAAAACTCTACGACGAACAATGACAAGAATCTCATAAATATACTTCTTCCTTGCGGACCCGGTATCCCAGAGGGGGGCCAAAACGAAAATTCAAATAAAATAGTCATAGAAGCGATTAGCAATGAAACTCGCTTGAACATCCCTGAAAATATCATTACCATGCGCATCGAGTGTAAAGAATCAGCAATGATGGTGATAAAAGGACTAATTAAATTTAAGCTTTGTGATCCTCAGTGAAAGCCTGAAATTAGAAGGCTTTCATACAAATCAAACCGAAAATATTCATTAATAATCACTGGCCAACAAGTATTTTTTCATCAGATATAATTATGGGTGGGCTAGATACCTGTTGGGATGCTGATTCCAAATCTGTTTTCGGTTTTCCTCTAGCACATCTAGTTTTCGAGATGAGACCGATCATAATATATCTTTCAACCTTTCAAAGGTTCCGTGCGATGATTCCTCATTTCACGAAGGTCAAGCTTGTTGCCCCTCCTCTCGAGTTGGCCTGGTGACCGAGCAGTATTCCAATTTGGGTATGATCAGGGTTTCAGTAGTTATATTCGTATCCCTTCGTTTAAACGTTCTCACTATCTGCCCAGTTATTATCTTTGGTCTGTTCACTGCTATCTTATTTTGTGTTTCAAATTTTGCATCATCAGTCAATAGAACCCCTAAATCTTTTGCTCTAGAATTTTTCTGAATTTTCTGTCTATCTAGGGTATAATATTCCATGGATTTTAGGTCTTCTCTTTTTCCGTACCTTAACAGATGAAATTTATCAGTGTTAAACTTCATATTGTTGTCTTCCGTTCACTTGTAGATTCTGTTCATGTCTGTTTGTAGAGATCCTATATCTTCTGGGTTTCTTATTTTTCTACTGATTTTTATGTCATCGACAAAGGATGTTACTGTGCTGTCTCTGGTAACGTCTTCATCTATGTCAGTTAGTATGATTATGAAGAGTAGTGGAGCTAATACTGTTCCTTGTGGTACTGAGCTGAGGACCTCTGATTCTGATGAAGATATTCCTTGAATTGTAACAACTTGCCGCCGCTCACTAAGGAAATTATATATCCATCTCCCTACTTTTCCTGTTATTCCCATATAACTTATTTCAGTTATGTATTATGATTCCATGGTCACACTTGTCGAACGCTTTGGCACTTTCAAGTGCATCAATAATATTGTTGGTGTTCCATTACTTGTGGTAGGCATGATCGCCTGACTGAAACCCATGTTGGTTATCATTGAATTTTTTATGAGTTTCCAAAAAGTCAGATTTTCTGTCTAACTATTCTTTCAAATATTTTAGTGAGATGCGATGTAAACCGACACTGGCCTATAGTTTTTTATCTCAGATCGATCTCCTCCTTTATATATTGGGACTATGTTCGCGCTCTTCAGGATGCCCGGTATTTCTCCCGTGTCTAGTGATCGTCTCTCTCTTTCTCTCTCTCTCTCTCTCTCTCTCTCTACATATATATTATATATATATATATATATATATATGAAAAATGAACAATGAATAATCCCTCATTCATATAATTCTGATGATACTTCGTAATATTTATAAAACCTTATATTCTTATTCATATATCATTTTTACATATCATGTCCAAAATCGTATGACACGAGTTTGGATAAAATTTGATTTGCTTTCTATTTTATAATGGTGAATTATTTCTTTGCAAACTACTTAATCATTTTTGTATAAAACCCAAAATCGTACAACGCTGACAAAAGTATGGATACATTTTTGATTTGCTTTCTATTTTATAATTGGTTAACTGTTCTGTTTAATTAAACAACTTAATCATTTTCGTAGACTTAGCTTAATAATGTATCTCGTTCATTTTTTTGTATACATTCTCTCTCCGTTGTAAAAGATGAAGTCATGTCTTGCTTAACGTTTAATTTTTTAATCTTAAGCCTTTAATTTTCGTCATGTGCCTGTTTATTTGTAATTCACGATGGGAAGGCATATTCCAATTCTATTTTTAGTTAACTCGGCAGATCATAATAACATCAGACCTGTCAATATACGGTTTAAATAAATATGGATTCCTCTTGCTTAGCAGTTTACACATTGCTTCAGCAAAATTATTTGTTTTGTCTTTAAATGTTTTGTAAAGTAAATCAGCCTATTGAGAATAATAATAATAATAATAAAAAACCAGCATTAAATAATAATGACGTCAGTAGAAAGTTTAGTATAAAAGCCCATAAAATTTCTCCAATGTTCATTCTGACTAGACTTAGAGGCTGAGCGTTGCCTGTAACATTTTAATAGTAAAATATAGTAAGAAATATCTTTGTCTTCTCCTTCGAGCCTTGCTCTCTTCAAAGAATTTAGTCTTAAATAGAGAAAAATAATTTCCCGATACGTTATAAGAAGAATCGGGGAACTTTCAGAGAACTTAGTCGTAAGTAGAGAAATAATTTCCCGATACGTTATAAGAAGAAATCAGAAAGTAGTATAGAATAAAATTACTACGATTCCCTATACGGTATCAGCTACTTCAGAGTAACAAATATGTTGCTGCCACCTAACCAGAACTCCCGTCAACTTCGAACCGACCAAGGCCATAGACGGAGGGGTTAACAACTGGCGACCTTGCATCAGGATTCTTCCAGTCTCCCAAACCCTGGAAATAGAATAACTGGCGACTTTGCAACTAGGATTCTTCCAGTCTTCCAGACCCTGGAAATGGAACAACTGGCGACGCCCATTCTTCATCCAGGAACAAGTAGCCAGCAAGACACGTCTTCAGGACACGTCTTCAAGGATTTCGCCGTAGGAATCTTGTTAAGTACAGATCTCTTTTTTTTTAAAGTAATCTCTAAACATTTGAGAAGTCAGTATTATTAACAGTTAATAATGAGTATGAAGCCAGAATTAACAAGAAATACAGTGAACATTCACTACACCAGTGATACATTTCTTTTTATTGAAACAGAGTTATTTTCACTATTATAGTTAGTATAGAATAATTTTATTTTATGTACCAAACATAATAGTACCATACCTTGGCGTACATTCGAGTGAAATGTTGTTTACACTTTTTATTTTTGTTTTTAATTTTTTTCAAATTATTGAATTGAATTGACTTGCAAGTATTATGCAATGATTATGCATTATTATAATGAACAAATTGTGCATTATTTGTGCATTTCTTGGATAGAGAAAGAGATAGTTTATAGCAAAGATAGTTTATAGAGATAGTTTATAGTTTATAGAGATACTTGATAACAGTTCAAGTCAGTCGGTTGCATCCAGAGGGACAACCGCCCCAGAGAGTTAGTTATAGAGATACTTGATAGCAGTTCAAGTCATTCGGTTGCATCCAGAGGGACAACCGCCCCAGAGTGTTATATACTTGATAGCAGTTCAAGTCAGTCGGTTGCATCTAGAGGGACAACCGCCCCAGAGGATAATAGAGAGCTTAATGCTAAGAGAATCAGTTAGTTCGGATTTCTGAAAGAAATAGGAAGCCCACTCCACTTGATAGCAGTTTGAAGTCAGTCAGTTTGAAGTCAGTCAGTTTGAAGTCAGTCAGATTAAAGTCAGTCAGATTAAAGTCAGTCAGATTAAAGTCAGTCAGATTAAAGTCAGTCAGATTAAAGTCAGTCAGATTAAAGTCAGTCAGATTAAAGTCAGTCTGATTAAAGTCAATCCGGTTAAAGTCAGTCAGATTAAAGTCAGTCAGTTTTAAGTGTAGTCAGTTTTAAATGCAGTCAGTTTCAAGGCAGTCAATTTAATTGAACCTTCTTTGTTTTGTGGTAAGAAGGAAATTGACAGATTTGTCTCTTTTTGCATGCAGTATATGAGTATATAAATATAGGTGAAATATATATTTTATTGTTGTAACAAAAAAACGGTTTCTGCAAAGTATATGGTCAATTTATTTTTTTTAAATGGGTATGAAATTTTTTTTTATTATTTGAATTGTCTCGCATTGCTATAACAGAAAACGGAATTTTGGATTGATTTTCATTTTTATAATGAACTCCTAAATTAATTGTACCTAACTTGTCGTATACAGTATTATAGTTTGTGCGTGCGTTTGTTTGTTGACTCGTGAAAAGGATTTGTTTTTCCTTTTTCTCTCGGTCTTTCGCGTCGTTAAGCAAATGAGCAAAGGTTTCGTCTTTTCTTTTTTCTTTTTGTTTGCGGTTACTGTATTGGTACGCAAATAGTTTCTGTTCTTTTTTTTGTGCTTTTTCGAGTTAAATTAAAATGAGTCCGTACAATTCGAGTAATATGTCGAAATCGACAGGCAAGTTTGCATCTTCGTTTGGGATGACTTTATTAAGTGTTTATTTAAACCGAAATAGGTAATGTCACGCTTAAGTTTTTTCGTTTCAATTCTGTTGTATTTACGGCATTAGGGATAAGTTTTCTTTCTTGTTTTTCTTTGTTTCGCTTCGCCTTCCTCATTTGTAAGTTCATTTTTCTGTCCTTTGTCGTTTTTTTCGAAGAAAATGGATAGATATAATTATTTGACGAGTAATATCCCTAAGGTTCCAATTTTTAAAGGGAGAGAATACGGTGAAGTAGTACCCCCGTACGTGGACGAATGGTTTGACGCATTAGAGGGATATTATGTTCATTATAACGTTCGCGATGACATCGCGAAGATTCGAATGGTTACGCACTTCTTAGACGATGAAGAGGGTTGCGCAAGGAACGTCTTGCACCCATTCTTGTTGGAAAGTTTTACTACGTGGAACGCTTTTCGGAATTATGCTACTCAAGTGTTCCAACCGGTAGGCTACAGCGACGAAATAAATGCGACTGCATTAAGGAAGACGGGATGGTCGGAAGCTTTCTGGACCCCGCGCGAAACCATCGATGACGCAGACGATGAAGTATGTTCGTATGTTTCGGAAACGCCTTCTTGGGCTCACGAAATGGTGCTTTTCGACGAGAGCTCACAAATTTTCATGAAAACTTCTGTCAACAACCAAGCGGTTTTGGCTCTTGTTGAGGACTGCTGTCAGGCGAATTACATTAAACAAGACGTATACAAGAAGTTACTTAAGACGGCTACGGGAAATTTCGATTTGCGTTCTCGCTTGACCTGCATTGATGATGGTTGGGAAGAAAAGTACCGGAGAAATTATTCTTCCTATTGAGTTTGATTCAGTCCCTTATCTGACCCCATTTGTGGTCATATCTGAAGGAGACTGGGATGGAGATTTAATCCTGGGGATGAATTTCTTTATTACGCACGATTTCTATGTGGCCGATAGAGAAGCAGGCCTAATTCGAGGAGAGAACCCACCTTTCGAGTATGTGTGTCACCCTACTCTTCGCTCTTTTCGACTCAGGGTGAAAGAATTGTTTCAGAGAGCCCGAATGACTCCCTGGAACCAGTTCAAAATAAAGAGGAACTGCTATTAGATGGGGAAGATTTTCATCAATCGTCAATTGTTCCGTTCCAGTTCCGGCGAACGAGGAACTAGAAAGCCAACATACCTTTGGTAATTTTGAGCACGAAGACTCGAATGTCTTCACAGTAGACCCCTGTGACTCCATCGAGAGCAGTCACTCCCTTCGGTTACAGTTAGGCAGGAACTTGAAGTTCCCAGAGTTTCGGTTATTCCAAATAAATCTGAAGACGCCTCCTTTGAGTTCCGGTTTGGTCATTTCGCTTGAATCCCTATTTAAGGAAGATGACTGATTCTGTTTCAAAGGTAGAGGATTTTCCACCCAATTCCGAGACTAAGCCTACAGGTGCCGGGAGCGAACCCGAACCTACTCCCCGTCGGAAGTTGTTCGTACGGAAAGGCAAGCGCGGAATACACTTGTCCATCCAGTTAGTTTGTGTAGCATGCACGATACGCTGGGTGTCCTCAGTACGACGAGGGAAGTGCCCTATGAAGAGGCTGTCTCAAACCCCACGACGGAAGCGCTCTATGAAGAAACTGTCCCAGACATCACGAGGGAAGTTCTCGATGAGGGGAATTTTCCGAGGGATCCCCTTCTTCTGCAATTTACGTAGTCACGGAGAACTCGCCTATGTCCCTCGGACATGATGCAAGCTCGGCTTATGACCTCGAGTCTCATTGTCTTAATGAGGTTCAAATCTTGCCACGCGCCAACAACGCGTCTTTGACGAATTCGGAAGACAATTGCCACTCTTCTCTTCCCACCAAAGGGAATGATGCATCTTTGCATTGCTCTACAGGACAACGTTCATTCGATTCTGTACTTTCTAATCCGAAGGTTTGGAAATCGAAATTTGGCAGTACCATTTCAGACACCTGCCGAAAGTCTTCTCTTTCTCCTACTAAACAGAAGACTTATCTTCCTCCTGTTTCCCGTCCGATGAAACAGAATACTAATTTTTCTCCTGTCTCCTTGTTGGCCCTTCCTCAGGTCAAACCACGGGTCAAGAACCTCGGCATTGACCATAACCTTCCTTCTCCTCCTCTAAATGTTCCTTTCTACCACCATAAAACAGCTTCTGGGAATACTTATGTTCAGAATTCATCGGCTTTCTTCGTTCTTGTCATCTTAATCTGTGTTTCAAGTCCTTTCTTACCCTTCTCTATCCCTATTATCTCGCAGCCCGATAGGCCACCGCCCTTCAAGGCTATCTCCAAGATTGGCCCCACTCGTTCAGACTCCTGCCTGTTCTTGAATATTCGATTGGTCACAATTTTCTGGAGCCATCTGCCACTTTGATTTCAGAAGCGGAACTTCTATCACTAAGGTCACTCGCGTGGCTCCAAAAGGACCGAATACACGAAACGAAGAACAGTAATCATAAAGTCGGTTTATCCCATTTACAAATTGTTTCTTTAACCGTATTTCCAGTTCAGGAGCTACCACCACACGTACTCCATATACCCGTTTAGGAGATACCCATGCATTCATGCCCTACGTACTAATTTATTGAAATACGCTCGAGACGTGGAATGATTAATAGCGGAGGCAATTAGCCGCTAACGCGTACACCCAAAAAACTTGAGCAATGTCCATACGTAAACCTTTCACTGCACAATACCCTGAAATTTTATACCTTCCACGCTATAGAGTTTAGTCAATTCCAAAGTTCTAAAAAAGTTCTCAAACGACCATATCCGTTCAAAACCTTGCAGAAATCGTATCAATTTCACTTAAGTACTTTTCCAATAGTTCATTGAAATTCATCTCTCAAATTTTGTTCTCATAAAGTTGATAAAAATCGCGTTTGATTTAAAAGTGTGCACACGGTGAACTTAGACCAGTGTAAAAAGTGGACCTAGACAAATCAGACTCCAAGTGCTCAAGGACACACAAGTGACCGTTAACTATAAGTGTTCAGTAGTGCATAAGTATCGATTTTAGTGTAAAATTTAACTGATAAATATAGTGGATTAAGTACGAAGTAGATGTATTTTATTAACTATTTCTTTTTTCCTTATGGAACATTACATCCAACTACTTCTTAACTATTCTTTGTCTCCATATAACACTACATCCAATGCTGTTGTTTGAGAGGATATTCAAACTAACCCCCTAGTTCCAACTCTGGGAAGGGAACCATGTGGAGAAGGTTTTCCACAGGAAAATAATTTTTGTAAAATTTAACAATATCATTGTTTGTCTAAATTAACGTATGAATCCTTTTATTCTGTTTGCATAAATTAAAGTATTAATCTTTGAATTTTTAATATTTTATAACTCGCCTCGATGCCCCTGGATCATCTGGCCTCTTTCTTAACCTTGACTCCAGTGTGCCAAATCTATAATCTTAAACAGAGATTCCTAAATTCTAAATGTTCTTTTCGGCTAATATAAACACATAAAGGAGTTAAGTGTAGAACCAAAATATATAAATTCTTTGCTAATATCATTGTTAGACAACCTTTGCAACCTTAAGAATCTTTTGTAAACGTGGCACCATGGGAGTTTCTCCAGGGCAAAGTGCAAACACTTTGAGAGGGCAGTCGAAGCCTCACCCCTCTTGCGAGTGCGTGCCTCGCCCTTTGGGCAGCCGGTTCGGCTCAGGTCCTTGGTTCGTTAAGAACTCTCTAAGCAAGTGTCTGTTAAGGATTTGATTTTCTAATTACTGTGCATTGCAACTTAACCACCCCGACTTATGTTGTGTATATAAATCTATATTATAAAAACCATTTGTTATCATCTAGTTAGAATTAGTTAGGATGTTATATTATTGTATTAATATCATTCTAGAGGGAGAGCCCTGTAAAAATGAACAATGAATAATCCCTTCTTCATATAATTCTGATGATACTTCGTAATATTTATATAACCTTATATTTTATTCATATATTCATTTTTACATATCAAGTCCAAAATCATATGACACGAGTTTGGATAAAATTTGATTTGCTTTCTATTTTATAATTGGTGAACTATTTCCTTGTAAACTACGTAATCATTTCTGTATAAAACCCAAAATCGTACAACGCTGACATAAGTTTGGATACATTTTTTATTTGCTTTCTTTTTTATAATTCGTGAATTATTTCCTTGTAAACTACTTAATTATTTTGTATAAAACCCAAAAATCGTACAACGCTGACATAAGTTTGGGTACATTTTTGATTTGCTTTCTATTTTATAAATGGTTAACTATTTCTGTTTAAACATCTTAATCATTTTCGTAGACTTAGCTTAATAATGTAATCTCGTTCATTTTTTGTATACATTCTCTCTCCGTTGTAAAAGATGAAGTCATGTCTTGCTTAACGTTTAATTTTTAATCTTAAGCCTTTAATTTTCGTCATGTGCCTGTTTGTTTGTAATTCACGATGGGAAGGCATATTCCAATTCCATTTTTAGTTAACTCGGCAGATCATGATAACATCAGACCTGTCAATATACGGTTTAAATAAAATATGGATTCCTCTTGCTTAGCAGTTTACACATTGCTTCAGCAAAATTATTTGTTTTGTCTTTAAATGTTTTGTAAAGTAAATCAACCTATTGAGAATAATAATAATAATAATAAAAAAAAAAAGCATTAAATAATAATGACGTCAGTAGGAAGTTTAGTATAAAAGCCCATAAAATTTCTCCAATGTTCATTCTGACTAGACTTAGAGGCTGAGCGTTACCTGTAACATTTTAGTAGTAAAATATAGTAAGAAATATCCTTGTCTTCTCCTTCGAGCCTTGCTCTCTTCAAAGATTTAGTCTTAAATAGAGAAAAATAATTTCCCGATACGTTATAAGAAGAAATCGGAGAGTACGATAGAAGAAAATTACTACGATTCCTTATACGGTATCAGCCACTTCAGAGTAACAAATCCGTTGCTGCCACCTAACCAGAACCTCCGTCAACTTCTGTAATAATAAAACAACGGAAATGGCTATTTTAAATCTTATGGAAGATGTAAATATAGCTAAGGAGAACAAAGAAATAATGATATCAATATTTATGGATTTGAGTAAGGCGTTTGATGTAATAGACCATAATATTCTACTTAATAAATTATATTGTTACGGCTTTAGAGGAGCAATCAGTGATTGGTTTAAAAGTTATTTGTCCAATATATCTCATTTTGTACCAGTAAATAAGGTTTGCTCAACTGAAGCGCTTGTCAAACATGGTGTGCCACAAGGCTCAGTTCTGGGTCCACTGTTATTTTTATTATATATAAATGACCTTCCACCTTCATCTGATATACTGAACTTCATAATGTTTGCAGATGATACAATTGTCTCTTTTTCTTGCAAAGATGTTAATACAACTAAGAATATATTTCATTCAGAATTCATCAGTGTAATGAAATGGTTTACCAGCAATAAACTCTTCCTAAATACCAGTAAAACAAATTTCATGATTTTTACTAATAAAAGAAATGGATATCTTCATGAACTTAATGTTAATGAAATCGCCATAAAGGAGTGTACTATAACAAAATTCTTGGTGTAATGCTAGATAAGAATTTGCAAAGGAGTGATCATGTAAATTATATCGCGAAAAAGATTTCAAGGAGCGTTGCTATAATGTTTAAACTTAGAAATGTAGTCCCTAAACAAGTTTTATTGACTCTTTATCATACTCTTGTTCTTCCTTATATAACATACTGCACCCTTGTTTGGGGAAACTCCGTTAACAACGCATTAAATGGTATCTTTGTCATCCAAAAACGAGCAATAAGGTTATTATCTGATGCTGACTTCCTTGATCACTCTAGTGCATTATTTAAAGAGCTAAACCTACTAAAGCTCAACGATATAACCAAAGTGGCACATTTTATTTTTATTTACAAGTGTAAGAACAAAATCATTAATTTGCAATGTGTAAATAGATATTTTGTAACTCATCAAGAAATCCACTCGTATCAGACCTGAAATAGATCAAAGCTTGTTATACCTCAATTTAGATTGTCTTCATCTCAAAAACTACCCATTTTCATTGGATTGAAGCTATGGAATGACTTGCATGCCGATATAAAAAATATTGTGAATGTAAATTTGTTTAAAACCAAGTTGAAATCCCGATTAATAATGGCATACTAACAAAAATCTAGGATTAATGTCCACTAATATTGTTTAATATTGTCCATTAATATTGTTTAATATTGTAATACATGTTTTAACTATTAACAATACTTATTTTCTTTACTTATGTATTTATTTATTATTATTAATTTATAACAACTAGCTGCTTATTTTTAATAAGAGCCCAGTAAAGCCAAAAGCTTAAGGGCCAAATTAAATAAAACAAATAGTCGAGCTTCACAATCCGTGGAGTGGCATCACGCAGACTCCCCACGCAAGAAAAATTTCAAAATGGCTCCCTCTGCAGGAAAGGTTATGGCCACCATCTTCTGGGACATGAAAGGGGTGATTCTGGTGAACATTATGAAGAAAGGACAAACAATCAACTCAGAGGCATATATTGCTACCCTACAGACTCCAGAGACGCAAAAAGCGAGTTCGACCTGAGAGAAAACTGGAAGACGTCCTCCTTTTGCACGATAACGCAAGACCACACAACAGCTTGCAAACAAGAGAGGCCATCACAAAAATGCGTTTGACTGTGTTACCCCACTCTCCATACAGCCCGTATCTGACACCTTCAGACTTCCATTTGTTTGGGCCAATGAAGGATGCTATTCGTGGAAGAAAGTTTCAGAGCGGACTTTTACCAGCAAGGAATAAAGGGTCTTGTTTCGAGGTGGAGGAAAGCCGTAGAAAAGGATGGAGACTATGTGGAAAAATAAAAAGTTGTAAAAAAGGTACGTAACTACTTGTGTACAAAATTTCTGGAATTTAGAAGGAAACTTGCAAAAAAAAAAAAGGTGGGGCCAAATATATAGAGTGGCACTCATATAATATGCATCCTTTATACATGTAGCGGAGTATTTTGTCGTTGCAGCTTAGGTGTAGGTTTTTGCTTTACCGTTTCTATACCCTCATGTATGGCATTTTGTCGTTTTAACTTACGCTTTCGCAGGTTGTCTTATAGTCCAGGCAATCTAGAGCAAAAATAGCTTCAACCTGGGCAAAATTGCTTCAGAAGCTTTCTAAACTGTTTCCAGCTCAGGAACCATTGCAGAATAACATATCCAAAATCCGACAAAATTGGACCCCGGGAACACCCCAAAAATGAAATTCAAAATGGCGGACTGGCAGTTTCCTACGAAATACAATAAATTTTAATTCGCTTTGTAGAGAGAGTTATGACGTTTTTCTTGATCAGTAAAATGTTTTAAAACACATTTTCGTTTCTAAATTAACCTATATGACACTAAAAATTGTATTAGGCGGCAGTATTAAACTATGACGTCACGTAATGTAAATAAAATATACTGTATGGAGTGTATGTGAGAATGGACATTGCTACATCTTTATAAACTTATATTATATACAACTCTTTAATTCCTACTACCCACTATCAAATCTGCGTATTTGTGCTTGTCATTTTCTTTAAAACTGTCATTATGTACTCCTTTTAAATACTGCAACACAGTTTATTAATTTGTGTTTTCTGTTTCAGACTGACTCGGTGTACGGCTGACTCGGTGTGCGTCCGCCTTCAAGAATGCAGACCCCTGAAGAATTGTGCGTGATTTGTAAGGAGAAATTGGACAGCGGACAGGAAGTGGTTCACATCTCGCAAAAGGAGCAGATGGTATAAATGCATCCAGCCGCAGCCGTGGAAGCGATGTTGTTGCAACAGCTGGAATAAGTGTTCACGTTGTATGTAGGAAAAGGTTTACGGATAAAAAGACCATTGAAATAAAGAAGCGACAGACCGCAGCCGAGGCAATACCAAGGAAAAGTGCTCGTTTTCATGAATACGCATTTTCCAGTGCTACTCATTGTTTGTTTTGTGATACCTTTGTGGACTTTTTTTCCAAACACAAACCAAAATCAGAGCATGTCAAAATAAGAACTACAGAGTTCTCCGAAACCATAAAAAGGTGCTGTGAAAGCCGCTGCGATGAATGGTCGTTTAATGTAAAAGGCCGTCTGGAGTATTATCTTCGTGATCTTCCTGCTGCAGATTGTGTCTACCATCACACCTGCAGCGTAAATTTTCGAAGTGGAAAAAACATTCCTCGCGCATACTCCTCCGACGATCATGATTCGAAGAAAGGGAGACCAACTAATGAAGAGCAACACCAAGCATTCCTTCAGACCTGTGCTTACCTGGAAGAGAATGATGATGAACAACTGTTGATTGGAGACCTAATTTCCAAAATGGAGGAATATCTTCAAGGAAGTCAGAGCTCTGTCTACGAACGCAGGCACATGAAGAGAAAGCTTTTAGAACGTTACGGAGACAAGATCATAATATCAGGTGAAAGTGGGAAGGCAGATGTAGTAACACTACGAGAGACAGCTAATGAAATTCTTATAGATTATCACAAAAAGTCGAAAGAATGTGATATAGATATAGAGCTACAGAAGATTTACCTAGTAGAAGCTGCTGCAAAAATAATCAGAAGTGATATCAAGTCTGTCGACTCGCCTAGAAAAGATGTGTATCCATCTCCAAATGACATCACTGCAGAAAGTGCTCTTGATTACATTCCCAACAGTCTGAAATTGCTATTATCAAAAGCATTTGCGGGACAGGATGCTTCAAGAAAAATAGGTGCAATTGGGCAGAGCATTATGCAAGCAACCCGTCCTAGAGGATTACTATGTCCACTACAGATCGGTTTGTCGGTTCAGCTACACCACAACTTTAGGTCAAGGTACCTTATTGACGTTCTCCATCAGCTGGGTTACTGTTCGTCGTATGCAGAAGTAACAAGATTCGAAAGAAACGCGGCGCTGGCAAGTGGGTCTGGCTCTTTTACTGTTGATGAAAACACTGCAGTCCTTCTAGCAGCAGATAACGTCGATCATGATGTCTGCACTTTGGATGGGAAGAATACCTTTCATGGAATGGGTATGATTGCCGCAATAACTCCGAAGATCAAGATCCACCCTTCTATTCACAGGCGTAATGTTGGTGACAATGACATTAAGAAGATTGCAACCGTTGACATTAGGGAATATAGACACGCGAGAAGCATGTTGAGGGACATCTCATTCCGCGAACTTCCAGTACCCACTGCCACCATAAGTCGACTTAGTCTTCTCTGGCAGATATCTTCAGCAGAAAGATCAGGTCCAAGTTGGTCCGGAACAATGCAGGCAATTCACGGTGGATCAAGTGTCTCACATCCAGGTGTGGCGTCGATCACGTTCCTTCCCATCATAGATATGTCGCCAACTGACATGACCTGCATATTTTCGACATTACTATATTTGAGCAAGATAGCACGCGATCAAAAAGTCCCATGCATTATTACCTTTGATCAGCCTTTGTTCTGGAAAGCTTCCCAAATCATCAATGAACAGAGAGACCTGCAGGACATTGTTTTAATGCTGGGATCATTTCACACTCTGATGAATCTTTTGGGAGCAGTCGGTACTCTTATGAATGGTTCAGGATTGTCTGAAGTACTTCAAGAAATATACGGACCAAATGCCGTTCAACACATGATGTCTGGAAAGCTGTTTCAAGAGCGATACGTGGTCATGATAGTAGATGCAGCTCTTAGTACCTTACTAGTCGCAGACGTTTTCCCTCGTAATGAAGATGGAACTCCTCATGACCTCCATAAGGAAGCTTGTGACCTGCTCGACGATGTTATGACCGCCAAACAATCAGTTGAGGATGTGGAATCTTCGAATGCATTGTCTCAGATTGCTACCACTTTGGATGCGAAGAAAACTGACCTACAATCTACTTCGCAAACAAGTCAACTCTGGTTGGAATATCAGCGAATGATCAACATTGCATCTTCCTTGATAACAGCAGACAGAACCGGCTCGTGGGATTTGCACTTGCAAGCTATGCTGGAGACCATCCCCATAATTGCAGCAGCCGGACATCACAATTACCTGAAATCGATATACCTGTACCTGCAGAAAATGTTAAGTTTGCCTTCTGAAAATCCAGCCGTTAACAAAATGTTCCAGGAAGGTAAGTTTGTGGTAAGAAGAAGCGACAGATTATGGGCCGGACTCGGCACAGACCTGGTGATAGAACAAGTTCCACTTATAACTTAGCAATGCAGGAATACACCAGAGTTTTGTTGGAAAGTAGTGAACAGCACAAGGAAATGAGGGGAAGTAGACAAATCAGGGACAGTAATGACATGAAGAAAGTACTTGAACGTCTGGAATCCTTATCCCCATTCCATTCTACCTCGGGTCTCTGCAACATTGTAACAGGGCTGACTGCTGATCCTGGAGTTAACGTTCATCAATTGCATTCAATCGGTACGAACATTGTCGCAAAAATGATTGGGAAACAAGCCTTTACATATTCTGCCAAAAGATCTGACAAAGTGAAAACACTAGGATCTGCTTCTGCCGTTGTGATCACTGATGCTTCAGATATAGAAGTAGATCCTGCACTACTGTTTCAGAGAATGATGACTGTTGCCACTGGCGGAGACATGAATCTTGAAGATGTCATGTGTTACGAACTGTGTGCATATCCTCCTGCATTGTTCGAATCACGAAGTATCTTGAGGAAACCCGATAAGTCTCAGCTAGCTCATGCAATAATCAAATACACTGACACTTTACGCATGGAAGAAGTTCAAGAAATTCAGTGCACAGACCAGTACGTATTGGATGGTGGATCTCTACTACATCGTGTTTCCTGGCGTCAAGATGAAACATATGACAGCATCGCCAACTCATATGCCGATTTCACTCTGAAAACATATGGAAAAGCAATCATTGTTTTTGATGGCTAAAGCAGCTCTCCTACGATCAAGGACATGACCCACAGAAGACGCAGCACCAAGACAAGCAGAAATGTGAATCTCAGTCCAAGCATGAAGTTTGTTGGCCAGAAGGAACACTTCTTGGCTAATGAAAACAACAAGCAAGCATTTATTTCCCTCGTAGGTGAGATGTTGAAGAAGCACGGGTGTACTGTTCACAACGCAGATGGGGATGCTGATGTGGACATCGTTCGTGCAGCAGTTTCCTCATCAGAAAATGGAACTACAACAGTAATAGGGGAAGACACCGACTTGCTGATTCTCCTTCTGTACCATGCCAAGGACAGTGGTTTCAAGTTGTACTATCGCAGCGATATAAGACGGGGACCATCTCCTAATCCTGTGTATGATATTCTCAGCATTCAATCATTGTTAGGCAATGACATCTGCAAGTATCTCCTGTTTGTGCATGCTTTCACGGGCTGTGATAGCACATCCAGAATTTTTTCGATCGGTAAAGCCAAAGCATTCGACACACTGATGAAGGTGGCTGAACTCCGTTCAGTTGCAAATACATTCTGTTCTGATTGTTGCCAACACTCTGACATTGAAGCCGCTGGAAGAAAGGCAATGCTTCTGTTGTATGGCTGCAAAACACTTGAATCCACTAACGCACTACGTCATCGAATGTTAGTTGAAAAGGTAGCTACAGCTAAATCTTTTTGTTACACCCGAACGTTTGCCACCTACCGATGCGTCCACAAAGTACCACAGCTTTCGCACATACTTTCAAATACTAATCTGGAAGTCTACAGAAGAGAAGATCGATGCAGAACAGTGGGGTTGGTATGTAAAGAATAATTCCTACTACCCTACAGCCTGCGACAAGCCACCAGCTCCAAATTATCTACTCAACATGATCCGCTGCTCCTGCAAGACGAAATGTGCTACTTCAAGATGTGGATGCAAGCGTAATGGAATGCCCTGTTCAGCCGCTTGTGGCGAGTGCCAAATCAGTGGTTGCGATAACAACCCAAGTACCAGTAATCTATCCGATGATAGTGATGAAGAGGATTAATTTCTGTATGTTTGTGACCAGGTATTACTTCTTCTGTAATGAACATAACTTGAAACTGGGAAAAAAAATAATTGTTGTATTATTGATTATAAAAATCTGTAAAAAGCTATATAACATTATATTTGCGTAATAAACTGGTTGTGTTGTATATTGTTGAATTATTTAAAACATTACAACTGAAAGAAAAAGCATCAAATGTATCTCTATAAATAAAAGCGTAAATTATATATTTTTTTTTTCGTAGGAAACATCCAGTCCGCCATTTTGAATTTCATTTTTGGGGGTGTTCCCGGGGTCCAATTTTGTCGGATTTTGGATATGTTATTCGGCAATGGTTCCTGAGCTGGAAACAGTTTAGAAAGCTTCTGAAGCAATTTTGCCCAGGTCTAACTACAAATTGCCTGGACTATTATGGAAATTAGGTGAGAGCAGTTGCTGGCCACAAATTTGCAAACGTTGCACATGTACACCCTTTCATTCTTTGACGTAACAATCACATGTCTAGTTATGTGTTGTGTTTTGTTTTGTTTTGTGTCGCCCACTTACACATTTTATATTTTTAGGTGATTTATATCAATCCACTCATCGATCATCATGCCTCAAAAGTGTAAAAATCACCCCAACAATTTCTGTTACTTGTGCGGCTCGTTCGCGACTAAATCACAACAGCGAACATTCACGAGGGATCTTCGGAAAACTTACCGGTTATACTTCGGCTGTCCACTAGGCGACCAAGATAATGCGTGGGCGCCACATGTTATCTGTACCGCTTGTTCGAATGGATTACGTGACTGGTTGAACCAAAGAAAAAAGTTGATGCCGTTCGCTATACCCATTACCTATGATATGGAGGGAGCCGAGAGACATCATGGCGATTGTTACTTTTGCAATGTTAACATAACTGGATTTTCCGTGAAGAACAAGCATAACATCGTTTATCCGAACGTAGACTCCGCGATCAGCCCGATCCCTCACGATGACACGATGCCGATTCCGTTACCTCCACATCATGGACTCGATTCTTTAGAAGACGAAAGGGAATCCGACGAAGGTGCGATTGGCGGAGATACGGGACCTTCGGCCGATTTTGACTATACACCTGACGAAGTGCAACCGGAGCCGGAAATGCTTACCCAAAACGAGTTGAATGACCTCATTAGAGACCTAGCCCTCTCCCTCTCTCTTCTTGAGAAGAACTTCCGAGTGTCACTATCGAAAACGAAACCATGATTTGGCGACATTCTTTACAGTAGACGGTCTGCTCTGCTATTCTATGATATCAATGGACTTTTCGAGAACTTGTCACAGGTACACACCAGGCACGTGCCGTGAGTAAATACTGAGGGTAGGCAGACTCAATGCGCGAGCGAAGCGAGCGGCTCCAGCTAGGGGGTCTGGGGTGGGCGCGAGCTCCCCCAGCGGGTTCCGGGGCGGAGCCCCAGCCACCAACGAATTTTAAGCATAATTAACCCCTTCCGCACCATTTGTGCTAATTTTTGGTCAACAACAAATATTTACTTACCGCTTTATTTGTAGATGAATTCCATTCTTCTCTCTTTGTTAGTAACAAAAATATCTGTAATTTTTTCAAAGAAATTGTAAGTGGGATTTTGCTCCATTTTAGTAAATCTTTCCTTTTCAATTGAAATTAGGGCAAGTGATGAAAGCCTTTCCTGTTTCATTCTATTCCTGGTGTAGCTTTTTAATTCTTTTCAAGCTGAAAATGACCTCTCAACAGAAACTGTTGTAGCTGGAATTGTTAAAATCAATTGCAACAGCTTCACCGCTTCAGGAAACGTTAGTTCAAGTTCATTTTGAAATATGAAAGCAAGCAAATCTTTAATTGATTTATCCCTGAACACTTGTGCACTATAAATTCCAGCTAGATCAGTTTTCAATCTTATGACATCGAAGAAGTTACCATAATTCTTCTCTAAACTTTCTAGTGCATCCTTATCAATTTCTGTAGCTAGTTTTAGAAACTTTTTACTATCAACTAATGAAATAAATTGTAAATTTTTGAAGTCACTGTATCTTTCTTCCATATGGTGCAGTATATCATTCAATATTAGACAGAATATTCTTTCTCTTTCTTTTTTAATTGGACCTTTTGTACGACATTTTGATTCAGTCAAGTTATTTTCTTTGAAACATTCTTCAAACTTCTCATAGATATCATCAAAATTTTTGCGCAGACCCTCGAGGGAATTCATTGTTTCATTGATTCTTTCAATGCAATATGGAATATCTATAATTTTAGTTTGTAAGATATTGAAGAGTGTGTCAGTTCTAATGAAAATCTTATCATATACCACGAGAAGAAAGTATGTTGAATCTTTCGTTAGCCAATTATAAAATCCATTACTCCTCACTAAAGTATCTGAGTCCCACAATAAAGGATTGCTGTCAATGTTGTTGAAAAGTTTACAAAGGTCACTATGATAGTGTAAAATAGTTTGCACTAGCTTTGAGTTAGAACTCCATCTCGTTGATGCAGCCTTTGGAATGCGTTTATGTACTATTTCATCAAGAAATTGCGTTCGTTTTGTAGAGTGATTGAAAAATGCAGCAAGCCCATCAATGGTCTTGAAAAAGATTGTACATTCAGGTATAAATTTCGCTGACTGAGATAGAACAAGATTCAACTTGTGAGCGTAGCAATGGGTAAATAACGCTGATGATGCCTTTTCTCTTACTTTAGCTTGAACGCCATTTAAATGCGATGCCATTACCGATGCTCCATCATATGTCTGTGCTACAAGCTTCTCAGCACAGTTGTATTTATCTAAATTTTTAAATATGCATTCTGTTACACCAGTAGCTCTTCTGTCTTTAAGTTCATCAAATCCTATGAAAGCCTCTTTAATTTCAGAATCCAATACATATCTTAAAACTGTGGAACATTGAGCTGTATTTGAAATATCAGTCGATTCATCCACTTCTATAGCAATGAATGGGGATCTTGTGATATCTTCTTTAATATTATTTTCTACAGCTATGCCTACTGCTTCAGTCAAGTCATTTTGTATCTTGTTAGAAACGCCAGAAAACACGGATGAAGTCTGCAAATGTTGTGCTAATTTTTGGTCAAATTTTGCAGTGTAGTTCAGTAACTCAATATAGTTTCCACGATTTAAAGAGGATGTATCTTCATTATCACCGCGGAAAGCAAGTTCTTGTTTAATCAAAAAGCAAGTAGCAGAAATTAATGTTTTCAGTAAGTCTCTGTTTTCCTTTACCTTTTTATTGTGAATTTCAATGCTAAGTTTTTTTTGCTTATCTATGCTCAAGTCGATTCGTGTAGATCCAAATGTTTTCAACGATATTTGACTTTCATAATGCGCAGCAGACCTCTCGTGCTTACTTAAAGCATTAGTCAAATTATTTAAATCACAATATCCTGTTCTTATCCACACACTTTCACTAGATACGGAAAATAACAAGCATGGAAAACAAAAGAGTCTACCTGTTGTAACACAACCACACAACCACTCTTTCTTGCTGTACCACGTCGTTTGAAACGTTCTGATTATTTTTGTTCCTTTACGCTGTAGCAACTGTTTCAGTTCCGGTGTCGGCCTACCATTTTTAATCACATTCAACCTTTCTTCATAAGACAGTTTAGAAAAATTCTTAAGATACTCACTGTCCATATTTGAAAAGGGTTAAATTTTGAAATAAAATGTCTAAAATTTAGTTCAATCACCAGAGGCAAACGACAACACAGACGCGCGCACAGCCACACACCGGACCATGTGCCCGAACGGCAAAACACTGAGTGAAAAGCAGAACTAAATCTGCTTATATAGCGCAGTATTTGTCACAGCTTGAGCTCCACTCACGGCACGTGGGAAAATTTCATTGTCAAGCGTTAATATATATAGAGGTTGAAAGGCACGGGGAAATTGTGCTTCTAACACAATATTATCCATTTGCAAATTTATACATTGAATTTCATACATTAAATTAACATTTATATAATGAAGTGAAAATCATTTACGTTTTATATTTAATATTTTTAGTTTTATTCAGGGTAGGCACTGCCTACCTTGCCTATCCAGAGGGCACGTCCCTGGTACACACACCATCTGAGTGGCGCCTCTTCATTGATTCCTCACAGCGAAGCTTGAAAGCGGTTCTCTTGCATAAAGGGAACTTAAAGCCGTCCATCCAGATCCCCCACTCCGTTCATCTAAAGGAGACGTACGATAACATGAATATACTACTCGAAGCAATCCAATACAGCATTCATCAATGGAATATCTGTGGTGATCTCAAAGTCATTGGCATGTTAATGGGCATGCAGTGTCCAGCGTGTTCCTTTAGTTGATCCAAAGAAGATTTTCCTGCCACCTCTCCTCATTAAGCTCGTCTTAATGAAAAATTTTGTGAAAGCGATGGGTAAGACGAATTCGAGAGGGATTCGATACCTTGTTCAGAAATTTGCAAACATCAGTGCCGCGAAATTGAAGGAGGGACTCTTTCTGGGGCCCCAAATCAGGGAGGTTCTGCAGGATGAAGGCTTTGAAAAAAGCCTGAATGCCTTAGAATTAAAAGCATGGCCGGCTTTCAAATGGATTTGTGGAAACTTCTTGGGTAACTACAAGTCTCTCGCATACAAAGATGGAGTTCAGAAACTGCTCGATGCAGCTCAAGAAATGGGCTGTCGCATGTCCTTGATAATGCATTTTTTACATTCGCATCTAGATTTCTTTCCCGAAAACCTTGGCGCGGTGAGTGACGAACAGGGAGAACGCTTCCATCAAGACATCCAGTCAATGGAAAATCGCTATCAAGGTTTCTAGAACGAAAGTATGCTGGCAGACTACTGCTGGATGTTGTACCGCGACGATCTGGACAAGGTTTACAAAAGAAAATCGTACTCGCAACGTTTTAAGGTTGGTGTACATTTCTTTTCATGAAAAAATTTGTACTTTTATGATAAACTGTGCTGAAATTAATACCAGTCATATTTCGATAACTAGATGTGCTAGAAGAAAACCGAAAACAGACTTGGAATTAGCGTACAAAACTGGCCTAGAAAAGTGTGAATACATATTTGATGAGAGAAAAAAGTTCGATTTTGTCGACCAGTGTAATAAATCGCTTTCTAATTATAGAAAATAAATATGTGACAAAATGCTAAAACTTAAGAAAGAAAAACTCATAAAGACCTGTTACGTGAGAGAAGGGAAGAGCTATGTTCGGAAAAGTGCGGTGGTGGAAAAAATCATTATCTGCACTAAATCCGACTAAAATAATTTCTGACGTTTTGCACTATAATCCCACTGAGTTATTTACATAATATTAGTTCTTGCTTTATTATATATCTCATTGTTTATTAGTTTTCCACTCCTTATCCTTATTTTCAATATTATTTCGCCGTTATTCATTCTTCCTCTTAATTTTTAACTTCCTTTCTTTCTTTTCTTCTAGATTAGCATAAATATTATTAGTGAATTCTATTTTTTATATCATAATTTCCTATATGTTTAACACTTTGCATACTCTCAGATCTGTGAATAAAATCACTGAGTTTCAGAATACAATAAATACCAGTTATGTCCCAGTAGATATATTTTTAAACGAGGGACATAATGAGAGAAACATATCTATTTTGAATTTAAATGTTAGAAGCTTTCCAAATCACTTTGATGAGTTGACGGCCAATCTAAAATTGTTACAATATAAATTCAAATGTATTATATTGAACAAGACCTGGTTAAATGAAAATAATAGGTAATTTTTTAATATACCGGTTACATGAGCCACGACAAATGTAGAAATAATAGAGGCGACGGAGAAAGCATTTACAGTATATAGTTATAGACACTAGTCATAAAAGTAAAAGTATTGAGCAATTGACAGGCATAAGTGATCATTCTCAAACTCCAGCAGTTGAGGTGTATACTTGTATAAGTAACATTTCCTATTGAATATTAGGCATCCACCGACCACCAAATGGTAACTTGCTAACGTTTATTGCAAGCATAAATATGACTTTAACTTATGACTTTAACTTCTAATCACATCAACAATAAATAACTGTATCATTGCCGGAGATTTAAATACCGATCTCGCTAAAATAAACTCTAATAATAATGCTAATTTTTTTTACAGTCTCGTCACTGCAAATAGCTTTAATTTAACCAAAACTAAGCCAACAAGACTATAGTATAGTACCACAGAAAACTCTACTTTTTTAGACAAAATACTCTTATTACATATTACGGACCATCTGTCCATATGCGATGCTAATTAACCATTTACAAACAAAAGAGAAAATAAAAATTGACTATAGACCCTACAACTATAGTAATAAATTGAAATTTATCAGAAAAATATCAAGTTTTGAATAAATAAAAGTATTGTGACATAGAAGCAAAATTTCAGACATTTTCAAACACTAATGGGTATATTTAATGCCAATTTTCCTCTCAAGTCGAAATTCGTGTCAAAAAATAATTATATCAACCAGTGGGTGGGTCACTACAGCCCTCATTGTAACCATAAACCGTAAAGTTCTCTATAAATTATGGAAGAATGATATTATCAAGGAACATACATACAGTATAAAAGTTATTGTAACAAACTAAATTCGCTCATAAAAACCGTAAAAGCGAACCATTATTGTTCTAAAATTACCGAACGGAAGCTAATCCTATCCTAAAGGATTGTGGGATACTTTGAAGGTTTTAGTTAACGCCCCCCCCCAAAAAAGACAAATCCCTATCACAGGACAGAATTGCTACAGTGATCCCAAAGATGTGGCTAATTTATTAACCAATTTCTTTTCAAAAATAGTTAGCTACACGGCAGCAGCCATTCCACGACCAGACAGTCACTACCAACAATGTATGCCACAACCCACATCAAATACATTCTTCTTTAAACCAATTCTGCCAAACGAAACCTCAGCCACATTGAAAACATTAAAAAATAAAAGCGCTGATATCATTTCAATTCCAACAAAAATATACAAACTAATATCAGATGATATAGCAACCCTACTCATAACACCTATGAATGAGTTAGGTAATTCCCTGATTACTTGAAGATAGCCAGGGTTTGTCCAGTATTCAAATCAAGCAGCTCTGATTCTCCATTCAATTACCGGCTAATTTCCATTCTACCAACTTTAAGTAAAGTATTTGAAAGAATCGTATACAATAGCCTAATCAAATTCTTAGCTAAATACGACATCCTAGCAAAAACGCAATTTGGATTTAGAGAAGACCACATCACGGAAGACACTATCAACATGCCATTAGAAAATATCTTTAAAAACCTAAACTATAAGAAATACACAATCTTAGTTTTCTTCGACCTGTATTGGAAAGTGGGGTTCCACAAGGTACTATCCTTGAACCCTTACTTTTCTTAATGCATGTGAAAGATTTTTATCAATCAACAACATTAAACTGTATTCAGTATGCAGCCGATACAACACTCACTTCTACACACCACGATATCAACTCCATAATAAATGAAGTAAACAGGCAATTAGATCATATCTATAAATGGATGTGTGTAAATATGTTTTTACTGAACTTGACAAAATCATCATATATGATTGTAACTGAAAAACCTGTTATCGCGCACACTCCATTAATAACACTGCCCAACAAAAAACAAATTTTTGGCGGCTGATTTAATTCTAAGACCTGTTTCTGGATAATATTGATGTGCTGATTTCAAAAATCACCTTAGATTTTGTCCATCACATCAGGTTTTCGTGCAATGCAATATGCCTAATTTGGGTGATCCATGAAGGGCGCTTATCAAAATTGATGATTTTTGAGACCTGTTAACAGCTGCTTTGCTGTTAAAATTTTATCTGTGGAATACGCAAATCTGTGCATTAAATCTAAAGGTCATGTACAACATATAAAATCTTGGTATCTGTGATTTCCCCAGGTGTGAGCGTGACGTCATGAGCCAAAAAGTCTGAAAATTATAAAGATCTTGTAAAGGATTTACTTGTAAACTTTCAGCAGTTGGGTTGCAACATGAGCATTAAAGTTCACTATCTCAACAGTCATCTGGATAAATTTCCAGAAAATCTTGGTGATGTTAGTGAAGAGCAAGGTGAAAGGTTCCACCAAGATATCAAAGTGATGGAAGAACGATACCAAGGAAGATGGGATACCCATATGATGGCTGACTACTGCTGGAGCATGCAGAGATTGTCTTGACATCTCTCATTCCAGGAAGTCCTATAAGAGAAAATTTATCAGCACTGAAAAGTAAGAAAACAAGAAAAAGACAATGTTAAGAAAACTGGTCCCGTGCTTGCTTTAATATGGATTCATTTTTTGCTTATTTAAACACTTTTAATCACTTTATGTATCAATATTACCATTGTATATTAAAGTTCACTCCCTGCACAATTGTTTACTTTTCCATGCTGATTCTGAGTATGTAAAAACTTATTTTTTGAAAAGAAAAAATATTGGGCATAACCCTGCCAAAATGCGATATCTCCAAAATATCCGTATTTGATTGCTCGAAAACCTGACGTGATAGGCAAAAACTAAGGTGATTTTTGAAATCAGCACACCAAAGTTACCTAAAAACAGGTGTTAGAATTAAATCAGCAAAATTGGTGTTGGGCAGTGTAATTGGAAACGCGCCTCTTGCAAAAGTAAATGAAATTAAAGTTCTTAGCATCAAGAGAGATAAGAAATTAAATATCGAAAGCCACACATGACATGTCAAATCGAAACTATCTAGATTTCTCTACATAATATTCAAACTCAAAACAAACAATCCCCAAAATTGCTCTCCTGACACTGTATTACACATTTATTCATCCACACTTACAATATGGAATCACAGCATGGGGTAGTACAAAGAATTATATACGATACCCTCTGGAAGTAATCCATAAAAAATGCCAATGAACTCTCTCAAACAATGATAACAGGCAATCTTATACCTCTCCAATGTTCAGAAATTTAAATATTCTAAAACTAAATGACTTTTATAAACTTACTGTTTGGTATCATTTTGTACAAAGTTGCTCATAATAGAACTATACTTCGCCCATTCACAGTGCGATTACCTTCCATCAAACCAACCATAATTATAATACAAGGCTTCCCAATGATTTCATACATAAACCAAATTATTCCATTCAAATTTCAGGAAATACTCTCTCCTACAAAGAGCAGATCTCTGGAACGCTTTACCTATAAATATCAGACAAGCATCATTATTAATTTCGTTTCGCAAATCACTAAAGAAACACTTTATGAACTCCTATTAATGTATGTGTGTATATACACACACACACACACACACACTATATATACATATATATATATATATACAGTATATATATATATATATATATATATATATATATATATATATATTTATATATATATATATTGCACTTGTAAATATTACTAAAAAAAAAAAATCACCTATTATACTATATATCGGGTGGCCCAAAAAAAATGGCACCAAATTTGAGAAGTGATATCTCAATAACCATTGCAGCTAGGGACTTAAAAAACAACCAAATGAAAGATAATTCTTTTCTCTTTAAATACTTATTCTATGGCTTGATGGTTATAAGCCCATATAATGCCCGAAATTGGCTTCCACAAAAAATATATAAAAAAAAAAGTTGCGCATTTTTATTTATTCCTTGATCCTAATTTTAAATGAAATTTTTCTATTCCAGACCCCTCAAGATGGGATTGAGAGAATCTGATAAGAACATTATACAAACACTACGTGAAGAAAAAGGATATTCATTAAACAGAATCCTTTACGAATTTCCAAATAGAAATTGGAAAAAAAGAACTGTGGCGCATTTTTTACAAAAACTTAAAGAAACCGGCAGCAGTCAACGGCGTCTGGGAAGTGGTCGACCAGAAACTATTAGAACGCCAGAAAACATTGAAAAAGTAAATGAATGGTTTTAAGTCAAGAGGAACAACCGGGAACAAGTAAAAGTGAACGTGAAGTTGCGAAAGAAACCGGGATTTCACGTTCATCAGTACAGCGAATTATTCGCTGTACTGATGAACGTGAAATCCCGGTTTCTTTCGCAACTTCACGTTCACTTTTACTTGTTCCCGGTTGTTCCTCTTGACTTAAAACCATTTCATTTACTTTTTCAATGTTTTCTGGCGTTCTAATACTTCTTGGTCGACCACTTCCCGGACGCCGTTGACTGCTGCCGGTTTCTTTAAGTTTTTGTAAAAAATGTGCCACAGTTCTTTTTTTCCAATTTCTATTTGGAAATTCGTAAAGGATTCTGTTTAATGAATATCCTTTTTCTTCACGTAGTGCTTGTATAATGTTCTTATCAGATTCTCTCAATCCCATCTTGAGGGGTCTGGAATAGAAAAATTTCATTTAAAATTAGGATCAAGGAATAAATATAAATGCGCAACTTTTTTTGTTGTATATTTTTTTGGAAGCCAATTTTGGGCATTATATGGGCTTATAACCATCAAGCCATAGAATAAGTATTTAAAGAGAAAAGAATTATCTTTCATTTGGTTTTTTTTTTAAGTCCCTAGCTGCAATGGTTATTGAGATATCACTTCTCAAAATTGGTGCCATTTTTATTGGGCCACCCGGTATATGCAAAATTCACAATCTTAAATCGGGTGTAATCACAAGTTATATAAATTATATGTTAAAAGTTTCCATTACTGTATATTACACCATATTTATAATGTGCCTCATTTATTTGTATCTTTATAACTTTAAATTATATCATCATTTCTCATTTGTAATAACAGAAATTAATTATTATTGGTATTTCACCATGTACTGTTTCCGTATTGTTTACCACTTCCTTTCCTATTATTTTGAAGATTATCTCAATTTTCATCTGTAATGACAGAAAAAAATGCAAATTTATTTTATTTTCCACTAATTCTATTTATATTTCTTATTTTCCTTTGTAGCGTAAACCTATATGGATGTGATATATAACTTATGAAATGTTCTTTATTATTATTATTCTTATTATTATTATTATTATTATTATCAGTCTACAAAAAAGTTTTATGCTTGAAATGGACTTTATAAAGCAAGCAAGAACTACCTGTATTCGTTCCGTAACCACGGACGGTTGCATTGGTTAATTAACAGTCACTTCGTTTATTTGTATGATGAATATAGGTGATGTTATGAATTGTTCCATTTCCACGCTGAAACTATGAACTTTATGCCTAACTTTTTCTGGAGTTTGTAAAGTCACACGACCATGATTAAATATACGCATCTCAAACATCAACATACTGTAACTATATGAGACAGTTTTTACAGTCTACAAACTCTTTCAATGCTCAACAACTCCTTTTGTAACCCAACACACAAGCCTTAAAATTTTATGTTCTTCCTTTTTTCTTTTTTTGTAGTATTCCATTTATTCTGGCTGGGTTTTCTCTTTCTCTGCCTATATATATATATATATATATAATATATATATATATATATATATATATAATATATATATATATATATATATAGGCAAATCCACAAGGTAAAAACGAAAAAAAATTCCAAGGCTTTTCGTGTATTCAGCAGTACACCTCGTCAGGGAATGAAGGAAAAAGGCAAGATGACAAAAATATATGTTATGTACTTCAAAACAAAATAGTAGAAAGAGATTAACAAAAGGTGAACAAGTACTGATAAATGGCAAAAGATATTTTAACACGATATTGTCAATTTTATACATTCGAAAAGTCCCGTCACCCCCTACAAAATGTACATTTTTTAATACCAATTTTATTTTTGTGTGATTAATTGTATTTATATATGGTAAGTGTAATTTAAGAAACAAGTCACTAGCAATAATTACTTTAATTAATACAGTTACTAATTACAGTTGCTAATCAAGAATATCTGTGCGCACCATCATTTTCGTAACAAAGGATTATGCGCCTCCATGTGCGGTGTGAGAATCGACGCAGCATTGCTGGAGTGATTGCACCTAACGCACCTCGAACATCGTGTTTCAGTTCCTCTGTTGTGCGGTAACGCACCCGGGATACGTCCTGCTTGACGAAACCTCATACCGTATTGTCACAATAATAAATGTCACATGAAGACAGATCTGGACTTCGGGGCGGCCACTCAAGAGGGGCAGGTAAATGTTGCGAGCCACGGCCGATCCATTTGTCTCTGAACACTTCGTTGAGGAATTCCCTCACATTAATGGCAAACTGAACTGGAGCCCGTCTTGTTGAAACCACACCCGACCAAGCAACCCTAAACGTTCGAGCTCGGGCATAAACAAGTCCCGTAACATGTTGAGGTAGGCAGTTTGGTTGACAGGACCCTCAAAAAAATATGGACCGAACAAGTTCCAAGCAGACACTGCACCCCATATTATCATGTGCGGTGGATGGTGTTCCAGTTCCTGAAAGAAGTGTGGTTTTTCCTTGCTCCAGAAGTAAACATTTCTCATTTGGCGCTCCGGTAAATTGCACACGTGTCAGAAAAAATCACTGTTCCACGTGTAGGAATTGTTGGAAAAACGGTCAAAAACCGTTTACAGGCTTCATATCGTTTCTGCATGTCTGTATCGCTTAATTCATTAACAAATGACGGGCGGTATGGGTTCATGCTGAGATCTTTTGTCATGTGATCTCTCATTCTGGACATGGGGACTGCAAGTTCTTGTAATCGTTTCCGAAGTGATTTTTTCGGTGAACGAACCACCGATGCAATCACACCTTCACAGATGTGACTTGGTGATGCAGCCTTATTGAATCTTGTGTTGAAATCATTCTTGATATCATGCATCGTTTTTGCCAGCATGTGACCTTTCATGAGCCCATGTGCTCATCACTATCCTTTCCTCTAGAGTGGAAGTGGACTGGTCTGCCATTGTTCACAAAAATCTAATACCTGAAAAAGAAAAAAATGTCAATGAATCACATATAAATGCAATTAATCACACACAAATAAAATTGGTATTACAATATGTATATTTTGTAGGGGTGACGGGACTTTTCGAACACCCTGTACAGTATTCCTTTCAATTATATCTTTGTTTTTAATGAGAACTTTAGAATCTCCCACTTAATAGTATGATTACATATATACATAATACATATGGTTAAAGAATGCAGTAGAATTATTTGCTGTTCTATACGCGTATTTATGCTGTTTTACTCTGATATCTCAAGTTTTTCCCGATTGACCTTTAAATACCCGTAAAGTGAGTTACATTGTGTACATCCGATCGAATACACAGCCAACAGTATTATCCAGGCTATTGATGATGATAATGATAATGATAAGCTTTATTGGCAGGATATAAATCCCATAACATAGTATAATATGCTTGTCAATATAAAAGAGAAATCAAACAATAATACATTTAAAAACAAACTAAAAATTATGAATGACGAAAGATGAAAATAAAAAATGTACTGAAACAAGTAATAATAGCAGAAAAAACCTACCAACTGCTAAGACTACAAAAATGATGATAATGATAATGATAATGACAAGTGTGTTGTTAATTGGCAGGAGATAGATCCCCAACATAAAAAAGGTACAGCATCCATTAAGGTAATCAACGATACAACCTACAACGATACAACACTAAATTAAAAACAAAAACAAAAAAGGAATACCAATGATACACGTAAGGAGACACGAAATAATAATAATAAAAAAAATAGTAATAGCAGTTTCATAAAAATAAAACGTACCTGTTGTGGGATGGCTAATGCAGGAGTTAAGTGGAGCTATGTATAGACACACACTTTCATACCAAGATGTCCACAGTCTAGAAGACATAAAGCAAAACTGATGAATAACTTGTACAAGTGGATTATCTGAGTTTTTAATTTTCCGCATTAGACTCTATTGGGCACGTCTTGTTACCTCAGGGAGGCTCGGAATGTTGCGGTTGGCGAACATTTAAGAGGCTGATCATCTTGGAGGTAACTTATGTAGTGAGCTATACGATCTGTTGTAAAGCAAATTGAGGGTTCTGCAGGAGCCTTTTTCATAATTAACCCCGATTTACTGCCCATAAAGATTAGTGCAGAAAGAACGAAAAAGAGTGTCTTTAGCTTCGCTTGTACAGAATTTAAAGTTCCTTATAATCATGTTTGCCTTAGCACAGTAACTTCAGTATTTTTTCCTTATGTCTGAGTTGTCACTCAAGGACCTGGTGATAGTTTGGCCCAGATATTTAAATTCTTGTACCTGCTCTATTGGTTCGTCTCTCTCTCTCAATTTGAAAATAATGTCAGCTCTTTGGTTTGAGCTTTTGATATAGAATTGCACAACCTTAGTTTTAGTAACATTAAAATTAATATCATGGTTCCGAGGATATGATTCACAAATTTTTATAAGACACTGGAGACCTTTCACCGAAAGCTTATTAACACCATATCATCGGCATACCTTCGATTGGTTGGTTGGTTTTGCTTCCGCCCGAATTGTTCATTCTGACGAAGGTTAAGCTTTTCACTCCACCTCAGACCTACAGTTTAACTTGGAATCCAATTATTTTTTTTTGTGTGGAAGGATGAACCAAGTTATTTATCCTGATGTCATCTATACAACATCCCACCATTGCCTCATTAAGAGAAGCAATTAATCCATCAATATATATATTAAACAGCAAAGGAAAGAGTAAGGAGACTTGTCTAACTCCGCATGAGGAACCAAAACATTCGGACAATACATTGTCCCATCTAACAGTAAAAGTTTGGGGTGTGTGTGTGTGTGTGTGTGTGTGTGTGTGTGTGTGTGTGTGTGTACACCAAAATTTCGATAAATCCTTTATTGGGGGAGATTTAACCGTGTTGTTTTACTCGTACTTAAAGACTACGTTGATGCCAATTGTTTTAAGTAAGCTCGGAACATGTTTAAAATTTACATGGTAAGGTAGGCAAAGGATATTTTTGTGATCAAATTCATTTCAAATTACACTATTACAATACCTATTCTTAGATTTCCGAAGACATTTACCGTATCTAGAAATGGAATAGGATAACATAATTTAGTACCAACAATCATGATATTGCATGACTCAGAATCTAAAAATTCAGGCCTGACAACTGTCAATGCTCTGAGAAACAGAAGAAAAAATAGATTTTATTGAGGGGTGATGGTCAGAATAAAAATGAACGTAAAAGTTATTATTAGTTGGCTTGCGGAAAGCTTCAAATTTGAATTGATTCATGCATCTCCGAATTTTTAGATCCAGAAATGATGAGCATCCATCATTTTCTTTTTCAACAGTGAATTTTATAGATCGGGCTAAATTGCTGAGCCTACCAAGGAATTCGTCAACATCCAAATTGTCAGGCCAAAGGCATAACTCATCTATATACCGGTACCAGACAAGATTAAAATTAACAATAGTGGGCAAAATTCTACTTTCAAAAAATTCCATATACAAATTAGTTAATACAGGTGAGAGGGGATTTCCCATCACCAATCCAAACGACATAGCATAAAACTTATCTTCAAATTGAAATTTACAATCTTTGACGCAAAGCTTAATTAATTCAATAAGAGTGTTGTGTTGAACAGGGAACAAAAAAAAAAATATATATATATATATATATATATATATATATACAGGTGCGGCATAAGTTGCTTTACCGAGAATACTGAAATCACCTTGTGAAGAATAATATTTATTATTTATTATAGAAATTGTTCAGTGTTCTCCATCATGTTCAATACACACGTTGCATCTTTGAACCACTGATCAACAAATAGCGGGGCACAGTTCTTTGTCATTATTCAACGTCTCGAACGAACTCTTGGCGTATAAAGTTTTCATGTGATCGAAATCTCGAAGTTTATGGCTGTAGACTTTGTCTTTGATTATACCCCATATTCAATAATCACATGGGGTTATGTCCGGTTACTGAGGAGGACATTCGACTATCCCACGACGTCCTATCCATTCTGAAAAATATCCTTTAAGAATGCATTTCTTCCGAAATGTGGTGGAGCACCATCTTATTGCCATACAAAATAATTTTTCTCGGTATATTATTCTTTACAAGGTGATTTCATTATTCTTGGTAAAGCGACTTATGCCTGTATATATATATATATGTATATATATATATATATATATATATATATATATATATATATATATATATATATATATAGCTGATATACACATTAATTAAACCCGTGAAATTTTTTATTTTAAAATAACCAGCAGGAAGAAGTGGTACATCCACTCCGAGTACTTTCGAGTTTACTTTAACTCCTCTTCAGTTTCCCTGAAAAGGAGTTGAAATAAACTCGAAGGTACCCGAAGTGGATGTTCAATTTCTTTCTGAGGGTTATATATATATATATATACACTATATATATATATATATATATATATATAATATGATGAATAAAACAACGAAGGAAAAAAGAAACACAAAGGGGTGCTCAAGCGCTTTCGTCTAATGACATCCTCAGGAACACTGGAGTGAAAGGACAGATCAAGGCAATATATAGGTTACAAAAATAACATACATACATACATACATATTCATATATATATACATATATATACATATATATATATACATATATATAGTAAGCATAGAAAAATTGTGGGAGGAGCCAACATTTATATGGTCACAAAAGAATAAAGAAATAAAAATAAATATAAATATAAATTGAGAAAAAATTAATTACAAAATAGTGCCTTAGTGATATATATGTCACAGCCTAAATAATCATAAAGAAATAAACAGGCAAATAAAAAAACCACAAATATATATACATACATATATATATATATATATATATATATATATATATATATATATATATATATATATATATAAAGACACTTTTAGCACTTTGGCCGACCTTCAATATAAATTAAAATGGCTTGTTTATGGAACAGGTCACAAAAGAATAAAGAAATAAAAATAAATATAAATATTGTAAGTGGAGTCTACCAATTCAAGCTCAAAAGGGAAGTTTTACAATCAATTTAATAGATGATGCCAAATTGATATATATGTCACAAAAAAATAAAGAAATAAACCAAAAAAAAAACAAATTAATTATTAAAAAAATAATAAAAAATAATAATAATAAATTGAAAGATAAATTTTAAGAGAGGCACACCAATTTATAAGGGAAAAATTACCACATATGCATATTATAGTCACAAACGAATAAAAAAGTACAAGTAAATATAAATTGGAAAACAAAATGATGCCTAGATGATATATAAAGAACAATAAAATATATATACAACATATATACGGTATATATACGAAATATAAACGCAATATATACAGAATATATATATATGTATATTAGGGTGGTCCAAAAAGTTAAAGCATCGACTAAGTTCTCTCCACAAGGTTGGTTTTATGCCTCTTGGTGTGGACAGTATTTGTGCAACGTTTCACGTTATTCGGTTAATATTTAGGGGTCGCCCCACTTGCCCCCTTTTTGAAAATTTGGGAAAATATATAGACAACTGAATAACTAAATTTTTTTTTGGTTCTCAAAGAATATGAAAGAAAACAGTAAGACAATAGGACATGATAATGGGTGTATCTTCATTATTTCTTCTGCATCAGAGTCGCCTTGGATGGTATTGGTATCTGTTTTCGGTGGGCGGCTACGAGTTGTAGGAGGTACTGCTTCTGGTCCTCGTTTCGTGTCAAAGTGTCATTGTAGCGTTGTGCGAGAGCAATACCTCGCTCGGCAGCATCATTGACGACTTTCATCTTTAAGGCGCGATCTCTAAGTTCCCTGTAGTTCTTGTCATTTGGCCATTCCCGTGGATCTTTTTGAAGTAACTGGCGCGCTTCCTCCTTACCTCCAACTTTCAAGGCATCAAAGAGGGTCAATGTCCTTTTCGTGACGAAGGATGCCACATCATTTTCAACACCAGCTTCCGCCATGTCGATTCGTCGGGGGCAGCCATTCTTTTGGGGATGTTGGAGGTGTTGAACCATTCTCCTTTTGGTATCAGGATCGATCCTATTATCGAAGAAGGCCAGTCCAATCAGATGCTCCGACAAGTACCACAAGTGGCGTCTTAGAGCTGTCTTCGCCGCTTGTGCAGCTCCTCCGTGTGGATATTTTTCCAGAAGATGCAGCATTTTGAGATCATTGAGAGGAGCTTGTGTCCCCATTGGCGCTTCATGCCAGTACTTGACGTAAATCAGACTGACAAATAAAGCCAGCTGAGTCACGTTTCGTTCTTCGCGTGCTGTGAGCTTGAATTGATAGTGAAAGAGGTAGATTTTGAGCGCATAAATCGCCTTCGCCATCCATCTCGCGTGGTGCATGGGACCCGGAGCTCGGATAAAGAGTTGACCACCAGTCTTTCCCCCCAGGAAGAGCAAAGATAGTTCAAGGAACTCCTTGTAGTCGTCACGAGGTTGGCTTGCCTGAAGAGCGTTAGGTAAGTAAGTGAGCATCTCTTTTCTCATCTCTTGGAGTTGAGGGTTCTCGAACAAGCTGTCCGATGCTGAGACAAATGCTTCGTGGGAGAGAGATGGCCATTCCTTTTGAAATCGCTTAAAAAGGCCTGTTTCAGGACTTCCTGTTGAGCCAAATATTGAGGCAAAGACATCAGCAAGTACGACTTCAAGTACATGATGTCGACAACCGATCCAAACTAGCTCGTGACCCAATGCTTCTTCAATCCTGACACAGGCTCCGCGATGTAAACCCGTGTTTGACGCAGTGGTATCGAAGACGAGACCTCTCACATGCTTTTCCACGTTCCATAATTTCATAGTTTGAAGGCATGCCTGGGCCTGTGCTTCTCCAGTTCCTTGTTTCATCTTTGGGACACCAAGCAGCTCCTCCTGTCCATTGAATGTTATAAGGATTGCTATCCGATGCACATTCGTCTTCTTCCCTTCAATGCCGGGGAGAAGCTTTCCGTCCCAATGGAGAAGGACAGGGTCTTCTAGAGAGAATGATTCTAGGTCTTCTCGAGCTGCCTGTTCTCGCCCACTTTCTCTGTAGCGATGAATAGAGCTCCGAGAGCACGTCATCCCAGACAGATCATGCCCCGCGGCCTGTAATACAGCTCCAGTTACGAAAACAGCATTCAGGTCAGAAAGATTGGTGCGATCCATTGCTCCAATGACTTCTGGAGATTGGAAAATGTTCGTAACCTTGTTCTTGGGACGCTTTGGTGCCGGAGCTTCAGACGAAGAAGGAATCGGAACCGATGGTCTATAGTCGTCGTCGTCTTGCGAAAAAAGGGAAGAAGAAGAGGAAAGATTAATTGATGACACTCCTGCTTCTTCCAAATCTTTCTGTGTTGCTTCATGCCTTGCCTTCCTCTTGGCTTCCTTCTCCATTCTGGATCGCTTTCTGTCCTCTTGTGTAGTCGTTTCCTTATCAATGCCACCCATGCTGCAAGAATTGACGTCCTTGCGCTGCATGGACTGGAAATTTCGGTCCTCAACGTTGACGATTGTGCTCATGGCATCACTGGTTGCGATGTCAAACAGTTCCTGGATGTCCGCTTTGAAGATGTCTTCATTCATTCTATCGCTGGCACGTTGCCTGGTCCTGTGCTTCTTGAGTGTTTTGTAGCGGTCTAAAAGCTTTGAAAGCTTACGGACACAGGAGTCGATCCGTTGAGTTGGGATCCGCGCTCGGGTCCAGACTTCAATCACCCTCTGGCATGCCTGGTTCAGACTGTCGGAGGTGGTTTGCTTTGATTGATGTGGTGGTATTGCCCCAAGAGGAGGGCGTCAAGGCATGTAGGGAGCCTTGACGTGGATAAAGTTCCAGTTGCCATCCCTAGAAGCCAAACTTTTGGAATTGATCGAGTTTGAGCCATCGGACCTACGGAAGAAAAAGTACATTATATAATATATATATTCAGAGTGGGGCGACCTCTAAATATTCACCAATCACGCTGCAATTTTGCACAGACCATGTGGACACTAAATGGACAAAAACCACACTTGTGGAGACTATCTAAGACAATTTTGAAATTTCCCCCTATGGATTTGGACCACCCTAATGTATATGCATAAGGGAAAAAAATTACCAAATTTGTTTTTATAATTATTGTCTGAAAAAACGGTAGGTCGCAAAAGAATAAAGAAATAAAAATAAAAATAAATTGAAAAAAATTACAAATAATACACGTACACATGTATACCGCATAACCAAATATATCTAACATAAACACATATATACAAACACACACACACACACACATATATATATATACACATACAAGCTTGACCTTCGCGAAATGAGAAATCATCCCGCAGAACCTTTGTGAGGTTGTAAGGTAAGGTAAGGTACATACACATATATATATATATATATATATATATATATTATATATTATATATATATTATACATTTAACTGCATACATACATACATACATACATACATATACAACCATACATACATACATATACACACATATACATACAAACACATTTAACTGCAATGACCACACACATACTCACATACACATACATACATACACATACACGCATACAGCAAAAAAATTGAAAAATAAAATTGTAAGAGAAACAAAAGACAAAAACAAATTTTTTACCAAAGATTTAACAACCTGCCCTTTTTGTTAAATCCATTCTGAAGGAATTCAGAGCAACGGGATCGAGTTGAATCAGACCTTTACTCATGTTAAGGTTATTTGTAAGTTGAATTATAGCCGACTCAAGAATATTTCTATTAACAATGTTGCTAGAGTGAAACAAAACTGAAACATTATTCCAATCAATACAATAAATACAATGGGATAACTCTGACAAATGGACAAAAAGGGCACTGGACAACTGTCCCGTTCTAACGGAATATTGATGCTGTTTTACACGCGTTTGCAAATCCTTTCCCGTCTGACCTATGTAAAAGGAATCACATTGCTTACACCCAATTTTATAGATAATGCCTTCGTGGTTTTATTCATCATAAATGCTTTTCACGTGTCACTTTCGTGAAATAATTTTTCATATATTATATATATATATGCACTAATAAACACAAAATAACACGTGATCTTATTAATAAGCAAAACAACCACAGGGAAAAGGAAATACAAAGTCTGAGCGCTTTCGTGATATATTCACATTATCCTCCTTGATAATGTGAATATATCACGAAAGCGCTCGGACTTTGTGTTTCCTTTTCCCTGTGGTTGTTTGCTTATATATATATATAATATATATATATATGAATAGAAACGACATAAGTGTTAAGGAACGTTTCTGCACACGAGGAGGAAAGATAACGAATAATGAAAAATGAGGCGAACCGCCCGGGAATCGAACCCAGGCCTTCCAATTGCCGGTTGGACGCTCTACCATTATGCTACGGACCTCACTCAATCACAAATCGAAATTCTCCCACATAGGGCAGAAACCAATGCCCTGAGAGGAGAGGGCACCCTCGCAAATCGTGAATATGCGCATATAACTGCAATGACCGCGCAGTATATAAATGAATAGAAACGACATAAGTGTTAAGGAACGTTTCTGCACACGAGGAGGAGAGATAACGAATAATGAAAAATGAGGCGAACCGCCCGGGAATCGAACCCAGGGCCTTCCAATTGCCGGTTGGAAGGCCCTGGGTTCGATTCCCGGGCGGTTCGCCTCATTTTTCATTATTCGTTATCTCTCCTCCTCGTGTGCAGAAACGTTCCTTAACACTTATGTCGTTTCTATTCATTTATATACTGCGCGGTCATTGCAGTTATATGCATATATATATATATATATATATATATATATATGATACACACAGACCGTGCATGCAACAAGGAACTCCTCTGGGATAATTAAATCCACTATAGTCCGAATAAGTAATAGTAAATGACAAATACCATAGTTTTTCTTTTTCATGATGCTAGCCCGACGTGGGCAACGGGTCACTCGCAAAGAGGTCTCGTTGCCCACGTCGGGCTAGCATCATGAAAAAGAAAAACTATGGTATTTGTCATTTACCATTACTTTTCGGACTATAATGGATTTAATTATCCCAGAGGAGTTCTTTGTTCCATGCACGGTCTGTGTGTATCATAAAAAACTCAGGGGATCATTCTGAGTTCATTCCCTTATATATATATATATATATATATATATATATATATATATATATATATATATATATATATATATATTTGTGTGTGTGTGTGTGTGTGGTGTGTGTGTGTGTGTGTGTGTGTGTGTTTATCATTTTAACTTTTCTTAAATATTTACTAAGCATTTTACATATACATATATATTATGATTTTAGCAAAGAAAAATAAAAATACTTGAATGTTTCCGATTAATCTGTTTTTTGTAAATTTGTAAAAGAAAAATGTAATTTCAAATAATATATATAGTTTTAATCACTTTACAATACTCGTTATGTGTAATATCATAATTATATCTGGTTTTCATAAAAAAACAGTATTAACGTCACATAATCAGACAATTTGGTCGTCAATAAATGCTAACAAAATATGCAGCCAAATGTCGCACTCCGCATGTTTATCGTATTGTCGGATTAATATGAGTGTTTATTTCAATGGCAATGTAAAACCCCATAAAAATATATGAATGCAACTTAATTCACCTTCTATAAACATCGTAAGTACGTAGCGAAAATACAATTTTAACAGAAGGAAATAACTGAATGATGTCTGATGTATGAAACGCTTACAGCACGAGCGTCTGAAACCTAATTGTTGCGATGGGAAAGAAACAAAAGTGGATTCTAAGTGAATTCTGTCAACACGAATTAAAGCGAAAAATTAAAGTAAACTAAATTCGGGAGAGGTGGTGCTTACGAGGGATGAGAATATCACCACTGATATGTATAGGTGGACTATCTACCGTATACTATAAAACATTTACCATCTCAATCTTATATTGTGTTGATGGAAAACACTAAACATTTTGTTGTCACCTGAGTCATGACTCGAAATAATTTACCAAAACAATTTATACACTTTCAACGAACTCATTCGCTTTCATTCGGATAAATTAAAATTCAGGATTTATATGCCCCCTCTTCAGAAAATAAAGCATTGAAAATACGCAAATTTATTCGTGATTTCCATCATTCTTTGAAGCGGATTAATGCTGCAAAATAATAATAATAATAATAATAATAATAAAATAATAACAACAATAATAATAACAATAATAATAATAATAATAATAATAACGTATTTTAAAAGGTATACACAATATATAATTGATGCATTTTACAAATTTACACTAAATCCTCAAAGACGAGTGGAAACACTCGCGCAAATCCTTCAATAGAAGCACTAATCAGAAATTACTCTCCGCTATGGAATACATAAGCACAGGAGAACCCGGAGAGGAAATCCTGTATTTTTTGTTTCATTTTGAGGAAAGTTATTGCGGTGAACGAAACCTTTTCCTGGAGATGGTGCAAAATGCAGGAAAAGGTTGACAACGAATGTGATTTATCTCGTGAATTCTTTCTTTCGCAGCAGTTTTTAGGAAGTTCTCCAAAGTAAGAGAGAAGAAAAGAGAAATATATCCTTCTTACTCATTTGTTATTCCCTTTTAAGGCAACTAAATTTATGTCTACTTAGTCATGAAAATGGGTCTTCTTATAAAATATATATTATACATGCACTCTCTCTTTCTCTCTCTCTCTATACACGCACACACACACATATATATATATATATATATATATATATATATATATATATATATAAATAAATTATATATATATATATATATATATATATATATATATATATATATATATATATATATATACAGTATATATATATATTCAACTGCAAAGAACACGCAGTATAATAACGTTATTTATACTGCGTGTTCTTTGCAGTTGAATGTATATAATGTTACGGCATGCGGGGGGTGCCCCCTTGGGCATTGGTTTCTGCGAGTATGTAGAAGAATTACGGCGTTTGGAAGAGTGAGGTCCATGGTGTAATGGTATCGCGTCTGACCGGCAATCGGAAGATCCCGGGTTCGATTCCCAGGTGGTTACCTCATTTTTTCATTTGTTCCGTTCTCTCTCTCTCGTCTTGCGCGGAATATCTCCTATACAAGCGTCGTTTCTTTACGATATATATATATATATATATATATATATACCCACAGTGGCAGCTCGTGGTCATATGAACAAGTGGGGCCAGGGTCAGTAGGTAAGTAAGCATTGTGATTTATTTAATAAAATAATGTATATACAGTACATTCATATTTGTTTTATAAATACTCTCCTCTTCTATTTTTGCTTTGAGCAAATTTTTCAATGACCTTTTGATTAAATTGTAGAATTTTTGTTATGTCGTCCTTATATATAGACTAAACAGCAAAAGTGTTTAATCTGTCTTGTGACAGTGAATTTCTTAAAATTGTTTTTATACGCTTCAGAGTACTGAAACAACGTTAGGCATCGGCTGTAAACACAGGTGTCACTAGGACGATTTCTAATAATTTTGACACCTCTGAGAATGTATCAAGCAGCTCGTTGTCATGTAAAAATCGACACAAATCACTAACACTTGAAATGTCATTGAATGTATCATTTGCATAGATAACAGTTAATTTTGAAATTAACTTTTCTACATTTAGCATAGGATAATTGGTTTTAATGGTATTGATGTGATCGGTTGGAAAGATTTGCTTGTAAATATTAAACTCTTTGGGGTCAACGATTATGAAGGAACGAAATAATTCTGATTTTTTAAATCTGTCGTTCATCTCGTTAATCATTAGGGTACATGTTTTTTTGCGTCCATTTCCATTGTACTGCTTACATCTCTTCTCATTCTTTTCACTTGAATTGGTGTCACATTATTATCAACTGCAACTGGTTCAGGGACGTGGTTCTTGACACACTCTCGCAGGTGATTCATTGATGAGTCAAAGTTCTTCAATGACTGTGCGGTGGTAACACTAGTTGACTTGTTTGACTGCAGAACACTCTACAAAACATCTACAGGGTGGGCCGTAAGTTTCCATACATAGGAAAAATAAACATTTTTTTATGGACAACCATTTTTATTTATATAATATGCTCTACATGGTTGCCATTGTTTTGAAAACACATTTCAATACGTGTTCCCCACTGTTGATGAACACGCATTAGCACAGTTGACGTTATGCTTGTAATGGCGTTGGTGATACGTTCCTTTAGATGATTTATGTCTCGTATCTTTTCCTGATACACCATGGCCTTCAAGTGCCCCCAAAGATAGAAATCAAGGGGGGTGAGATCTGGGGATCTGGGAGGCCACTCCACAGGACCACGCCGACCAATCCAAGCATCCGGAAACTGCTGATCCAAATACCGACGCACGTGAAGACCATAATGAGGTGGAGCTCCATCTTGCTGGAAGTAAACTGGGAAGTTACCTTCCTCGTTTAGCAGGGATGGGAAAATCTCTTCTTGCAACATGTTAAGATACCTTTCGGCATTAAGATTTCCACTGAAAAATTGGTCCAATAATTCTGTCACCCCATATCCCGGCCCACACCATCACTTTACCGGCACCTTGCATCTTCGTCGGACTCAGCCAGTTAGGGTTAGCATTACTCCAATAACGTATGTTTTGCCGATTAACCTCTCCATTGACGTAAAAATTTGCTTCATCAGTAAACAAGATCTTACAAACGCATATTCTTAGGGTATCTGAAACATAAAAACAAACGTTTAAATTTTCCTATGTATGGAAACTTACGGCCCACCCTGTATATGCTTCAACGCCACATAAAAAAACGACAAAAAGAAGTTGAATTCTTCATTTTCTAACAATTTCTTAAATCCCACAGATTCGCATATACTTTTGTCATCCTAGCTGTTTTCATTTTGAATTCTGTCAAAGCATTTTAATAGCTCTTGTTTGTTCTCTCTAATACAATTGACAATTCTGGAATGAAAATTCCATCGTGTTTCAGACACTTTAGGAATGCATGTGTGGAAAACTTCCCGAAGTAAGCTGCTACGTTTGGGAAAGGTAGTGAAAAATACACCAATTCCACTCACAGTTGAGAAAAATATTCTTATTCTTTTAATTGATGAACAGACTTTCTTCATAATTAAATTTAACTAATTTGCATAACAGTGGATATAGTGCGCATGATGGTAGTATTCTTTCATTTGCACCTGCACTCCACCATGAGAGCCACGCATTACTGCCGCCCCATCATAGGCGTGAGCAACAAGTTTGTCCTTTAGGCCAAACTGTTGCAGCTCGTCTCTTAACAAATTCGTAATCCCAGCAGCTGTCCTATTTTCAACTTCGACGAAAGCTAAAAACCTTTCAACAGGCCGACATTCTTTCACATAGCGCAATATAACTACAAATTGCGAATGGCAAGGCACATCCGTAGTTCCGTCTGCTTGCACAGTAGCGTAACGAACTTTATCGATTTCGGATTTTATTTCATCCACATACACTTGATACGTGCAGTCTAAACTATCGTTTTGAATTGTTTTAGGTGTGTTTTTCGCCACTGTAGCATTTTGAAGATGATCACTTAAGGCACTGTCAAACGTTGCTATGTAGGAAATCATGTCTAAGAATACTCCACGCTTAAAAGATTGCGTTTCATCATGGCCTCGTAATGGCAGCTGATGAGAAGCACAAAATTTTAAACAGTCTATGATTCTTGTTAAGATATGTCTATTTTTCTCAACAAATTTATTGTGTTTCTTAATGCTGAGGCGATATCCGGCATCTATTTCAGATAAAATGTTCTGCTCCAAATGTTTTAAATTTGACAGCATTATTCATATGAACTGTGCTGCATTCATGTTTCTGGATCCGTTCAGAAAGATGCTTTAAATCTTTACAACCAGTACTGGTCCACAAACTTTCACCCCAAATAAAAGACAGTAAAAACAATATAATATATTCTTTGTATCACTAAGAGTAAGCCATGATTTTCTTTCGAACCAACTAATTGAAAATGTTCTGTTTTTGCCGTCTTGTTGAGTAATTTTGATATCTTTAGGTTGCTATGCACCAAGTCTTTTAATGTCTAACTTTTCCTCACGTTTCAATGAGGAAAAGGGAATTTCTAGTAAAGTATCAACACTTCATTATATTATTGTTAATGGATACAATTTTAAGGACTAAATCAGTGAAGCCAATAGTGATGCACTATAAATCACACTCACGGGTAATAAATGCACAATAAATGGATTAGGGGAGAAACCTCAACACTACCATATCACGTCACGTCATTCTCATTATTGCTTGATGAGAGAAGGGCCAGATTTGCCTGGCCCAGACGCAACGTTGTCACATCTCTTATGAGTCAGTGAAAATAACTAAATTTTCTAACTTTTGGCAACTCGGATAGAAGACGACTCACCGCCGTAGTTTGAATACAATGCAGCATACTTTTAGGGTCAGTTTGAGGAGGGGCCCATTTTAATTAAAATAATGTGAATTATTAGCGTATATTTATATATTTTTAAGGAGCTCCTTGAAGGCCTCATTTAGAGAAAAAATCCGTGACTCTTTAACTTTGAATTTTCTTTCAGTTTGATTTGGTTAGTGTAACTACTGGTGGAGCCCGGCCCCACTGGCCCAAAAGAAGGAGCCGCCCCTGTGTGTGTATATATATATATATATATATATATATATAAAATGCACGAAATCGTAAACATGCACAAAACAGTAAATCACTATACTGGATATAGTGTATTCCTCTAGCAATAAAAAATCTAAAAAAAAAAGATTCTGAAATCAATACAAGGTAAAAATATACGTATTAGCATCCGATGAAACTGCAATCCTACTCAGTAAACTAATGAATGAATCAGTAACACTCGGTAGAGTATATTCCCCGACAGTCTAAAGGAGTTAGAGTATGCACTGTATTTTAAGTCGGGAAACCCAAATACTTCATCCAATTATCGCCCCATTTCCATATTGCCAATTATAAGTAAAGTATTTGAAAAAATCGTGTACAATAAACTTACTGAATTCTTAATGAAATACGATATTTTAAATAAAACACAATTTGGGTTTAGAAATGGACAAACAAAGGAAGATACCATGAACATGCTATTAGAAAATGTGTATCAGAACTAAAACAGCAAAGATCACACTACATTACTCGACTTGTCTAAAGCATTTTATACACTTTCGCATGAAATTTCACTAAATAAACTTCACATATATGGAATAAGAGGAAATATCCCCGAGTGGTTTAAATCATATCTGTCAAATCGTCATCAGTACACATTAAATTGTGTACAATACGCAAATGATACCACACTTACTTCTTTCTACCATAACGCAGACTTTCTGATTAATGAAACGAACAGACAGTTAGAAAATATGTATAAATGGGAATGTTCTAATAAACTTTTGATGGACTTGACAGTCATCTTATATGATTATTACTACAAAACATATAAATACAAACTGCCAAATAAAAATTGGGAATACTACTCTTGCAAGGGTGAATGAAGTTAAATTACTTGGCATTAAGTTAGACGAAAAAATACATTTCAAAAGTCATGTAGAACATATCACATCGAAATATCAAGATTTCTCTTCATATTATTTAAACTAGAAAAGAACCTTCCTTAAAACGCACGGCTTACCCAATATTAGGTACTTTTGCATTATCCTCCCAACACTAATTTTTTTTTATAATGGCGGCGGGCTGTTTTTACCGTAACCTAACCTAACCAAACCTAACCTAACCTAACCTAATACCAACACTAATTTTTTTTATAATGGAAGGAAAATAAAGTACCATAACCAAAACCAAACCAACATTATATAAAAAAATTAGTGTTGGGAGGATAATGCAAAAGAACCCAATATTATTCCTTCATCCATCTGCATTTATTATATTTCATTAAAGCATGGGGTAGCTAAAATAAATATATAAAACATCCTTTGGAAGTAATTCATAAAAAATGTCTGCGAACTCTATCGAATAATGACAACAGACAAAGTTACACTTTCCCATTGTTTAAAGAGCTAAATATTTTAAACCTAAATTACTTATACATATTCACTGTTGTTGTCAATATGTTCAAAGTTATCAACAAAAATCGACATACATCACCCATTCAAAGGTCAATCAACCCCCATCAAATAGAGCATGGTTAATTAATCAATTTTAGGAAAAAGTGATGAATCATGAAATTTTCTAATTAATCAATGATTAACTGAATAAAAATTATTAAAAATAAATACTTCTGAAAAGAGTAAAAAGAGCTTTATTGTTTCTGTTGCGTGAGACAAGACCGAAGGAAACATTTTGCTCGAACATTTAGTTTGCGTTAGTTCAAGAAATCAGCCATGGGCGGATTAGACAGTTTATACATGCAAAAAAGTTCCAAATTCAAATGATACATTACAAAATTTAAGGTAAAATGATAGTGAAATTATGAGGAAAATTAATCTTTTCCCATCATTTCTAAAAAATATTTTTTGATTAATTAATGATTAAATTCGAAACAATGATTAACTGACTAACTGATTAATCAGACCCATGCCCTACCATCAATACACCATCGTTATATCACCAGACCGTCCATTGATTTTATACACAAACCTAACTATACAACAGAAACTGCAAGAAATGCACTATCTTTCAAAGGAACAGATATATGGAATGCAATTCCCATGTTTATCAGGTAGGTTTCATCACTAAATGTAATTTCGAAAATCACTAAAAAAGCATTTCATTAGCTCTTACTAATGTATAAGTTCACTAATGCCACTTTTACCAAGTAATAAATTTTGTAATCAACTATTTAAAATATGCTAAGTTCATTAAACACCTTTAATTTCGTAATCTATTCTTTTTTTATTTTTTTATTAAGCAGCATTTATTTTCAATTAAATAAACAATAAATCATTTAATTTAAAATTAAGTAACATTTTGTAAACTTTGTAAATTAAAAAAAAAGGTTCTTTTGCATTATCCTCCCAACACTAATTTTTTATATAATGTTGGTTTGGTTTTGGTTATGGTACTTTATTTTCCTTCCATTATAAAAAAAATTAGTGTTGGGATTAGGTTAGGTTAGGTTAGGTTTGGTTAGGTTAGGTTAGGTTAAAAACAGCCCGCCGCAAGTGTTTTGCTAACGTACTTTATTTTCCTTCCATTATAAAAAAAAATTAGTGTTGGGAGGATAATGCAAAAGTACCCAAAAAATAGTTCAGTTTCACAATTAATTATAATGTTATTGTAAATTGTAAAAGTGCTGTATTTATTTTATCAATAAAGGTTATTCAATATTCAGTATTTACTTCAATATTTACTATTGTTATTGCTGTTATTATTATTATTATTATTTGTTGTCATTATTAGTATTACTTGTCACTTTCACTGTTTTATGTAATATTTTCTATTAAATATACAATAAATTAATTATTTAATTTAAAATCATGTAACATTTTGTAATCTTTATATTGTATTTACTATTATTATTACTGTTATTACTATTTTTTGTTGTCTATTACTGTTACTTGCCACTTTCACTATTTTTATGCAATAAATAAGCTAAATGCCATTAATTTTGCCTACAAAGCTCTATGCTTTCAGGAGCATATTCAGATGAAAGTAATGTGAACTTATTAATGTCATTTGTCATATCAAATATCTAAAAATTATAAAACTCTGTCACTCGCATTCTTCTATAAATAAAGTTTGAATTTGAATTTGAATAATATGCACAAGTAAAATCTGCATCCTGAGATATAATCAATGTCAGTGTAGTTGCATATGTTTGAAACTTCAGGACAGAAACAGACCTACTTTTTATTTAATTAGGAAATTGAAAGCAGCATTTCAGTTCATTATGTTGAATTATTTTTAAAATTTTCATAAGGAAATTACTTTAATTTAGTTTAAAGTTTGAGTATTACAGCTTCGCTTCCAATTTTCCTGATTCAGTAGTTAGGCTTCGTCGCCCCACTGCCACACGTAGTTCCAAAGCAGCAAATTTCGTTAATGTAACAGTTATCTATTGTGCTATGACGATTATAATAATAATAATAATAATAATAATAATAATGCAGATGCGGTCTTTGCAATATGGCTGTACTGAGCAGGTCATCAGTATACAAATCAGAAAAGTTTACACCAGGCCCAAAGCTCTCTTTTATCTTTTGAGCTGAAATTCGTTCAAATATATGGAGCTGTCAGGTCTTTTGAGCATTTAACCCCACCTCAAGGAGACATTTCTTTTCAAAATGTCTTCCGACAAAATGTTTAAGATAAAGGTGATTCGCGAGAGAAAGCGATAAAAGACATAGCTTTAAGAATATGTTATTCCCTCCCAATTTTGACTGATGATTACGTGAGCCACAGACTCTATACGAATGAATTAATCTATGCATATTTTAAAATAAGGTTCATTTGGAATGCATCACTTATGCATTCTCACACACACACACACTCACACACACACACACACACATATATATATATATATATATATATATATATATGTGTGTGTGTGAGATCGAACACACCTCATTGAAGATATCATCAATTCTGAAGTTTATTTCGAGTTGCAAAGGGACAACTTTATCCCTTTTCTACAAGGTTAGTGGTGTCAACGTTAATAAACCTTGGTTTCAACAAGATGGCGCAAAGCCTCACACCGCTGGTGTGGACTTATTTGTGAGAGAAATTTCGAAACAGAGTGATGTCAAACAGATTCCCTGAAATCCATGACGGAGTTTTGGCTTGGCCACCCATGTCCCATGATTTACACCTTTGCGACTGGGAATACTGTATTTAAAGAGAAAGTCTTCGAATCCAACCTCCAACTATGCACACTGGAAGTTTTGAGAGTGGCAACTGAACGAGAAGTGTATTCGATTTAAAGAGACACATTTGGAGGCTGTGCTGCGCAATTTCATCACCCGGTTCCGATTAATGTGTGATTACACAAAGAAGAGGATATATTGAACATGTTCTGGCATCAAATGTAAATTTCCTGTTTAAAAATAATTTTAATAAATGATTCATGTTCTTGAAACTTTTTTTACATTTTATACAACTGTAATGATTCAGATGAATAAAAAAATTACATATACCACACACACACACACACACACATATATACATATATATATACATATATATATATATATATATATATTATATATATATATATATATATATATATATATATATATGTCGGGTCAGCAAAAACAAAGGGAGACCTTTTAAATCCTTCATATCTCGGCAAATACGGTACATAGAACTACGAAATTTTAGTATGTTAGTACGAGGTAATTTTATGGTTTGTATGGCATCTTTTAGCATTTTAGCTGAGAAATTGGATTTATGGCGAATATTCCAGAAAAATCTTGCTAATCATAGGTTCGAGTTGATAATTAAAGCGATTTTAATTAACGTAAGCCAACTGCAGGAAGTTTGGACAAGCTTCTCAAGAAAATCGATAAAACAGGAGATATCAAAAGAATCCATCTAGGACGTTTTGGCGCCGACATTTTGGCGCTGGACGTTTTGGCGCCGACATTTTGGCGCTGGACGTTTTGGCGCCGCCGTTTGGGCGCCACCGTTTGGGCGCGGAGCCGGTTTGGCGCCGCCGTTAATTAGTATTAAGTAGTAATACTTGGTTATTAACCTGAAGTGCTGTCTGTCTTTTCAGATAAGTTGTGTTGTTGCCCTTAATAGCATAAATGTCTGAAAATATATCAAGTAAGAAAGGGAAACAGAAGTTTTCACATAATGGATATTTGTATGTGTTTGATAAATGTAGCAAGCGCGACCCTTCGTTACTTGTTTGGCGGTGCCCCATTGACGATTGGTTAGGTTCAGTCATGATATTTTCGTTAAAACTAACAAAAATATCACAACTTAACCTAACCAATCATCACTGCCCGGTTAGGTCAACTGTACGCCCTTGACGATTGGTTAGGTTATGTCGTGATATTTTCGTTAGTTTTAATAAAAATATCACGACTTAACCTAACCAATAGTCAAACGGCGCCCAAACGGTGGCGCCCAAACGGCGGCGCCAAAACGTCGGCGCCAGAACGTCGGCGCCAAAACGTCCCATTCCGCAAAAGAATACCAGGTAGTGGTATTAAATTTGGCCACCAAACAGTCCTGATTTAAATCCTGTCGATTACAGCCATTGGGAAAATTTGTCACAGAATTTATCGGGTCAAAGTCAGAAATGTCGTTCATTTACGACAGCTTCTTCTGGAAAAATGGGATGAGCTACCACAAGAACAAATCAATAAAGCCATAGATGAGTTCCCTCCTAGATTGAAAAAGGTTGTAGAAGTTCGTGGTAAACATATCGAGCATTTTTTTTTTAACATCAAGTAGCACCATATGTGAGTACTTTGTAACTTTTTATCTGCACATACAATGCAGTAGTAGTGTAAATGGAGAATTTCCAGTGGCATAAAGAAATGTTCAATAAATCCGTAATTTTCATTAGTTTTCTTTGAAATCCGCTCACCGAATAGGAAATTTACTTAGACTTACGTAGACTTGGGGGTCCAAAATATTTTGAACTACTGGTATATATACGAGGGTTGGCTGGAAAGTAATGCCTCCCCTTCAATAATTTTGGATTGTGAAGAGGTAGCCAGATAAAACCGGTTTTCTGTTGTAACTTGATAGCCTACCCCATTCCAGATTGTGTAGAGGTAACCAGCTAAAACCGGTTTTGTGTTATAGCCTAATATAGCCCACACTCATTCCACATGTTGGTTCAGTATCGATTAAAATGGAAAGGAGTAAAGACGTTCGTTTCAAGCAACGTGCCGTAATTTAATTTTTGACAGCGGAAAATGTTGCTCCCATAGACATTCATCAGCGAATGCAAGCTGTGTACGGCAAACAGTGTGTTGATGTGAGTACCGTTCGACGTTGGGCGAGGCAGTGTAAAGAAGGAGAAGCAGAGCAAGAAGATTTGCGAGACAAACCGCGAAGTGGAAGGCCTGTAACGGCAACCGACGAGTCTCATCGGAACTACGTTGATGAACTGATTCGTGGAAATCGTCACATTAAAGAAAATGAAATTGCTGCAATGCTCGATATCTCCAAAAGTAGTATTACCGCAAAAAGGTAGAATGCCATTACAATGCAACAATGCAACCGTGTATCTTGCAACCTTGCAACATTCCCTGCAACATGCTGAGGGTGTTTTTGCCTTACCCCGAAAATATATATATATATGTATGTGTGTGTGTGTGTGTGTATGTGAACTCCAAGGTGTAACCTAACGTAGCTGCTCAGTCTACCAAAAAAAAATATATATATGTATGAATGTGGGTGTGTATACATGTATAGAAAAGCTTCTTTTATATATATAAGTTGTATGTATGTGAACTCCATGGGGTATCCTAACCTAAGGCTGCTCAGGCCCACACAAATATGTGTGTAGGTGTGTATGCATGTATAGAAAAGCTTATTTTATATATAAAGGGTGATCCAGAGAAATGGGACCCAAAAGAAACCCCTGTAACTCTTAAAGTATAAGTCCTTTTATAAAATCATACGCATCATTCGAAAGAGGATAGTTACAAGTTTGTACAGGATTGTATAGGTTTTGACAATACAAGACAAGATAAGATACAAAACAAAATAAAGGTGTTAGTTAAAACTAACCCTTCAAGATGACTGCATGGACTGTGGAACAGCTGCGTTTCATAACTGAGCAATATTATGAGCATGGAAGAAGTGTAGTTTCAGCTCTTAGGTGATTTTGACATCTGAAAATTTGTCTTGAAAAATCTTTGAGCTGAAACTACACTTCTTCCATGCTCATAATATTGCTCAGTTATGAAACGCAGCTGTTCCACAGTCCATGCAGTCCTCTTGAAGGGTTAGTTTTAACTAACACCTTTATTTTGTTTTGTATCTTATCTTGTCTTGTATTGTCAAAACCTATACAATCCTTTACAAACTTGTAACTATCCTCTTTCGAATGATGCGTATGATTTTATAAAAGGACTTATACTTTAAGAGTTACAGGGTTTCTTTTGGGTCCCATTTCTCTGGATCACCCTTTATATATATATATATATATATATATATATATATAATATGAGTTGTATGTATGTGACTCCAAGGGTAACCTAATCTGACGGCTCAGCCTCACCCAAACATATATACAGGGTTGGACAGAATAATGGTACACTCGTATTTTCGGTGCTGTATTTTATGATATCATTAATGGCGTTATGTAATTTATTAAATTAATATGTAACTGCATATAATATTGAGAACATCTTCTATTTTTATATGTTCATATTGGTTTTTCATGTTCTTTTAAAATAAATAAAAATATAGCTCTTGGAAAAGATGTTACTGCCTGTGAAAGGGGCATGATAGTAGGAGCCCGTTTGGTTGGTGTTTCAGTAATAAAAGTCATATAATTGCTCCTGTATCTCGAGGAACAGTCCTCAAGGTTATGAATACAAGCAAAAATAATAAAAAAGAACATCAAATAAAGAATATAGTGAGCGTAAAGCAACACTGACAGAATGCGACAGAAGAATATTATATGATAATTATGAGCTGTGAATACTCATTCAAAGACTGTTCATCAAAACTTTTTTGTTCAAAATTTAACAATAGTCTGCAAAGACCAGTGTCAGTCATAACTATGTTATGGAAACTGTAGTAAAACCTATTTTAACACCAACACCAAAGTTCTAATGAATTTGGAGTTGGGGAGAATAATGGGAACAATTCTGTGCTTATATGTAGGTTTTTTTTAATTTCTTTCCATGTATTCATAACTATGGGACTGTTCCTGAAGGTGCAGGGACAGTCACGCGACTTTTAATATTGAGACACCAACCAAACGGGCTCCTACAATCATGCTCCTTTCACAGTCAGTAACATTTTTCCAAGCGCCATATTTTTATTTATTCTACAAGAACATGAAAAACCAATATGAACATATTAAAATAGAAGATGTTTTCAATATTATATGGAGTTACATATTAATTTAATAAAGTACATAATGCCATTAATGATACCAGAAAATGTAGCATCGAAAATGCGAGTGTTTCCATTATTCTATCCAACCCCTGTATATGTGTATGCATGTATAGAAAAGCTTCTTTTATATATACACATATGTATGTATGTGAACTCTAAGAGTTAACCTTACTTGGCTGCTCAGGCCCACAACTATATATAAATATATATATATATATATATATATATGCATGTGGGTGTGTAAGTGTGGGCAGCCTAAACACAAGGAGTAGAGATATCCTTTCACTGTTACATCTCAAAGCATTTTGAATTCTTCAGTATCACAGGCAGCTGGCTTAGATGTCAGCCGTGCCACAGCCAGTTGTACGGCGTAATCGGCTGTCAGTCTTTTTAGAGGGTAAACAACCAGCCGCCATAGTTTAGTGATTTATATAAACATATATAGGATAACTGGACCGCCACTACCACTCATATCAAATTCATGATGCATGCATTGGCTGCGACAGCGCTTTTCTAACTACGAAGTACCGTCAACTAGCTATGTGTAGATATTCAAATTAGATCGCTGTCAAATTACAAATTATTATTATTATTATTATTATTATCATTATTATTATTACTATTATTACTCTGGATTTCTCTAAAGTATGAGAAACACTATTTTCACCTAAAGTAAACTTTCTTTAGGACCATTCTTGAATTAAACAAAACACCGCTTTGAGGAACTGATTCCTAATCCAGCGTTTTGTCTCTAAACTTCTGGTTTAAATTTCTTAATTAAAAATTCAACTATTCGCACATCGTAAAATTGTTCAGGTCGCTGGAAGGTTTTAAAAATACTTAAAATTACTATAAAATATTATAAAATGTATATTAAGTAATATCACTAGACATCATAACAAACAGGCACAACCGATTTATCTAAGAATTATAGAGTTTTGAGATACGAATGTCTCCAGAAAGACGGCGTACACATCTGGACAGGAGAAACACACACACACACACTCTGTATAATTTATATATACATATATATAAATAAATATATTATACTCGGGATCTTTTTTTTATTTACTAAAGTGGATCTCAAGCATAATAAAGTACTCCTGGATCATCTGGACTCTCTCAATGTTGAATCCAGACGTGACCACAGAGTGCGCCGACTTTTATCGTCGCTTGCGGAATCCGGGAGCTTTCCGTAGCCCTCTTTTCGCCCGTCGAATGTAGATTAACTGAGAGTCAACTTCAATTTTTAGGCACTTTAATTAAATTCTGGTAAGCGGATTACAAGCAAATGTTTATCAGAGTATTCTTCGATTCGAGTTTATAAAGGTTATCATTGAATGATTCTTAAGTCTAAAAGTGACATTTAAGGTCACGTTAAAATAAAATAAATTGAGTCTGCTGGCGTTTCCTTCAGTCAGATCCTCAATTCCGATATTCCGATATAAAGCGTATTCCCTATTTGGGGTGAAATGCTCCCCTTCACCCAGGGTTTAAATTACTTTAACTGAAGATATTAGAATACCTTCTTCTGAGGCTCTCCTGGCTTGTTCGAAGGTCTCAAGCACAACTAATGACATACGGGGTAACTCGCACCCCGTTACCCGCGGTAAAGATAACACAGGTCAACAACAAAATTTTTTTGTTTTATTGCCAAGGAAATTCGTACGAATTTAGGGTATTTTGGGGTTGCTGAATTCCAAAATGAAAGTAGTTTTTCCGATTTGGCTCTAGTTCTTGAGATAATGAATACCCTCAATTAATAGGAAACGTAACCATAACGCGTGCATATGGGAAACTACCGGAACATTCTAGATGGTGAGACACGCGAATATTCTTAGTGTTTACTCCGCGATCATTCTAGAATATTCCCCCTCCGTATATAAGTCATCGGCCACCCAACCAGTAAGTAAGCTCCGCCTGAACATTAAATTTTTTGCATTTTTACGTGTTTCAATGGGGTACCAACTATCTCATAAATTAGAGCCAATCTAGCAAAACCGATGTCATTTTCGGAATCAGCACCACAAAGTTACTCCAAAATCACTCTAATATGATTGGCAATAAAATGAGTGTTGACCAGTGTAATAGCTCTTTGTCCTTTTTGGACATTAAGATAATAAAAACTAATTTCTCTTTTGAAACTTCCGTTTACCGAAAGCCGACATTCACCAGTCTTACTACGAACTTTTCTTCCTTTATCCCTTTAGGTTTCAAACGAAATTTAATTTCGACTCTGACTAATACAGCTTTCAATATTTGTTCAGATTATTTTAAATTACAAAATGAACTAAATTTCATCCGAAAACTCCTTACCAAGAATAATTTCCCTTCTAGATTGGTAGAGACTACAATAGGTAGAACCCTAAATAGATTAATAAACCCCACAACTAGAGACGTAATTACAGTTCCCAAAGATATCGTGTATTTCACTTTGCTTTATATGGGAACCTCAAGTTTTAATATTAGAAACAAACTTTTAAAATTGCTCAAGGAATTCTACCGCAACTACAGTATGTGTAAAAATTATATTCACCCCATCTAAATCGATTTATCACTTATTTAAATACAAGGATGTTATTCCTACACTTCTTAAGTCATCCATAGTTTACCAATACAAGTGTGACCACTGTATTGGGTCATATATAGGTAAGATTAAAAGACACCTAAAATCCCATATTTACGAACATCTCGGTAAATCTGTCCGTACAAATTTACCTCTTGACAAACCACCTAATTTTCTCATACGTAGCCATTTTCACAACAATAACCACCCAATTTCTCAGTCTAGTTTCGCCGTACTTGCTGCCGGAAGCTCTGACCTTAAGCTTAAAATTATGGAATCTTTGTTCATTTATAACTTAAAACCAGACGTCAATTCTGATGAATCATCGGAGATCTACTATGTTTTGGTTAAGGCACTTGTTTATTTTATTTACTCTATTTACCTGTTCGTTTTAATGCTTTTATATTTTTCCTAGCTACTTTTTATAATTGTAACTTTATTTTAATTTTATCTATTTACCTTTTAGTTTTAATGCTTTTACATTTTCTTAGCTACTTTTTATAATTTCAACTTTGTTACTGTAAATTGTTATTAAGCAACTTACAATTGCAATTTGTATTTTGTATGTGAATTGGCCTTTTATTGTATGCCCTAAAGATGGAATTAGTGCATTCCGAAACGTTGGTACTGATTAAACCTTGAAGGATGTTTATTTTTTCTCTGGTGTTCCTGTTTATTATTAAACTGCGTTTTCCACGCCATCAATCAATAGCCGATATATATCAGTGGCGTGCGGTGGGTACGTCTACAGGGTAAGCGGTATTGCGTGCGAGCACACGCACTATATGTACAAATTGTACATATGTAATTATAGTAGATAGTGATAAACTTCATAACTGGCTAGTGGGTATGTACTGTACACTATTCTGAAAAATACGGTACTGTCTTTAATATCTTCAGCTTACCCTGAATGCACGCCACTGATATATATATATATATATATATATATATATATATATATATATATATTATTGAAAAAAGTAGTAGGAGACAGCTGCAAACAGATTTGTTATAAGGCGGTTCTTAAACACTAACAAAGCCTGTATTCCTCTTCCAATGCTATTTAAAGCGTGTTTAAAGCCTTTCGCGTATTCACATCTTTCTAAAGTGCTTTTAGTTGTCAATGAAATTCATTTCAGTTGTCTCTCATTGTCGAAACAGCGAAACGCAACAATAAATATGGGCAAAACCTTTCACAGTATTCAAATTTATTGAGTTTGGAAGCAAATGCGTGCCTAAAGTAATAAATATATAATTAATAATAACTTTTCCCTAAAATTTTATATATTTTAAAATGTTTCTTCTATGTATGTCTTTTTAAAACTATTTTCACATATTTCTCGCTTATTACCCTTTAACTGCTCCTCTCCAGCATACTCGATTCTCAAATAATTTCCCGTGGTTCTCTGATCGAGTACACTCAATTTGGGTTTCTGTCGATCACTGAAAGCATTGAAACAGAGTAGTTAAAGGGTTAAAGAATTCACATGTGCTTTGTATCTTAACGACGATATACATTATATATATATATATATATATATATATATATATATATATATATATATATTTCTTACCTTTCTTACCAGACGCCTGGTAGACCTAAAGCGATCTGTCAGTTAGGAGCCCTCGGACGAGACTCCTCCATGCCTCACGATCTCCACACATCAAGTTCGCCCGTTGGAGACTGATTCCACACTTCTCGACAGCACTCTTGATGTTATCCATCCATCAGATCTTGGGTCTTCCAACTGGTCTTCTGTTTCGAGGGGCCCATTCCAGCATTCTTCTTGCTGTCCTTTCCATCGGCATATATTACATTATTGCGCCTCAGTGGTGTAGTGGTTAGCGTCGCTGACTACGAATCTATCGGCCCCGGGTTCGAGACCAGGTGACGGCAGCCGGCGCGCAGCAAAACCCAGCTGTTTATCCTTCCACACAATAAAAGAAAGTGGTTGGTAGATAAATGGGTACTCTGGGTGGCCTAGTGGTTAAGACGCTGAGATGCTGGTGGGGCGTGGCTCGGATTCCACGTTAAACTGTAGGTGTAAGGTGGAGTGAAAAGCTTGACCTTCGTCGGAATGAACAATTCGGGCGGAAGCTAAACCTAATGTTACCAAAGGTTACACAGACCGTGCATGGAAACAAGGAACTCTTCTGGGAAAATTAAATCCACTATACAGGGTGTTTTGAAAACTTCTGTACAAATTGAATGGGGGATAGGCAACACCAAGACTAACCCTTTTCGTCTATAAGTGTATGTCCGCTGACGTCTCCATTCGGCGCGAGAGGGTGCCGCTGCAATTGGCTAAAAGGTGAAGTGGGCTAGACTCGCGCTTGCCGCGGGCATTCTTAAATCGGACGTAGTAAGCGTAACATGGAGCGCTTCACGACTGCTGAGATGGCTGACATGCATATGGTGTATGGGGCTGCCAATAAACGGAAGAGCTGCTGTGAGGTTGTACCGACAGCGTTTCCCAAACAGACGTGTGCCAAACCACCAAACGTTTACGCATTTGCATCGGCGACTGCGAGAAACTGGAACATTCCATGCAAACATGCATGACACTGGTCGGGAGAGAAACGTGCGCCACTCCTGACATGGAAGAAGAAATCCTACGACCAGGTCGTGGTTCACACCGAGGATACGTGCAACACCTCGCGTGCTTGCGCTTGGATTGTCCTCAAATCGCCGTAGGATTTCTTCTTCCATTTCAGGAGTGCGCACGTTTCTCTCCCGACCAGTGTCATGCATGTTTGCATGGAATGTTCCAGTTTCTCGCAGTCGCCGATGCAAATGCGCAAACGTTTGGTGGTTTGGGACACGTCTGTTTGGGAAGCGCTGTCGGGACAACCTCACAGCAGCTCTTCCGTTTCCATTGGCAGCCCCATACACCATATGCATGTCAGCCATCTCAGCAGTCGTGAAGCGCTCCATGTTACGCGTACTACGTCCGATTTAAGAATGCCCGCGGCAAGCGCGATTCTAGCCCACTTCACCTTTTAGCCAATTGCAGCGGCGCCCTCTCGCGCCTAATGGTGACGTCAGCGGACATACACTTATAGACGAAAAGGGTTTGTCTTGGTGTTGCCTATCCCCCATTACAATTTGTACAGAAAGTTTTCAAACACCCTGTAGTTCTAATAAGTAATGGTAAATGACAAATACTATAGTTTTTCTTTTTTCACGGGTCAGGGGACCTTCTGAGTTCAATCCCATCATGAAACGGACATGTTAAGTGCTTTAAAACGTGGTCGCTCAATTCTGCCAGTTGAGGTTTAAGTTTTGTGTTTAGGCTGAAAGTACAATAATTACCCCTTTTTCTTTGATGTATTCAATCCGACGTGAGTGCAACGAGTATTTTGCTTATATTGAGGTTCTGAATATAGTAGGCAAGTGGAGCTGTAAACCCTAGATCCTGTCCCAAGGCTGAATCCTACCTGCTTGGCAGAGAGCTGGTGAAGGAAGCTATATTTTGGGGCCTCTTTGCGAGTGACCCATTGCCCACGTTGTGCTAACATAATTAAAAAGAAAAACTGTAGTATTTGTCATGTAGTATTTTGTCATTTACCATTACTTATTCGAACTATAGTGGATTTAATTTTCCCAGAAGAGTTCCTTGTTCCATGCACCCTTCTGTGTGTAACATAAAAGATCTTAGGGGACCATTCTGAGTTCAATCCCATATATATATATATATATATATATAGATAGATAGATATACAGGGTGGCGCAAAAGTCGCGCATCATAGGAATTTTCAGTGTTGACTATAATATAATTTTTTTTCTTTTAGGTAGGGGATGGCTGGGAAATTAACTTCATTAACGACAGTTAATTAAAGGCAAAAGGTATTTTTTACAAGATATTGTCAATTTTATACATTCCCGCACTGTTATTGAAATTATCTTTAAAATGGATAAATGCACATTCTAGAATATTCATTTCAATTATATCTGTTTTTAATGAGCGCTTTAGAAGTATCCCACTTGATACTATGATTACATCTATACATATTATGATCAAGCAATGCATTAGAATTATTTGCTGTTCTACACGTATATAATCAGGCCCCCCTCAGAGGTCCAGAGAGGCCCGGGCCACTTCCAGCTTTTGAGGCCCATAGCTAAACAATTATTACTTTCACGGCAAAACATTATATTCAAACCTGAAAGTTTCTAAATTTGAGGCCCCTTAATCTTGAGGCCCAGGCCAAATGGCCCTCCTAGCCCCCGCTCTGATAGGCCCTGCGTATATTTATGCTGTTTTACCCTAATATCTAACGCTTTTCCCGTTTGGCCTATATGTACTGACGGGAAAACCGGAAAAACGTTAGATATTAGGATAAAACAGCATAAATATGCGTGTAGAACAGCAGTATCAAGTAGGATAGTTCTAAAGCGCTCGTTAAAAACAGATATATAATTGAAAGGAATATTCTCGACTGTGCATTTATCCATTTTAAAAATTATTTCAATAACAGTGCGGGAACGTATAAAATTGACAATATCCTGTAAAAATACCTTTTGCCTTTAATGAACTGTTGTTAATCATGTGCTAATTTTTTATTTCTTTGTCCCGTTGTACATATGTATATATTTTCGTCATCCCGCCTTCTCCCTTCATTCCCTGACGAAAGGCCTTGGAATCATTTTTCACAGTACATATTAGAGCAGAGTAGTGTGGGCGCCAAAGGGTAGAGTGCGATTGCAATTGAAATGTTGCAAATGTTGATCAATGTTGCAAAGGGGAGGGGGAATGTTGCAAGGGAGGGGGTGTGCATCAAGGAGGTACAGTAGGTATCCCCCAAGTTGCATGAAGGGAGAGAGCTTTGGGGGAGGAGGTGGGACGGCCTCATCCCCAGAGGGGTATACCTAACCTAAGAGAGAGAAAGGAGGAGGAGAGTCTTTAGGGGAGAAGGTGGGGCGGCCTCCCCCCAAAGGGGTATCCTAGCCTAGAAAGGTAAGCCTTAACCTAAGAAGGAGAGAGAAGAGACCATCCTTCGCCTGGCCGCAGCCAGACGCATTATGCGAGTTCAGGGGACCAGCATCTGTTATATAGAAGGTCGGGAGTTGCAAGATACCACTATTTATTTTATTTATTTATATATGGAGGGTTGTCAGATACCACCATTTTAATTATTTATTTAGATATAGATGAGTTGGCAGATACCACTATTTATTTTAATTTTTATTTCTGGAACGGTTACCAGTTATTTAATTGATTTATTTATACATTAAAAGAAAGAGAGAGATGATCGCAATGCTTAGAGGGGTTACCAATGGCTTAGCAAAAGAATTAAATAAAACACCAATATTAGAATTGAAAATAAAAGAAATATAGGACTTTTTATATTGTACATTAATCCAATAACAGACATTGAATGAAAAAAACAAATGCCAGAAAATAAATATACAAGCAAAAATAATAATACACACTTTAAACGATATATATATATATATATATTAATATAAATATATATATATATATATATATATATATATAAATATATTATATATATATATATATATATATATATATATATATATATATATATTCTTAAATAATTGTACAGGGTTATCTTTATACACATTATATTATTATTCTATATTTTTAAAGAAAATTCTGTGAAATCAAAGTAAATGCAAAGAAGATGAACCACGAAAGCAGACAAGCAAACAAACAAACAATGTCGAATTATTAATTGCAGAAGAAGCACGAAGGCAAGCAAGCAAGCAAGCAAACAATCTGAAAGAGAAACTTTTTACTTGTAAAAAAGAATTTCAGTCTTAATGTAATCACGTCAATTATCCCTATAAAAATTTCTCTCATTTCTAATAGTAATTTTTTAAGCTTCTTTTAAATTTAGGATTATTTATAACTTCAGTTTACTACATTATTCCCCCCTTGGTCCCTCCTTCATGCATTAAACAAGTTCTGCTTTACTTTTGTCAAACCTCTTGTAACCCGAAAATGTCTATTTCTCAATTTCGTACAATTGTTCTTCGTTCCTCTTAACAATCATTCTTTACAGTATATTAAAATTGACAATAAACATTATAAATATTCTCTGGGAATAATATTTATTTTTCGTCTTATTATTTTGAACGAGAAGGAACGGGAGCAATAACACACAATAAAGACAGGTGAATCGCCTGAGGCAATCGAAGCCACAGAAGCGGTCACATCGGAACGCAGATGCAATACATTCTGTCTAACCACCCGCATTCTCTCTCCTTTGTGTCTCGTCTCAACATAAGAAATACACACTTTAAACAATGTCTGTAAATATAAATCTCTCTTCTCTCTCTATATATATATATAATATATGTATATAAACAAGGTATATATATATATATATATATATACACATTATACAGGCACCTTACACATTACACAATTTTTTGAAAATTAAAAGAAAAAAGGATCATTTTCTGGACGTTAATTTCGGCTTCTTTTTTTATGAGGGTGGGCACTTTTGCGGGCGTTCTGCCTTGGCCCAGCTTTTCTGCATATATATATATATATATATATATATATATACACCTTTCTACCATTCAAATGTTCCATGTGATGATTCCTCATTTCACGAAGGTCAAGCTTGTCGCCCCTTCTCTCGAGTTGGCCTGGTGATGTAGTGAGTTGGTTTCTTGTGCACTCCACCTCACATAAACCAGGTACAACTGCTCATCGGGGAATGCTCTGTGCCAGGCGTCTAATCTTTTGTATTCCATGGATTTTAGGTTCTCCCTTTTTCCGTACCGTCACAGTTGAAATTTCTCATTGTTTGAACTTCATATTGTTGTCTTCCGTCCACGTCTAGATTCTGTTCATGTTTGTCATCGGCAACAGATGTTTCTGTGCTGTCTCTGGTAATCTTCTCATCTATGTCAGTTAGCATGATTATGAAGAGTAGTGACGCTAATACTGTTTCTTGTGGTACTGAGCTGAGGGCCTCTGATTCTGATGAAGATATTCCTATTACTGTAACGACTTGCCGCCGCTCACTAAGGAAATTATATATCCATTTCCGTACTTTTCCTGTTATTCCTATATGCTTCAGTTTATGTATTATGATTCCATGGTCTCCACTTGTCGAACGCTTGGTAGTAATAGTTGGACGGGGGACCGTGTTCAGATGATGTAGTGACCCATGGTTAGGATTTCATAACCAATGTAACTTTATGAAACCTAACCCATGTCGAAAATGGGGAAAGATGAGGATCAAGCTGAGAGTAGTATGCTTGCAAATATATAATAATGCAAAATACTTGAAGGCACCGTGATAGTCCGTGCGAGTGGGCAATTCATTCATTCGATTTGAGATGTGAGCATTGAAAATAAATCTGCGGAAAGAATAAACCGAATTTGATAAAAACACACCTTCATTATTCGTGAAGGTGACCAATCATGACTTCAATGCCCAAAGCGTGGGCCCGTTATAGCGGTATTATGGTAGCTGATTAGTTTACAAATTTAACATATCCCGCCCAATTATAATGGCAACCAATCAGAAAACTTACGAACCTCCTATTAGTCTTTTGGGGGGTCGTGCTTGGGGATCATGCATATAAAAGTGAGTATTTTCACCTGGAACTCACAGCAGTTATTTTCATCAGTGAATAAACAACCACATTTCCTCCGTCAAGAGTCAGTCACAACAACTTTACAGTTTACCGGCTTTATATGAAGATGGGGACATTGCCGCGGTGTCTACAATTAATATTTTTAACGCAACTGGTTGGGATGGATTATTTCCAACGCAAACCGTTGATAATATTTGCAATGACGCTCCTTACGATCCGGCGCAAGGGATTGCATTTGAAATGTAAGTGTGTAAATTGATGTGCCTGTAATTTTTTTGTAGTCTATACATTTATTCGCGAACTTGTTATTTATTTTAGTGTTCCTGAGGAGGTCATTAGGAGAAAGCTATAGAGCACCATTCTGCGTTTCGATTATTTCATTATATATATATATATATTAGGGTGCATCAAACGCCCTTAGGTTCTTGGATTTTAATGTCTATTCTCTCAATGTTACACTTGTTGCTAGAAGTGTGTATGCCAAAAATTAATTAATTAAATCGGAGGTGGTCCTGGGTGGCCACCGGTCACTTTTATATTTTCGCGGCAATTTTCGGGGGCCGCGCTATTTAAAAATATCTATTTTTTTTATTTACCAACCAGTTGACTACTTACATTGTTTCTTTTAATATAGATTTGCTAAGGGGTGATTTACATAACATTTGAGAGAATAGACATTAAAATCCAAGAACCTAAGGGCGTTTGATGCACCCTAAAGGGGTGATTTACATAAAACATGTACCATAAACGAAACTTCACTTATAGTCTAATAATATCCTTTATTGTCTTTCAGAAACAATGGAAGCTGTAACAATGGAAGCTAAGAAGACCAGATTAGCAAGTGCCATTTTTGGTCTTGGCAATGCTCTTACAGAAGGAGATGGTACATTGACAGGAGTCCGCCTCCCAACTTGCCGGCAGGTTCTTCGATGCGTGATGTGGCACATCCAGAAAGAAATATGTGAAGGCAAACAAACACAGCCACTCAAATGGAAATCTGCCAGCATAGTCCTTATCCAGCTGAAAACATTCTACACTAAAGCAAATATTCCTATGCTTTCAGACCATCAATGCTGCAAACTAATACTTGACCTTCTTAATGACAATAACAAATTGCGTCAAATACCTGTTAATCGCAGAGAATCTCCAAACACTTTGGCTAAGTTGCAATCCATGAATGAACGTCTTGATAAGACCTTTGGTGTATGGACAAAAGATGCAATGACAAACATTAAGAATGAGGAAGATAGAGCATTTTTAGAGTCAATGAAATCTGACAGAGTAGCCTCATTTGGTAGTGTTGACAAGAAGAAAGCTGATAAAGATCGTAGAAAGAAAAACGCATCTTAGCGGAAGCTTCAAGACGAGAACGTCATGAATCATCCAGTGTACAAGAGATGAAAAGTTCTGTATGCTCTGATGATAGTGCCTCTGCAGATAGCTTGGAAGAAACTGAAGAAGAGGCGATTCCAGAGCTTCAAAGGAAGCGTAGTCACCACAGATCAACATATGCAGGTACGTCTGCCTTTATTCCTCATGATATTCTGAAAAGGCCTTCAGTCGTGTCTGTGCTACTCGACTAAACATAACTCCTGTTCAACAGGCTGTGCTCACCGAAGCTGTAATTCAAGAGGCAGGAGGTGATCCACGTCGTGTGGCCAAGTCGTATTCAACTGCTGAAGGCTCGACGATCAATAACAAGTGCTATCGCCAAAGATATTCGAGAAAATTGGATCGCCCCAACAGCTGCAACACTTCACTGGGATGGCAAGCAGATTGCATACGCTCACAAACAAGAATGCGCAAGGAAGAAAGATTGCCAGTGTTGGTTGGGAATGCCACTGATGTAAAGCTACTGGGAGTGGCTAGATATCCTCGTGGAAGTGATATGTCATCAGGTGACATCATTGCCGAGCACACTTACACGTTTCTACATTCATGGAAGTGCAAACAGTCAGTTGTCAACTTATGTTTTGACACAACAGCATCAAACACTGGACACGTTACAGCTGCCTGTTTACCATTCAATCAAAACTGGACCGTGCTCTTCTGTGTGTGCATGTCGCCATCATGTTGGAGAGGTAATCCTGGATCATGTGTTTGACGCTCTCAAAATTGAGACATCAAAGTCTCCAGAAGCATCTTTGTTCCAAAGATTCCAGAAGAATTGGGAACGCATATCGCATGCAAAGGATGAAAGTTTAACCAAAATTGACATTTCAATGTACAATGACGATGCACAACAACTGCTTTTATCCTGCAAAACAAGGTTTTAAGCACAATCCGCACAAGCGCTTCATACTGTAGGGAAGACTACAAGGAAATGGCACTACTCTGCCAGGTAGTCCTCGATGATGATGTCACAAAACAAGGAACACTCCACAGACCTGGGGCCATGCATAAAGCAAGGTGGATGTCAAAGATTCTTTATTCCATCAAAATATGCCTACTTGAAGAGCAAATTTCTGTACTACCTCGAGGAACTGTAACACACACAACAACATCACAGGAAAAACTGAAGGAGTTTGTTGTTTTTGTTGTTTATATTTATTGTGATTGGTGGCTCATATGTCAGTCTGCTTCAAATGCCCGATGGTTTGATTTGTGCTTATACAAGACTCTGCTCAACTATAAAGCTGTCAACTCAATCATTTCAGTCAGCGCTGTGAAAGCCTTTGATAGACATTTGTGGTATTTAACCCCAGAACTGGTTGTTTTGGCACTGTTCAGCAATGCAGTACCTCAAAAGGAGCGTCGTGCCCTTGCAGATGTGTTACTGGCCATACAACCAGATGAAATGCCAAGCACTCCAAAACACCGCTACGGTTCTGGATATGGCAAACCGTCATTCCAAAAATTACAGAAGCGACAACCCTGGCTGATCTTGTGAACGAGGACTCGTGTTACAGTGAACCTTCTTCACCTGGATATGACCTTCCTAACAGAGGATGTTGACAATTGGCAGAACAATGACCACTTCAAGGCAGCCAAGTCCATTGTGGATGGGTTAAATGTTGTGAATGACCCTGCGGAGAGAGCAGTAAAGCTCACAACTGATTTTGTCTCAGCTGCAAGAGGAGAAGACCACTTCCAAAATCTTCTTCAAGTGGTTGAATGTGACCGCAAAGCGAGGCCAAATTTGCGGAAACGAGCAAAGTTGGAGTAGTGACATTGGCGTTGTGTTTTATACATTTCAACTTTCAATCAATGTAAGTATAGTAATACCGAATATTTGTATATTAGTATTATAAGTAATATCGAATATTTGCCGAATATTCGGTGCATCACTACTAAATATATAAAAGTGGCCGGTGGCCACCCAGAACCACCTCCGATTTGATTTATTGTTTGCATACATACTTCTACCAACAAGTGTAACATTTGAGGGAATAGACATTAAAATCCAACAACTTTTTGAAAATCATGGGGCGTTTAACCCTTTCGCTGCGTCCCATTCTGATACGCCCTGTGCGTGTCACGCTAATACCCCAGAACGAAAGCTGCGCGTATAAATGCGCCAGAAAATAAACTTGAATTATTTTTTTGCTTCGTCTTTTGTTTGCCTTTAAAATAGGTTTTCTATCAATAATATTTTCAATTTTTCATGGGTAACAAAAAAAATAAAGGTTAAAATGAAATAAAATAGAGATATTATCTTTATTAGTTAACTAAAAGTTAAATGCTGAGTGATAAATTTTGAAACATGGTTCGGCGCATAACCCTGGGGTATCGGGGCATGTCTCGCATGAAAAACGTACTCGTTTTTCTATCCCATGAGCATAACATACCCTGCATCTCTTTGTTGGTCTTGGGGTACATTCAGAATTGATGTAATTTCTTGGTAAAATGTTTTCCAACTAGTCTTGGAACTACTGATTTCTTCAAGTTAGGTTCATCTGCAGATGTCAGTCCTTTTTATAATCTCATGGCAAAAGTCTAGAAAGGGAACTTTTCCTTTTTTATGAGATTATAAATTCCACAAGCATCTAGTACTCGGACCTGAATCAAATGCATTGCCAGCTTCTTATACCATTTTAGAGACTTTCTTGGGACAGAGTAATCATGCAGTATTTGGTCTGTTCGGTCTACATAATCCCATATGTTTGTTGTATTCATGTACGCAAGCTGGAATGGTTTTTTAGACTCGACCTTCCTTTGATCTACATGTTACTGTCACATCACTGTTCGAATGGTAATTGGAGAGCATGCAAACTCTTCTCTTGTCATGAAACACAAGGAAAGCAGTTCAGGAGTCTCAAAGGCAAGTTTCTTTCCTTTTGCCACATTCATAGTTTTCATAGCATGGCATAAGCCTTACGATTACTTCTAACAGTCCCTGCGGCACCAGTTTTATTATCACTAAGGTATTTGTATAGTTTTGGTGATGTATAGAAGTTATCAGTGAAGACGTTGTGACCTTTTCCTAAATATTTTTCCATCATACTTACTACAATACTTTCAGTCTTAGAAAAATCAGCAACAGTTTCCATGGTCCCGGTATATATTTTATATTTCAAAGTAACACAATTTTCATCCACAAGTTTGAAATTTTTATCCCAAAACGTGATCTTTTCGTTTTTATGTATTGCCGGAAACTGAGTCTGCCCTTCCACAGCAACAAAGATTCATCCAAACTTAGATTCTGAGAAGTTGAATATTTTGATTCAAGAGCAGATGTCATCAACTCAATAAAGTCATGCAATTTCACCATCTTCCCCCCTCTTTCCTTCAACGTCTCATCTGCATTGTCAGCAAAATGCAAAAAAGAAAGAATGTTGGTAAATCTGTCTCTTTTCATGATTGCTGTAAATACTGGAGTAGCATAAAAACTGTCGGTTGACCAATACATACCTATCTTGGGTTTTGGTATAATACCCATGAGAAGTAAAAGCCCTATAAATTGCTTCATTTCTGTAAACGTAGTTGGGACCCATGCACTATACCGAGATGTTGATTTCAGATTAGGTGTAGCAGCCCGAAATTGAGTTGCATATTTGTTTGTTTCTGTAACCATTAGCTCAATTACTTCTTTGGGAAAAACTTTCCAAAAAACATCATACATCGTATGAGTTTGACCATTGAAGAGCACTTTATTTTCACCAGTAAACTGCCACCCACCTCTGGTACAGCCTATATTTTCACCAATTTCCTGCCATTCAAAATTCTCGCTCGATTTTGTTGCTTTAGGCAGATCTCTTTCCAAAAGTACCAGATTTTCTTCATCATCGTCACTACTTGATCGGTTTTGTATAATATCCTGTACATTATCTTGCGCCCAGTCATCCTCACTTTCACATTCTATATCACTTTCAGAACACATTGAGAGATATTCCTTTATCTCATTCTCATCTAGAGAGGATTTTTTACGCTTATTACTGCTTGTGGATGCCATGCTGAACTGATTGGGGGAGTCTATTTCACTCCCCCCTCTGGTGAGCTGAGAGTCAGAAAATAAAAAAAGATGCCAAATACCACCATATTGATGTCTAATATTAGTCAGGGAACTAACTACGTTGTTCTAATAGGAACGAGGAGGTTCATAGACTGTTTATTAAATGTGGAAAACAATGTTTACCATGCGTCCTGAGAGAAGATTTTTAATGGTAAACATAGTTTACCATGCGTCCTGAGTCGGGCTTTTTTATGGTAAACATAGTTTACCACACGCACTGAAAGGGTTAATGAACCCTAATATATATATATGGAGGGCTGTAGTAATTTATTTTCATCTCATTACATTTTATTATAAAATAGCAGGTATCCGGAATTTTTAATTATATATAAATTTGCAATAGTAATTATTATTATGGTAAAGTCCTGTTCTGATATTTCTATTTATCAAAAATCGTTGAATTTTTTTAAAACTTGTAACAATCAAGACTCCTTTGCAAGTTTTAAATAATTTTATAAATTCCATAATAAATTAATTTGAAATGTTATTCGGCATTTTCTCTTAAAGGGTCACAAACTTCTCTGAACGGTTCGAAGATATTTGATAATTCACATTGTTTTGATGAAAAACAATGGGTTTTTATTAAAAAGGATTCAGAAAATTTATGAACTAATCAAATTAATTTAAAATTATCCCTTCTCCTTAAAGGTCCGATGAGGATTTCACTCGAGTTATACAATCTTTTTGTGATAGTTTTGAAGAAACGCATGTCGTGGACCTGAATACGGAGGTAGAAGTTTTAACGCGCAGTCAACCCAGCGATTGCCACATCATTAACGAAATAATGTAAGCTTTTTTCTTTTTCTTATGTTTCAGGTAAGAGCTTTTTTCTTTTTCGTGTGTTTCGGGTAAGAAGAAGACGCAATGTATTTTCATAAATTTATTAAATGATAGAAATCATGTTTTATAAAGTAGTGCAATTTTTTATAACCATCTTAAATTAGTTTCCATTACATTTTAAATAAGCTACAGAATACACAAACTAATATTATTGGAGGCAATATTGATGCAATTATTCATTTTATATTTACGATCAAAACATCATACTATACAACGAGAGCGCACACTCGGAAAACTGTTTTTCATCTGTCTGCACACCATTTCGAATAATTTTAAAAAAATTTATGAATTCCTTACCACGTGACATATGCATGAGAAATCAAAGGCAGTACATCCCACAAGTATTACTAAAATATCCTTGTAGTCGCAGGGATTCCATACAATTTCGGGGATATGCAACTGATCGAGAAATTTTACAATAACATTGTCACTCCAGGGATGAGTCCCGAGTTAATTAAAATAGTACATGCGGTCCCTATTTTTAAAATAGATTGCATCCAATGAATCCCTTCACCAACAATAACATTTGTGTTCACAATAAGACCACCGCAATTTCAATGTTTCATTCTTCGCAAACACACCGATAAATTTGGAACGTGTGATTCGTTCACTATTCATTACTCTCTGAAGTTTATTCGCGTCTATTTTAAAAGTCAGTGACAACGCTCCTAAATCTGTTAACTTCTATTAGGGCTTGTGACTCGAGTTATACTAGTACACTAATATGCGCGCCTATCAGCTTGGCGAATTCCAATCTGACTGAGATGTTTCCACTCTGTTGTGGACTTGAGTGTGTATTTACACTAGCAGATAAGTCAGGTGTGATGTCAAACGGACAAAGATTAAATTGATTGATGAATACTTTCTGCGTTACCCCAATCCCGAGCTCATCACAAGCCCCTGCAATATTGGCCAGATTATTATATGCTCTCGCGCGAAGCGGGACCACAGCGTCTGATGAATAATCCATATCATAGCACCTCCCCCAACGCAACGCATTGACGTATAGAATTATATTTTTAAGGCCGAAATTCTCAAATTTAAAGGCACTCTTTTTATATTTTCCATTCACCGAAGCATAGTCCTGCATTCCATTTAATATCCTTTTAGGTAGAACTCCCAGGACGATGTTTTCTATCTGTTTCGAGGCCAACCCTGCTGGCACCGTGTATAGTTTGATCTGAGCTCTGTTAATTGAATATTTTACTGTGGCATGTATTAAATTTTTCTCAATTTCTATTTCTTTAGGTGAACTTAATTTCACACGGCATACGCATAGGTATGTTTTCATAATATGAATCACAACGAGTTTTACACCCTCTCCTTGATCCGCACCCAGATTTAAACAGATCTCAGGATTCGTGCGGGTGAGCTTTATTTTCATGTCCACCCCATTCACAAGCAACTTCTGGAATGTGAAGTTTGTATGCAGGCGTCCAAAACACTCATATATCTTCTTTTTATAATTTTTAAATTTGTCCTTTATACTACTTTCGTCTTCAGCTTGATAATAGCCCTCGGCACTTAAAAAGGTATCCTTCGCTTCTTTGGAAAAGTTCAGCACATTTTCCAGATAGGCTCTTAGGTGATAGTACCCCGTTCCTGCCGATATGTTGACCTGATTTAAATGCATCACACTGGTTGAATATGGAGTGCAGAAAGTTTATTTCAGTGTATACAGCATATTTGTCATCGCCGTCCGTTCCATCAGAATGGGCTATACGTAGTTTAGCGTACATGTGCATACAGTTTGGGTCAAAAGAGTAAGGGCCTGAGCTGGTTATCACGAATTCTATTGGAGCACTCGGGGAACTAATTGTGTTTAAAGGGTTAATTGTAATAAAGTCACTGTGCTCAATAGAAACTTGAGTTAGGGGAATATCAAAGGGGTACAGTTCCGATTTACAACATTCTGAACTACTAGGATGGATGAAACGTGCCACGACGAGTCAGAAATAGTACCACTTCTCTCGACATGTAGTAAACAGTCTATGATTCATGAGATCAATGTCCTTAGCTTATATCAGTCAAAAAATGTTCAACCATAGGTTTCATTCGTTTAGAACACTTCTTTTTTATATCATTTTACGTTTAATGCCACGTGGTGGTAATCTCTTCTTCCGGACAGCCCTCTTCTTCTTCCCACCACCACGAATTTTTCTCTTTGCATCTTTGATGATTTCATCCCGTGTACGCTTTAAGTGTTTTTTTTAGAGCTTCTTCAGGTTTAGTCCCCGCCATTATGTCTTCTGCAGTGTTAAGACCTGATTGTAGCGCTTTCCTCCCGAGATATCTGGCACCCCTCTCCAGTAAGGTAACAGCCGTGCGAAGTATGGTTGAAAAAATGGATCCAAGTCCACTACCACGCTGGTATCTCACACCTCGATAGACTGTGAAAGGTTTTCTGTCCATTATAACTCAGTGCGTCGAAAGTGCAACTTCACTGTTAAGCTCCCATCACCGAATGGGAAGTTTTTCCCCTCAATCGTTCTTATATATATTAAGATATTGGTTATTAGAGTAGTCGTGACATTCACATAATGGGTCCTGTCATATGTAATAAACATGCTTTTCCCGCTATGGTTAGGAATGTGAGCAATACGCAGCAGGCGTTCCTGGGTATCTCCAACAACTCGTGCTCACTATATTGCTGTAAATATAGCACATGTCTGGGGTGTGTAGCCAGCAATCAATTTCTCCAATTTCATCTGATACATTAGGCTGGACAAGCCATGTTGTACCTCGTGAAAGGTATCTCTTTAGAAGGCTGATCAATATCGCCCCTAGGTTATAATTTTGAACAGCCGTTTGTCTTTAATATTTCTGTTAGCCTGTGATTTTAGGATTAGAGTATGTGTAGGGTTTTCTTTGTTTACGATTTCGTATACTAAATCAGCCGTAAGATTTGAGTTTTTTTAAACTTACGTTTGTCTCTCACAACATCCTCAGCCGCACCATAACGGCGGACCTAGTGTTACTACTTTAGTGTAATACCGTGCATCCCCAATCCGGACGATAAGTATGGTTTCGTCCAGAGTTACCCCGGCTTTTTCACACTCATTAAGGTCTCTAAGAACCGCAAAAACGGGATCTTTATAATCAATATTTAAAAAAGGGTGTCAACTGAATTTCGCATTTCCCCACCTCATACGAATCACGACCCAATTCAATGGGTCCATGGAGTTCTGTTACAAAGTTGGCTAGAAAGTTGGTTAGTGTGTTGTTAGGATGTACAGAGAGGGACGAAGAGGACGGAGTGTGACGTAGAAATGGTTAGGCGCCATGTTGATACTGTTTAAGCTTTATTATTGCATCAGCTTTTATATAGGTGTTGAAGCTATCTAGGTAGCCTAGCCATTTCACAAGGTACATTTTTGTCATTCCTGAACTTTGCTTCCTAAATTTTTTCAATTTTAAACACATTTTTTCCTAAATTAAATCACTTTCTGCAAATCCTCGCGGTAAAAGCCTGCGATTTTTCCCCATTCCCATTTAAATCTTCAACGTAATACAACTTTCTCTCGCCTTTAGGTCTCATAGCACTAACTTTAAAAATCTCAAGTATTCAACCTTGCTCAAATTCCTTCGCGAATTTATTCCGAACGCGACAGCTTACATAATCATTGATTTTGAAACGCGCAGAATGTGGCGGTGTTCTACGAACATCTCTTCTCACATCAGGCTCTGTGCGCGTATTTCTAATCTCGTTAGATGTTGTCCCAATCGTGCGATGGTGTGAGCGCTTGTATGATGAGGCCAATGATTCCAGAGTGTCTATATATCTGTATATGTTTTTATGTGTAAAATAGCGATGCATGCGTTCCTTTATGGAACGTTGAACTCTTTCAGCTAAAGAGGCCTTATGTATAAATTGGTAGTGTAGTAGCTGATATTAAACTCTGTCAACATGTTCTGTAAAGCTCGGCCTATAAATTCTTTCCCATATCCATAAAAAATAGCTAGGAACCGTGTTTTCTTTCAACATCAATGTTTTGGTGGGTTTAGCAACTGTTTCAGGCGATTTATTTTTCAGAAATTAGCCACAGATATGTAAAGAATACATCTGTTATGAGTAGATTAGCGGTAACCATCGTTATACACTGAATATCTTTTCATGTGTTAAATCTGCTTGCCAAATAGAGTCAATCGATGCAGCTGTTATCTTGGCTGTTTTAAACCTTTTCTCACCGCTTATGAAGTGTAAGCGTCTGCTCCCGCAAAAACCTCTCAACATCTTTTTTCCCTATCCATCATTGTAAACACTTCTGTACATCTATCTACGCCTCCGTAGGCTGGGCTAGAAATATCATAATAACGTCTTCTTAATATGTTAGCCATTTGTGTATTTTTGAGGCATGTGAATAGGGTTCACCGTTGTTGTTTAGCATCTTCTTTCTCCTCTTCACAACTGCTACCACTGGGTGGTGCGTCTCAATTGTGACACATGCGATTCATGTTCCAAGTCTTTTAACCTGTTTAGATTTCCTATCATTGTTTTGGGGACATTTATTTGATGTAGTCTTGCTTTAATATGCTTCCATCCTGATGGTGAGGGCCTATCCCACTTTCTCACCAGATCATGGACGATGTCTAAGATATTCGATCCCTGTACCTTTTCTCTCCTTCCACAATGATCTCACCTGTATCGGTCCACTGTATGTTGGGTCCTCATTTAATAGATTATAAAGACTTAAACCTTTATTCCTCAATGTATGTGGGAGGGTGCTTTTTAATACATGCTCGATATGTTGTGGGGCTGACCCGTTATTCTTAGGTTGGTCAGCTCTATCGTCGGACACAGGTTCTATGTCGCCATGCTCATCGTTGCCCGTGCTCTGCCAAATAACCACAGGGATCTCTGTCGGATTCTTATAATTTTCATATTCGTGAAGAAATTTCTGCAGAGCTTCTTGGTATAAGATTCTTTTCTCATCAGGTGTTTTTTCACTGTATAATAGGGCTAACAATTCGCTTTCCATTCTTTTAAGCCTGCTTTTACGGGGCTCTAGAACCGTGTCTGCAATCTTCGAACTTTGCAATGAAGCATACACCTCGTGCCGAATCACTACCACTTTATTCATTATATTAATCAAGTCAGTAAAGGCCCCAAAACTGAAAATAAGATGGGGAGGAATAACCCTCCTCTTTGTACAATAATTCGTTTTTTCTTCCCCACAGTTTGACTTTTACGAGCGAGTGTACGTATTATGTTCTTGTAACGGCGTAGGCGAGCCTTCTGAGGGGTTTCATTGATACATTGCAATTTATAACGTTAAGACAGATTTCACAGATACATTTTAAAAGTCGGGTCGATATTTTTAGTAAACATCTGTTGCATTGCCCGGGGCAGTCGATATTTTTAGCAAACATCTGTTGCATTGGAATATACACCGTTTCAAGCTCGTTTGGAAATATATTCGTTCTTAGAAGCACCCTAAACGTATTTCGCGGATGAAGGTCACAAACCAAATATCGTAAAGCTGACTTGTAGCTTCTTCATAAATTCCAAAAACTCTTATGCTGATTCGGGAACATTTGATTGGCTAATACCCCAATTTGTGATACATCTCTACTTTGCGCGAATAAGACTAGATATTGTGTATTTAACGACACATTGCGCATGTATCTAATTTTGAAAAATAGATTCTGATTGATGAAGAACACGCTTATGTTAAGATGGTGGGAGAACACTGTAAATATCTCGGCAAACGTTTTATCCATCTCCAATATGAGATCGTCAATTACAATGACTGTATGTTCATTTCCCTTTAACGAATTAATGTCATATATACCTTCGTGGAATAAAATATCATCTTGGTACTCGTTGAACACTGATTGATACCTCGAATAGCACCATATAACTTTATGCACAAATTTTGAGAATATATCTCCCATATCTTTAATGATTTTGAGCATAAACACGGTTTCACCACATCCTGTAGGGCCAGATACAACACATGTGGATGAGCTCGTTAACCTGAATTTTTCTACAGAATCCATCTCTAACAGTCACACTCCTAAGTGGGTCATTTACAAAATATAATAAAAATTTAAGTGGTGTTCCTTATATTCTACAGTCCTGTTTTTCCTCTTCTTCCAATAACCGTGAATGACGACGAAGTACAGCATCATGTCCCCATCATCGATATTACAGACGACCCCGATGACAGTGTAGTTGTTGTCACAGACTCCACCCCCGCTAACGAGCCCACACCAGCGATACCTGTAACACTCGACAATTCAAAGCGAGGCATGATGAAGAGCCCTCCACGTCAGGTATAAAGCATGCCAGGATTGCGCCGGTTGTTAGACCCAAATAATAGAGCCCTCAACACTCTACGTCTTACGACACAAACCCCACACTAGTACCTTCCTCAAATAAAAATGTACCCCCCCTTATTCCTGTTCAATTCCGAGTACATCCCCCACAGCAGCAGCAGCTTCTCGTGCTGTAGAGGATGGTATAACATTCGAGTTGGTGCGCACCATCACCACCACCCCAGCCCTGACTAGAAATCGGTATATATTCAGGGTTGATCCTAGATCCATGTACAGCAATGATGTTGAACACGGACTGCGGAGTTTGCCTTCAGAACCGCGGCGAACGTGAAGTCAAGACGAGGCTGTCCTTCGGGTTCGGACGTATAATGCAGGCTTCTCAAAGTAGTACAGCCTTCAATATGGACAACTTCACGGTAAATATTGACCGTGTATTCCGTGTTGCGAGTCACAATGCCACACTTTATACTCTTAATTTCAATTCTCCGGTTATTTACAGGCGGCATATAAAGGCCAATCGTGGTTGCGGCTATATAGCAGTAGTCTTGGACCATATGTTCACTGTGCTAAATACACGAGCCCAAAAAATTTGGTTGCCTACGGTAGTGGAGCGTGCCCGTAAACTAGCTGTAGACTGTAAACATGAATTTGAGCGTAATAAGGGTCCTGAAGAGTTGAGAACGGTAGAACAGGAAATGAATGGTCGAATAGTTGTATTTAGAATGAGTGAAAGTCGTAGGACTGTGTATGTTTTTAAAAGCTGTGTGAGAGATCGTACAAGACCTCTACTTATTTTAGGGCTGTCAGAGACAACATATCTCCCCATCCGCAATATAAGGGATCTTTACGCGAGTTATGATAAAAGTCGAAAATATGGACGGCATTATGATTTGTGTAAGGGGTGTCTCGAGTTTGTGGATGATAAAGTGAAACATTGTAAGGATTGCCACATGGTATGTGCGCAGTGTAAAAGTTCCAAATGCGAAATCCGTGTGGTTGAAGCTGACAAAAGTGACTGTGATATATGCAGACGCACATTTTTCAATAATAACTGTTTTAAGCTCCATAAGTCAATTGGCACGGGCAGGAAAATGAGAATCTGTGAGTGTGGTATGTTTCATATGATGGATAACTGGGGGATTTTCAAGCATAAATGTGGTGAAATTCACTGTTCTACATGCCATGAGAAACATAAGGGGGTTAGAGTAAAGCATGTATTTTCTATGAAAGACAGAAAGACACTAAGCCTAAAAATAGATCTTATATAATTGTGTACTACGATATAGAGACATTTACGATTGCTGAAACCAAAGAGGTTATCCCACATCTACTTATAAGCAAAACTATATGTGATGAGTGCATGGAGGTCGAGTGTGATGAGGGTCACAAGTGTGGTAAACGTACAAACGTTTTTAAAACGATTGCACACGACAGTCCCGTGAAACTCTTTGTGTCCTATGTTGTCAATCTGGCGGATCAGTTCAAAAAAATGACAGTATATATTCTTCCCCATAACCGTGCAAAATTTGACACAGTTCCTTTATAAGGAGCTGCTTGAGCATGAGTCATCTGAGAATGAGATATTTACAGATGATTCCTTGAAAACAGAAAACAAACTTATACAGATGCAAATAAGAGGTAATGCACAGTTTAAAGACACTTTATTATTCACACCTTGTAAATTAGCCAAGCTACCCAAGGTAATGGGCGTAGCCGCCGAAGTTTCAAAAGGATATTTCCCTTACACATTCCTCACTAGCGAAACTTTAAATTACGTAGGACTACCTCCACCCAAACATTACTTTAACTACGAATGTACGTATGAGTACAGGTGAACGTGAAGATTTTGTCCGCTACTACATCAGTTTTAATGAATCTAATCCTTACAATATAGCTGATGAATGTGAGCGTTATTACGTGAATGATGTGCGCGTGTTTAGAGTATGTTTCCAGGCCTTTAGAAGGATGTACACAGACCGTTTCAAATGCGATCCGTTGCAAGTCGCAGCTACGATCGCCTCTTTGTGCTTTACGGTGTTGAAGAACAATTTCATGCCTAAAGAAACCTTAGCCGTCATTCACAGAAACAGTCTCCGCAGTTATGGACGCAAGGCTATTTACTGGCTCTTACACATACAGCAGCAGACAGTTGTATACATAAAGCATGCCCGCAACACGGGGGAAGTACCCATAAGGTTAATGGTCGTGTTTTTCGGGTTGATGGTCTCTTGGTCTAAGCGAAAACCGTGCCACTGATGAGAAGACTGTGTACTCCTTTAACGGTTGCTGGTGGGACAGATGCCCCCGTCCTGAGTGCGGGATCGTAGGAGATATCCTCGGTAGATCTCCTGCCGACAGTCTTGCATGGACCCGCACCTGCGATCAGCTTATAGGCGCCTAGTTCACTCACAAGATCTTGTGGGAGCATGAGTATGATGCACGGATGGAAACAGATGGTGCTGGATCCTCTCAAAAGCAGTGATAGCTTTTTCGGAGGGCGTACAAATCCGTTCAAACTATACTTTCTGCATGCGGAAGGCGTGAAACTCCATTACTGCGACTTCTGTTCTTTATACCCCTACGTGATGAAGAACAATCCGTACCCTGTAGGTGCACCTCAAAAACTGGTGGGACCTAACCTGCCCACCATCGAGGTGTTCTCAACAAATTTGAACAAGTATATTTCGGTCTTTCTTTCGTAGATGTGCTCCCCCCTCGCGATTTATGGATGCCGATCTTACCCGTTGTTATAGACCACAAGCTCATGTTTCCCCTGTGCGTGAAGTGCGCAGAGGAGAACAATGGGACTTGTAATCACACAACCAACCAGCGTAAGATCAAAGGCGTATATGCAAGCCCTGAGCTGTCCCTAGCCGTTCGCCATGGCTACAGAATATTGAAGATATATGAGGTGTGGAGGTTTCAGAAGCTACCCAACCTTTTCACGCCATATATAAACTCTTTTTTTAAGGATAAGGTAGAGGCCTCAGGGTGTCCGCGAGGAGTTGATACCGAAGATGAAAAATCGGCTTATATTCAGCGTTACCGTGACCGTGAAGGGATACAACTTGACCGTTCCAAAATTTTAACGAACCCAGGCAAGCGCTTTAGTGCAAAGTTGTGTCTAAACAGTCTTTGGCAAAGGGAACGTTTATTTGACGCAAAGTTATAGTGAAGTCTGGGATTATGCCAACGCTCCCGATAAACAGGCTATGGAGATCGTGAATGTAGGTAATACTTACATAATAAAGTACAACATCACCGAACTGGCCACAAATACCTCACGGGTTACAAACATACCTGTAGCCAGGTTCACAACGGCCTACACACTAGGGTGTCTCATGCTCAGGTCGAATATTGAAAAACTTGGAATTTCAAGATTGGCAGTATGTATTTCTATGTAGAATTGAATTTTAAGAGGGGTTCGTCTTCCGCAACTTCTGCAAAAAATTGCATTTAAGTGTTCAAAATCGCATTTTTTTGGTCGAAAAATGAGAGTTTTGGCCAATTTCAAAGACTTGGTATGCCTCAAATGATCGCCATATGTTCCATATTGTTCACATACACCCTTAAGCATTTCTAGGGGCAGGCTTGGACCCATTTAAGATCAGCCAAAGTGGTTCATAACCCCTAAAATAACTAAAATCACCCACAATGGCCCAAAACTAAGGAATTGTATGAGTGAAGGCATCCCTATAACTTGAGTGGTGAAATAATGTTAAATTGTATTTATTGCATAGTGCAAAGCAACAATGATGTAACTGTAGACTCGATTACGTGCGAGTTTAGTGTTTTAGTTAAGCATTGTAGAACATAAAGTGTATGTATTTTGAGGGGTTTGCAGTATATTTATTTTATAGTTATTTAATTATTTAATATAAATGTGTATATAGATTTATCCTGTAGTATTATTTTTATGATTATATTCTATCGTTTAAAAGTGTGTATTTCTTATATTATTATTTTTTTATTATATATATATATTCTTCGTTCAACTTGTGTATTTCTTGTACTATTATTATTTTTTGATTGTATATATGTTCTTCGTTCGTATTTCTTATAGTATTATTATTTGTATTGCATATATTCCTCACTTAAACTGTGTATAGAATGAAATATTTTCATTGTATATTTTTTTCTATATATTTCATGAAATTAATTATAATAATTCGCCTAAATAAACAGAATGATGTAATGGTGTTTTATTTAATTCTTTTGGTTATATAAGCACACCGGACAAAAAATTAGTCACCCCTAATAGCACCGATAGTAGGAAGTTCAAGGTCACACAGAGGGCGCTGATGTAGCATTGGTAAGTGACAAGTAGCGGTGACGTAGCACACAGGATCAGATCTGTTTCGTGAGGTGGTGAAGAACAAAGTGTGTGTTGGATATAGTCTGCAAAATGGGTCGTGAGGCAGACGTTACTCAGTGGCAAAAAGGAGCCATCGTGTTTGGCAGAGCCCACGGACACAAAATGTCTGAAGTAGCCCAATTTGTTGGTGTGTCAACGCGTACTGTCCAGCGAGTTTACAAAGAGTGGTGTAGTTCGCAATCAACTGACAATCGACGGCGTAACTGTGGCCGGAAAACAATTCTCGACAATAGGGGCCGCCGCCATGTTTCTCGTCTAGTAACTGCAAATCGTTTTCAAACCAGAGAACAATTGCTCCAAGAAAGCAATGAGGTTCTCCAGCGACCAATTTCCGAACGGACATTGCGACGAGAACTGCATGCGATGGACATCTGGAGCAGGGTACCAAGGAAGAGGCCGCTGTTAACAGCAAGTCACAAATTGGCACGTTATAAATGGGCTCAGAGGCACAAAAACTGGACTGCGGCAGATTGGAAACGTGTAATTTGGTCCGATGAGTCCCGTTTTTGTTTGTTCTCCAATGATGGGAGGCGACGAGTACATCGCAGGTCCAATGAAGCCTTTAATCCTGAATGCGTCGAAGGTGTTGTTCAGGCTGGAAACAGAAAGTGAAGCGCAGGAATAGACACCCACGGACTCTGGCGGAACTTTGGGACCGGCTGATGAACGAGTGGCAGCAAATCGATGTTCAGTACATGCACAACCTCGTAGAGTCTCTGCCTCGCCGGATTCGTGCGGTTATCAAGGCCAGAGGCGCCGTCACACGTTATTAGGTACATTCTGAGAGGGGTGACTAATTTTTTGTCCGGTGTGGTTATATACACGATATTATTTAATTATATATATACAGTGCGTTCGAAAAGTCTCTCCGCAGTCAACTAACACTTTAAAAAAAGTGTTTAGCAACAAGTGTAGACGAGTTGCTCTGTGCCTGCAAAATAGTTGAAAACACTTTCAACACATGCTGTAAAATCAAAAGTTTATGTAATAAAATCACGAAATCATGGTTGAATGAAAACATTGTAGTCTTTCAATTTTCTATGCGTTTAACATAGAACTGGCTGATTACGCCTTCTAAGCCGACTGGCTGCTTAAGGCTTCTAACCCAACTGTCAAGAATATATGTTTTAATTAAATAAATAGCGCAATCTGGCAACTCAACCCTAATAATGTTCACCTAAACAAGCCATTTACGCCTTTTAAGCCAGATTAAGCCTTCTAAGCCAACTGGCGGATGAGGACCTATGCCAAGTGCAAAGATCAAGAACTTTAAATGCGTCTGGCAGAGCCAGGCGAAGGATGGTCTATCTACTCTCTCCTCCCTCTCTCTCTCTCTTAGGTTAGGTTGATTCCCCCGCATACATCAAGGGGGTGGGGTGGGGGTTCTTGCAACAAAGGGGATGAGAGGGGGAAAGCGATCAGGGGGAACACGTTAAGGGATTGGAGTCATGCACTGGGGTAGGTGCAACAAAGGGGGAGGGGGACTTGCAAAACTGATCAACATTTGCAACATTGCAGTTGCACTCTACCCTTTTGCCCCCATACTACTGAGCGGTTCAAATAAATGAAAATTAAAAATTCAAGCTAGCATGTACTCTTTTATTAGACTTAGGAACATAAAACTGTGAGACAAATTTGAGTGGAATCCGGTAGTATTTACTGGGTGCTTAAGCATTAGAATATGTACAGTGGATGAATTGGATAAATAACATTTAAATAACCAATGAATTCACACAATATAACCTTCAGTAATGGCACAAATGCATTGATATCACCTTAATACATTAAATCTAGTTGCCTGAACATTTACTGGTGGCCAGTATCCACTTATTGGAAATTGGTGCCAGTGCATTTCCACCACGTGTAAGAGGAACTGCTTTTGAGTCTCGTCTTTGGTTATGGTTGGATTGGAATTCTTTATCATGGCTACACCCGTTTTAGCACTCTCCTTGATTACATTGAGTCTTGACAAACGATCCCTCCCATCCATGTAGTCTTAGTGATTTTTCCACTCATCAGGATGCTGTTCAAAGCACCCTCGGCTGATCTTGAAAGTATCAAATAACTTGAATGACGCTGAGTCGACAAAGTCTGAGAGATCTATCCTCTCTACTGAAACGTTTCCTTTGTATTTTCTCCGATCTTTATTTTGTTCTCTTTGTAATGAATTTGTTGCCTCAACCATTTTCATCTTTATTTCGTTTGAAACCTTGTCGGAAAACAAATCCAAACCAATCGAATCAGATTCCAAGTACCATAGGTGGCGTTGGAAGGAAGTCAAAGCAGCACTACTGGCAGCTGCGTTGAAATCGCTGTAGGCACACTAAAGGTCTCTGCAGAGGTTGAGGTCATTCATTAGTGCATCAACGGAGAGTGGGGAGGAGTACCACGCTTTCGCATACACCAGTGCGACGAAAAGACAGAATTCAAGCAGGTTCTTCTCTTCATCTCGTAACATCTCAAACTGTCCCCAAAATAATTAGATTTTCAAAGCATAAATAGCCTTAGTCATCATCTCTGGCATGGTGGAACGCGCCTGGCCTTTCTGAATTTGATTTCTTTAGGTGTTCAGGAAAATCAGCGTCAAATCTAGTATTTCATGGTAGTTGTCCCTTGGCATTGATGTCTTATTTTTTGTTGTTCTGAAGGATATCCAGGATGAATGACACCATCGATTCTCTGAGTTTCCTGGATTTCTCTGAAATGGTAATCCTTTTATCATGGCAGATCTCAAACACTGTTACATCCACCAATGCCAGTGCTCTTGGAATCTTCGGAGTATTTGCATGTTTTGTCCAGAAGATGGCCCAGTCGCCTGAACTTCCTAAACTTCTTGAAGACATGACCACAGATTATCTCCATGATGTGGTGGCGACATGCCATGTGTAACAATTTTCGCCCAAGCTTTTCCTCAAGTAACTTGCAGGATTCTCATTGAAACACTGTGTTGGATGACGTTGTGTCGAAAGACGTTGCAACAATTTTATTGTCGATGCCCCAACTCTGTAAGACAGCGAGTACACTACTCGCCATTACTTCACCTGTACCAGCACGGATCTTAGGGACTCCTAGGAGCTTTTCTTGTGGAAGGTCTGGACCAGATAAAATAATGGCAAGACGATCGATATTTGTTGCCTCGCCGTTCTGCCTAGTCACGTTCTGCAGTACCTTTCCATCTCAGTGGACAGTAAGGCGTGCATCATTAGCCTGAATATCATTTTGAAAAGTTTCTTTGATATGCTCTGCTATGGCCAAACGGTACTTTATTCGCTGACGGGGAACAGTGCTCTTTGAAAGGGACAACTTTCCTATATCGACTCCAAGGCTTTTAGCGGTTGCACCCACAACAAAAGCAACTTGTTCATGATTCAGATTGGTCCTATCAAAAGCTACTGCTAGATCAGAGGTCAATACTTCTGCCGTTCTTTGACGCTTATGTGGATTTCACTCCAACTTATCCCAGGGGCATGGATTTTCCACTCAGGATCATCATCCATGTCATCCTCAAAGTTACAAGACGTCGATTATAAGGGAGGAGGGATCCTTTTCTCTGCTACTTCTGATTGGCGCATATTTTCCTTCGCTACCATTTTCCTAAACTTCTCTATTTTGACTTCTTTTCTTCATCTCACAGACTTTCTTGTTCTCTACTGTGATCATGAGGTTACTGAGGGTCTGAGCATTGGGTAACTAAAGATGTGGACGACATCTGGCATCTTTACATGACCGTAAACTTTCCTCAACCGGCGCGCTTGGAAAATTTGAATACCACAAGCCCCATACACAAATCAGCAATCTTGGAGTAATCGAACATGAGCTTCAGCACCCACTACCAGTTTTGTTACCAAGTGGAATTAAAAAATCCACATGCTCAGTGACTTACCTGTAATAAAAATTTTCACCCCTATTCCATGAACCGCCCTAATATATACACACACACACACATTGTGTATAATTTAGGGTGGATCATTTTTCACTTTTTTTAAAAAATTATAGCTGGTCAAAGTTTTTCCCATGATTTGGTTGAGTGAAAGTACACTGACACCATTTTTACCAAAATCGATCAATATTTAGGGGTCGCGCATCGAATCGACCTTGAAAATTTCAATTTTGGAAATTTGGCCAAAATGACAATTTTTTACTGTATAAAGATAAATCATCAAATGACCATATTTTCTGAATCCTCTCAGTGAAAGAAATCCTCTCAGATACTTACCAAGTTGATAGGACAAGTGGTTTAGAAGTTATACTCACCTTGAGATAGCATTAAAATTTAAAATACCGTATTTGTCCCCGGACCTCCATATGCTGTCTGCCATTGTCTGCTTTTTAGGATAAGATAAAACGAATAAGGAAAGATCAAATGTATTTTGTATTAAAACGGTTTACCGATATCACTAAAGGCACTTACTCCGGTGCCCCTAACTAGGTTCAAAAACTGTATGAATCGTGGTTAGAACACACGTCATCTTAAGGCGTGCGCCATGTACTCTCTCTGCTAACTCCCTTTCCCTCTGCGCTACGTCATCTTGGCAAGTGACGACTTCTTGAAGTCACCGAGTTCTTTCCGGCTCTTTTCCACGAGCTGAAGAAGACCCTGCAGCTGTGACTCGTCTTTTGTGACAGTGTTCGCGTAATCTTCTATCAGTTTTATCCCTCTCTCTGCCACGTCGTTGGTAACTTTCAGATGCGAGATGACATTCTTCAGATCACAGTAGTTCTTATCTTGATCCCACTTATTCACCGGCAGAGTGAGCCACGTAGACGCGCACACCTGCAGGCCTGTGAACACGAACCACGATGACTCATCGATCAGGTCCGGAAGGCGCGTCGTGTCATCAACCGAGACGTTGTCATACGTGAAGTCCTCGGGCACAGCGAGGCGGCACAGCTTCTTTGCCATCTCGTGCTTCACAGTGTCTTCCACTTTGTCACTGCAGAGGGCGAAAACGACGGTCTGAGGCCTCAGATACCACAAGTGCCGCCTGATCACTGCCAGTGAAGCCTCTGCAATCTCGCGATCCACAGCCCTGTACTGCAGAAGACGCTGGTACAACACAAGGTCATTCAGCGGGGCATCAGCTGCGACAGGAGCCGCCAGCCAGGCAGGTGCGTAGAGGAGTGCAGTAAATAGTACCACTCTCTGAAGTTTCTGTACCAGCTCGTCGTCGAACTCCAGCTGACCGCTGAACATCAGGAGCTTCGTGTAGTAGATGATCTGAAACGAATACGCACTGTGATGTATAAATACCGATACCACTCCATATAAGTTTGTTTAATGGTAAATTATTTATCTTATTTTTTTCTGGTAGGGACTTCAAATGGCTGTTTGCAGAAGGCAATACAATATTTAACTTCTAATTCAAAATACCAACCTTGGCCATCCACCTCGCATGATGGTAGGCTCCTGGGCGCATGAAGTGTGTGCCACGACGTGGCTGGGCCCCGAGTACCAGGAGTGTAATCTCCGCCACTTCTCGGTAGTCTTCTCTGACAAGACCAGAAGCGGTGCCGAGGAACTTGACTGCCTCATCTCGGAGCTCCATCAGCCACGTCACCTCCGCCAAATGCTCTCGATCTCCAGCTCGCGATAAGTCGAGAGGTCGAGCTTGTCCCACCTGAAAGGGGAGTTATGAAAATATTGCATGAAAACGACTGAAGTTTCCCTTTTCGACTGCTATTAACATCATTAGTAGAAGGACGCTGATATCTCAATTGCTCTGAAGGCAAAAAATCATTGGAGAAAACAAATGCGCCTTAGACTTGAAATTCACCTTCTCCTCAGATACTGGAACAAAGGTTCAGTTGGTGCTGTGGTTCTTCCAAACGCGGTGATGACCACTGCCCCCACGATGAGCTCCATAACGTGATGGCGACAGCCCAGCTGGAAGAGCGGTTTACCAAGCATGTTCTCCAGCCGGACCACCGCACCCTGCACCCTCCCCGTATTGGAGGAAGTTGTGTCGAAGCACAGTCCAATCACGTTGTTCTCGCATCCCCAGTCTTTGAGAGCACGAAAGGTCGCCTGGGCCTGGGACAGACCGGTGCCGTCAGCAACAGTCGGAACGGCCAGCAACTTTCCTTCTGTGCATTGGGGAGCTCCGGAGATGAGAATCGCCTGGCGGTGCTCCAATGATCCAAGAGAGTCCTGAAACGTATGTCATACATGCCAATCCATTATCGTCCACTGGAATATGTCAATCCACTGTCGTCACTGGAACATGTTAATTCACTGTCGTCCACGGTGAGGGCAAAACTGACCTTGATTACTTTACCGTCCCAGTGGACGACAGCATGCCTCGGAGATACGAAGGATTTCTGCACAGCTGTCGACACTTCACAACGATGTGCCACTCTTCCACGGCGAGACGTGTCCTTCGAGATACTGAATTTGTCCAGGTCTGCGGGCGGATCTGCCGAACGTAGGACTGCCGCCACGACACTTGCCACCTATGTGCGAAATTGAAAGGAAATTGACAAGGATGCGTATGGTTTTTATGTGACAAAATAATCACTAAATTTTCCGTCGTTACGTCTATTATATCTTTGTCAAGGAAAGATCATTACTGATATATACACACCTGATTATTGGACATCCGGAAGCGATCAGCCACTTCAATAACAGCCGGTGCATTGAGGATGCGGTGAGGAAGGCTGATTGATACAGTTGATTCTCTCGGCTGTCGGTATGGTGGTTCTAGCTGTGATTCGGAGTTGCTCGATGATCTGCTTTCTATAGATTCATCGTCGCTCTCAGCTTCGGTTCCTAATTTCGTTTTTGAGGTGCCTGGCTCATCACGAGATTGTTGTCTTGAGAGTTGCCGTTTTCTCTTGACAACGAACACTTTATCATTCCCACTCATTGTTGCCTGGCGCAGGCCCCGTTGATCCTCATAAAATTTAATATCTTCTTGTTTGTTGTTGTCTGAGAGCAGTCGACTTTTCTGTATCTCTTCAATAGCATCGGGAGCTCCGATGTCCCAGAGCTTGTTCAGATTTTCTGAAAACTTCTCCCTGCCTTTTCCCGCGTCACTGTCTCTCATCTTGCTCTTCTGCAGCGAGCGCCACTCTTCCCACAGTAACTCCAGTTTTCTTTCGCAGTTACGCCTCGTGATCGTCTTTATACGTGCCATGTTCCAAAATGCCAGAACATTGGCCACCGTGTCTTTTACGGCGGCCTTCCTGTCAGTAGTTTCCTGCTTGGCATAGAAGAAGTACTGGAGAACTTGATGGGTGGTTGGCAATTTGGCACCACCGATCGAGGAAGATGGCTGACCAATTAAGAAGACGTCCGTGGCTGACCTTAGAGAAGGTGGTGCTGTTGTTGCTGCTTTCTCTTTTCCAGAATAAGTAACTTTCAGAGTCTTCCCACTCCTGGTTGTTAACAGTTTATCCATTGTACTAAAGTCTAGACTTATCAAACAAGAATCAATTGACACAGTTGATCTGTAAAAAGCAAACTGTGATTAGTAAAAATATTGGTCATAGACATAGCGTGTGTGTGTAATTGGGATTTTAGGATGCGCCAGCTACTGATGCTATGATTACGTCCATAACGGGGGACAAATACGGTATTTTAAATTTTAATGTTATTTCTAGGTGAGTGTAACTTCTAAACCACTTGTCCGATCAACTTGGTAAGTATCTGAGAGGATTTCTTTCACTGAGAGGATTCAGAAAATATGGTCATTTGATGATTTATCTTTATTCAGTAAAAAATTGTCAATTTGGCCAAATTTCCAAAATTGAAATTTTCAAGGTCGATGCGCGACCCCTAAATATTGATCGATTTTGGTAAAAATGGTGTCAGTGTACTTCCACTGAACCAAATCAGGGAAAACTTTGACCAGCTATAATTTTAAAAAAAAAAGTGAAAAGTGATCCACCCTAAATTGATGACTTTATGTACCATGCGTCATCAGCAGTAGACTTGTCAGATGAATTAATGCACGGTAGGCCTTTTGGTGGTGTTGCTTTCTTATTAAGGAAAAATTTGTCAAAACATATAAGATTTTTAACAAGCGATAACGTAAGGTTGTTAGGCATTGAATTACAAGTGAACAATGATTGCATATTAATTGTAAACTGCTATTTACCATACAACAACGGCAGTAATCTAGATGAATACATTGATTTGCTGCACAAAATTAAGTCATTATCAGATAACCCCAAATATTTTCACTATATAATAATGGGGGACTTTAACGCACATGTGAACTCGGAATTCTTTGGAGAATTGGGTAACATGTGCGAGTCGGCCAATTTAAGTATAAGTGATGTAGATGTATTAGTGGTAGCCAGTGGTAATTTTACATACGTTAGCGATATGAGTGGTACCACCAGGTGGATTGATCATTGTCTCACGAGTAATAATCTAAAGGATCGAATTGTTAGAGTTCATATTTTGCATGATTTCCTTCTTTCTGATTATAGACCATTAGAAATATTAATTAACGTTACCAATTTATGCGCAACACGACTTAACAAGAACTCAATAGGTAAGAATAATCGCGTCGATTGGTCCAATGTTAATATGCAGCAGAGAATAGAATACAAAGACGGAACATGTCACCTCTTTTAATTTAGAAATTTTGCACCTTGCCTGTAATAATCCTTGCTCAAATGATTCTCACTGTAAACTCATAGATAGGTATTATAGTAAGATAATATCCCTGTTAAGAGAAGCAGGAAGCCCCTTCATTAAATCTTACAACTATCATACTAAGGTTATTCCTGGATGGAATGATTTTATTGCCCCCCCCTGAAGAGGGAATCGAAAGACGCCTATGATTTGTGGTGCTTTCATGGTAGACCCAGATTAGGACCAGTATACATAAATATGTGTAGAAGTCGGGGTCAGTATAAGGCGGCCATAAGGCGATGTAAACAGGAAGAAGAGTCTATTCGAGCATCAAAAGTCTGTGAAACTCGTATAAATAACGATAATAACAAATTTTGGAAATTTGTTAAGAATCAAACGGGTGTCAAAAAGTCCTCCCTCCGACAATCGATGGGGTGTCGGGGGAGGATGAAATTGCAAAGCTGTGGAAAAACCACTACTCTAACATTCTTAATAGTGTGAGTATGGATAATCTTAAGATAGATTGCGGCGAAACGATTGTGGGAGGGACAAGGGAAAATATTTTGATATCATTTTCTGAAGTAAAGAGGTTAATTAAAGAGTTAAAGACTGGTTCTGCGTCAAGGGTAGATGACTTATCGAATGAGCACTTAAAATATGCAAATGACGTAGTATGTCTGCATATATCATTGCTCCTATCAGCCATGCTTGCTCATAGCTATATCCCTGCAGAGTTCATGAGGGTATATATCTTGCCCCTGGTCAAAAACAAGTACGGAGACATTCTCTCCAGCAATAATTACAGGCCTATTGCTGTCGCTTCCTGCTTCTCGATACTAAAAACTCTTGTTACTCCGATTAAATGATTTCCCATGGACATCTAATCAGTTTGGCTTTAAAAGGTCTCACTCAACTGACCTGTGTATCTATGTACTTAAAGAAACAATATCTAAATACTTTGACAGTAATTCAACCATTTATAGCTTTTTCCTTGATATAAGTAAGGCATATGATAGAGTGAACCACAATATTTTATTTGCAAAACTAGAAGACTGGAAGGTTCCCATGTACATATTAAATTTATTGAAATTTTGGTATTCCCACCAATCTTTCACTGTTAGGTGTGGCAATGTACTATCCGAGTGTTTGGCTCCTCTTGCGGGGTGAGACAAGGCCCCTTGCTCTCGCCTATGCTGTTTAATGTGTATATTGACGGATTAATTGCTTCACTTAATGAGGCATCGGTGGGATGTTGTATAGATAACACAAGGATAAATAACTTACTTTATGCCGATGATATGGTGTTAATAAGTCCCTCTGTTAAAGGTCTGGATCGGCTACTAAATGTCTGCGAAGTGTATTCGCAGAAACATGATATTCTTTTTAATGTTACAAAAACTAAGGTTATGCAATTTCATCCTAAAAGCTGTAATCAGCCAGCTGATATAAGGTTTAAAATGAATGGTGAAGTAATTGAGGAAGTACAAGAGTTTAAGTATTGGGGTCAAACTATTATCAGCTCCTTGAGTGATGACTCGGATATAAGAAAACAATCTCGAAGCCTGTGTGCTAAAGCGAATATGACCATAAGGAACTTTCGTTTCTGTACAAGTGAAGCTAAAGACACTCTTTCGTACTTTCTGCAGTAATATATACAGTCAGCAACTTTGGGTGAATTATAAAAAATGTTCTGGCAGAACCCTAAATTTGCTGTACAACAGGTCTTTTAGACTCTTACATAAATTACCCCCGAGATGCTCAGCTTCGCAAATGTTTGCTACCCGCAATGTCCCGAGCTTCCCGGAGGTAACAAGACGTGCTCAACACAGTCTAATGCAAAGAATTAAAAAATCAACCAACCCGATCATCCAAGCTATCCATGAGTCCTGCGATTTATCCTCTAAGCTATGAACTTCTTGGTACGGAAACGTCTGTCTGTAGCTCCACTTAACTTCGACAGTGCAGTATTATTTCTAATCAATTGTATATATTTCTATCCTTAGTATATGAACTGTCATTGTATTAATAATATTTGTCATATGGACTATAGTCTGCCAATATACCTTTTCATTTTCATTTTCATTTTCATATATATATATATATATATATATATCTATATATATATATATATATATATATGTATGTATATATATGTATATATGTATATATATATAATAATGTTATAATGTTTCAGACCAACAAAGACCCTAGGATCCACTCATGGCTGGTCTACCTAACTGTGTTCGTAATCGTGTATTGTGTATACACATACGAGGAAAAGTGTTGGTGTGGCTGTAAAGACTGTACAGTAATGTAGAAATGTGTGTGCACCCATTATGGGTCTCCCATTTAAAGGTGTTTGTGGGGCAAGTGAAGATCATGAGTTTTTCAATACCTCACAGTACTATGGGGGGCACCGCTCGGCAGAGGAATCTCTTTAAATGGGGTGTGTAAGGACAGAGAGTATCCCCTAACCCAAGACGCTGCCTCCCTATATCCCACAACACTTGTGTTGAGCTGTGGGATCTATCCCCACAAAGCCTTAATTTTACTACCTTAAACTATACCCTTTCTATCAACATGCGCGTCCAATCGATTCTTAAACATGTTTATAGACGTGCTACTAATTACTTCTACCGGCAAACTATTCCAGCTATTTACTATTCTATGCGTAAAAAAGTTTTTCGCAACTGCTGTCTCGAACGTTCTACTTGTCAACTTACACTCCTCCGTCTATGGCCCTGAGTCGGTTCGGATCGACGGGGGTTCTAGTTGGGAGGCAGCAACGGATATTTTCTCGCGATACTTTTCTTCTATAACATTCTAATTCTTTTCACTCGCTTTAGGGTTGACAGTTGTCAATTCTTCTCTTTCTATAATACTCTGATACTTTCTCCGATACTAAAATTATCGACTTTTCTTTTATAACTTATCGACTTTACTGACTAAGTTCTTCTGAAGAGAACAAGGCTCGCAGGAAAAGATAAAAAAACTTCTTTTACTGTAGTTTACTTCTAAAAATGTACAGGTAGTGCTCTGAATTTACAGGGGTAGAGGTTCGACCTCTTTCGACCATGCTCAGGCCGGAATCTAAAAAAATTAAGGAGGCAAGGGGCCTCTGCCCCCTCCTCGCAGCGAGGCTGCTAACAAGGGAGTCTCGTAGCAGTGACCAAAGAAGAGTGCCTTAATGAAGTGCAGTTCATTTTAGAAATACATGTATCATATAAGCCTAAATGTTGGGGGAAGGCAGTTGAAGGTTAAGTTCCCCCCTTTTAAACACATGATCAGATGTTTGAATGATTCCAAATAAAAAATTAAAAAAATAAAAAAAAATATCGTATTTATTTTGCCGAGTCTTCATTTCTGAAGGCGATATCATTTCGTAGTAGTACATAACTACAATTTAAGTACACCACTGAGCACATTTTCGTTTTGGTCTATTACAATTATGATTGCGATTATGGATTACTTCACATTCGCTTATGATTGTCCATTACAGTTCTATTAAGTACATTCTTACATTATATATTAAGTCATTACATTCAATTACAGTTCCATTGAAGTACATTACAAGTTATTATTAATTACAGTTTCATTAAAGTACATTACGTTATATTAAATTAAAGTATTGCAGTTAATTACAATTAAACAGTTACTATAACTTTGTTTTGTTTTTACAGTGTTTCATATTAATAGACAATTAAGATGTTAGAAATATAATACAAAGTACATGGGCACATACGGTATGGATTTATATACAACATAATATGTTATATTATGTTTATAATATGTTATAAATTTGAATCAGAGCGAGAGGAGATATTTATCTTAGAAGCGTTCGATTTTGCTGTGATTAGCGAATTCGATCACTTACCTAAGCATTTTCGAGTTCATCGCGGGAGGTGATATAATAAAAAATAAAAAAAATAAAATAATACGAGAACGTATTTGTGCGTTTTCGAACGAATGCATAAAGTTTTGCGTTTCATAGACTGACACGAGTAAAAATGAATATTTAGTAAAATTTACATAGGATAATGGTCAAGATAAGATATGGAAGTATAGATGAATATGGTTGAATAATAATATTTATACTACATAACACCACAACATTATTATTAAAGAATTTACCATACATTGAATACGGAAGATGTCCAAATACTAAGCAAGTGATTCAGTGTACAAGGTATGGGAAACGTAGAGAGAATTAAGTTATTTTATGACGTCATAGTTTATAAGTCATTATTAGAAAAGATGAATTAGGGAAATACAGTAATGAATAAAGAAGTACAAATCGAAATTCTATCCAAAACTCGCTTAGGCGATTTTAGTTTTTCATGTAAAAATGAATATGGATTATTCATTGTTCATTTTTACACACATATATATATATATATATATATATATATATATATATGTATGTATATGTTAACCCCTCCGTCAATGGCCCGGGATGGTTCGAAGTTGACGGGGGTTCTAGTTAGGTGGCAGCAACGGATGTGTGACTTGCAGTAGTGTTCTTCTATATTACTCTCCGAGTTCTTCTATAGTGGCTCGGAGGACTCTGATAGACTTACTAAAAATGCTGAAGGTTCCGGACTCTTCTTATAGCGTATCCGGAAAGTTTAATGACTAAGTTCTTCTGAAGAGAGCAAGGCTCGAAGGATAAGATAAAAACTATCTTTTACTGTAATTTACTGCTAAAATGTACAGGTAGTGCTCAGCCTCTGAATTAGCTTCTGAATGACAATGGAAGATTTTTACTGGGTTTATATACCCAAAAACTGCTAACATCATTATTATTAAATGCTAAAAAGGCTGTATTATTTTTGTACAATATTCGAAAATAAAGTAAATTTTCAGCTGTGGTAAGGCTTGAACGAGTAAACAAAATATTTGAAGACGAAACCATATTTTTATCTTAACCGCGACTTTTCAGATCTGATGTTATCATGATCTGCCAAGTTAACTAAAAGTGGAAATCGGACTATGCATCTTTACACTAAAATTTGCATATGAGTAAAATTTTAAGGTTTAAGATGTACAATTTTAATGCTTAGGGAAGACATGATCTCATCTTTTATAACGAAAGAGAATGTACACAAAATATGAACATTGCAAAGCTTAAGCAGGATTCCTTATTAAGCGAAATCTAAAAAAATGATTATGAGATTTTAAAAAAACAACAGGTCACCAATTATTTAGCAAAGTAGAAAGCAAATCAAAAATTTTATCCAAACTCGCGTTGGGCGATTTTGGTCCTTATGTAAAAATGAATACACACACGTACATACATATGAGTATAGGCATTATATAAAGTTAAATATATAAGAATATACAGGATTATATAAATACATGAAACATATAACACATGAATTTTTAAAATGGATACTTTTCTTAAAATGGATACTTTTTCTTAAAATGGATACAAGAACTATATAAATGAATACAGGAATTACATGAAGAATAAGATAATATAGGAATATGGGAATTATTTATGGTTCATTTTTACAGGGCTCTTCCCTCTAGAATGATATTAATATAATAATGTAACATCCTAACTAATGCTAACTAGATGATAACTATGGGTTTTATAATACAGATTTATATACAACATAAGTCGGGTGGTTAAGTCTAGTTCACGTGGTCTGGGTCCGCACTCTTGGTCGTGCATAAATAGTTTCATGTTCCGTGTCACTTGGTTTTCTTTGTTCCCAGAATGATCTTTTCACCACAAATATACCGAGGATAATAGCACATACAATAATGATACTAACGGCAGATGTTGAGAAAATGGTTACCGGTTGTAGTATTTGTAAGAGGTTATTTTGTTTATCATCCGAAATTGATCATTCCATTCAGGGGCATGTAGTTCGGGTAGGATGTTACAGGTTTTATGGAGAGATTTAAGATCTCTATGACGGGTTTAAATTTAATTTGCGACGGGAATGGGTATGAGTTATTAAGGGTAACCTTGTACGGGTTGTATATTTCGAGGGCTTTTGAACGCAAGGAGCAACCAATTGGTAGCCGAATAACCATAGGGATTGTGATGAGGGAATAATTCGATGGACAATCGAGAGTAGCGGCAGTCCTGTTCGCGAAAGAAACCCAGATGTCTGGTCCAATTCGTAGTTGGATGGTTTTAGGGGAATTAAATTTTTTAAATGAACATACCGGGGCATGCCGGTCACGAATTTAAGTCGATATGTGTAGGGGCGTGGTCCATGTACAGTCCAGGTGTATTCTAGAAATTGAGGGTAATTAGTGTCGTTGAGTGGGAATATGGGTGATAATTTTAATTGTGACTGGGCGGTGTGAATCAAGGACTGAAGTATTTCCCATGGTATTAGGGTGGAAAGAGTGATTTTTCCATGGGCTAGCTGGGTTGCACGCAAAACCTTGGAATGAATCGTAGTTATTCGTTGTAAGTGTTTATCGATTAGGGTTACTTGTAGGTTCATTATCTCTATTAATTCTAGATATCTTTTGTGTTCTTTGTATTGAGCTAACATGGATTCAAGGTATGTGAATCTGTCCGAAAGGGTGGAGGAAGCGATTGTTTTCGTGTAATGACCTAATAGTTTGTTCTAACATGTGTCCATTATATTGTCGATTTCGCGCGAAGAGATTCAATTTAAGTTCAATTCTTTTAATATCTTCTTCGGTTGCTAATCCGAATAAACCTTTGAACAGTTTCCCTCCTATATCTATCAGTCCCCTTTTACTTCTTTGGTTAAAGTTTTCTGAATTTTTAGTTTCAGTTTGTATCCATGGTAAGGCTAATATTTCTGATAGGGCGCGTGCTGTAGTTTGAATATTTTCGAGGGTATTTTCTAACAGAACGCGACTAATCTGATCTTTTCCTTGGAAAGAATTCTGGACTTTACTTTCAAACGTTTTTAATTGGGTTTGTATCTGAAGGAGATTGATTTTAATTCTAGCAGGGGGTTGCAAATTTATATAAAGGTCTGCGTGCCCTTTCAAAAATTTACCTTCTGCAAGTTTTTCTATAACAACTCGGTAGAAATTTTAATGCTAGGTCTACAAGAGTAAATAATTTGGAAAATTATAAGGGGGACAATTTTATTCATTTCTACGCCTTAGGTTATACGGAGCTGGGGGTAGTTGTGTGGATACTTGTGTGGATACTTGTGTTTGTGGGCGAAGGGGTCGGCCTCGTTTTGGTGGCAATGGGGGTCGACCGTTGAGCTCGGATTCTGAGCGGGTTCGTTTCTTATGTGAAGGTTCTAGTTCACGTGGGTGATGCATTTGCGGGCGGTATGTAGGGTCCGTGCGTCGATCATCAATCGGTGAGGGTGGTGACAGAGGAGATGGTGGAGTTGGAGGAGATGGTGGAGTTCCACTGAGTGATCCTCTCGAAGGGGTTTCTCCAGGGTCTGGGTCCGATGGGACGCTTGGCTCTGGGGCCTCCTCTTGTTCAGAGATTGCCTCGAGTACTGGTGGTATTACGAGGTACCAATCTTCGTCATGGGTAGCGGTTCCCGCGGTGACCACTTCAGTTTTTTGATCCCTGCCCGATTTGTTAATATCTTGACCTTTTGAAGGATAGGCGGCTCGAACGCCTGGCAGCTTTTTTTGGGAAGGTGTTGTTCGGAAGCTATCTTCAAATTGTCAGCGTGAATGATCTTTAGTTTGGAATGATCCCGGAGGTCGAGGATTTCATAACGATTTTTTCCGAGGTTTTTCATAATCCTATATGGGCCATCCCATTTTGGGTATAATTTGCGATGAGCACCTGGCGGTTTCACGCTCTTCAGATAACATCGCATACCGACGATTATAGTCCGTTGACGGGGATGACGCCTATGTTGCTCTTGCTCCATCTGTTGGTTTCGTTGGTCGAGGGCATAGCGGATTATGTCAAAAATCTTGAAAGATCGTTCAGCTAGTTGCTGATTTGCTTCTGCCATTTCGGAAGATGTTAGAACTGCCGGGTCGGTTTGGTCGGGCAAATCAAAAGGTAGACGCTTGTCGTAGTGATAGAGGACGAAATGAGGGGTGTCCCCGATGGACACATTATAGCCATTGTTGATGGCTGTTTGTACCATGGGAAGGGAATCATCCCATGTACGGGAGGATGCATCGACAACGTGGCGCAGGGCTTCCAAGATCTTTCGATTGTGCCTTTCCACTAAGCCGTTTGCCTGCGGATGGTATGCCACAATGTGTGTATTTTTAATTTTACACATGTTACAGAGTGACTCGAACAGTTTGGAAGTGAAACTAAGGGCGTTATCCGAGATTAGGATGGAAGGAGTGGTATGATTTTGGATGACGCGTTCCACTAGGGCTCTTGCCACAGTTTCCGAGGTCTGGTCTGGAATGGCGGCTACTTCGCTGTAACGCGAGAAGTGGTCCGTAAACACAATGATGTACTGATTTCCCTTTGACGTTTTGGGAAATGGTCCCAGTATATCCATTCCAGTTCTTTGCCAGGGCCTTTGGCATACTGGATATTTATGCATCGGAGCTGTGGATGGTACGTTGCCCTTATGCTTTAAACACGACGGACATTCGGCGATGTATTCTTGTACCTTTCTGTTCATCTCGGGAAAGTGGTATCGCTCCAAAAGACTCTTGATGGTGCGATCCGGCCCCATGTGTCCATACAAAGGTGAGTCGTGACAAAGTCCAATGGCTATATCGACGAGATCCTTTGGTATCTCCACGAGGTCATTTCCATCTTCGTTCCTGAAATGTACGAGCCCATCTTTGAGGTTGTACTGTTCTTTTACCTTCGATGGTTCCTTTTGTTCCAGGCGCGCCCGAAGGTTTTGGGTGTGTTGGTCCTGTTGTTGGGAGTATTGCAGACACTCGTAGTCGAACACAGGAAGAATTCCTATTTTATTCACTTGGGCGTCGGGCTTGAGTCTCGACAATCCGTCTGGAATAACTTGCAGTTTTCCCGGTTTGTATACGATTTTGCTGCAAAGTCCTGAATCAACAGAGCCCATCTACTCAATCGTCCTTCAAGTAGCTTGTCCTTGAAGAGGTACGTGAGTGGCTTATGATCAGTCTTGATGGTTACATCGTAGCCATAGACGATATTTCGGAATTTTTTCAAAGCCCAATATACCGCTAGGGCCTCTCGGTCCGTAGTGGAATAATTCCGTTGAGGTGCAGAGAGAAGTTGACTGGCATAAGCAATGGGTAATTCCACACCGTCTACGTCCTGTAACAGGACGGCTCCTAGTCCATAGGAGGAAGCATCTGTGGCTATGATGAAGGGTCTTGTGTAATCAGGATATTGTAAAATGGGATGACAGGTTAGTTTATTAATTAAAGTTTCAAAGGCATGTTGGTGATCGGATTCCCAGTTAAATTTCGAATTTTTCTGGAACAAATTAGTAATGGGTTTAGCAATATTTGAAAATTGGGGGATAAAGTTCCGATAGAATCCGACAAAACCAATAAATGCACGGGCGTCGTCGATGGTTTTGGGTACAGGGTACCTTTCCAGGGCTTCGAGTTTGGCTGGATCAGGTTTAATTCCTGTGGACGAGAGTAGGAATCCTAGGTATACCAGGGATTCTTGTAAAAAATTGCACTTTGCAAGCTTCAGTTTAAGGTGTGCTTTTCTCAAGTGTGATAGCACATTCTGAAGGCGTTGAAAGTGTGTTTTTATGTCCGAACTGTAGACGATAATATCGTCAAGATAAACGAGAGCTTCGACACCTAATAGGTCGGAAAGGACTATATTCATCAACCTAGAGAAATTAGCAGGCCCATTTCGGACTCCGAAAGGTAAAACCTGGAATTCGTAATGGCCTCGGTTAGTGGAGAAAGCAGTCAATGCCCGAGATTCGGGACTGACCTCCATTTGCCAATAACCTGATGCTAAATCGAGGGATGAAAAAAGTTCGCTTTCCCTACGTTCAGAATTGTTTCCTGCATGTTTGGAATCGGGAAACGGTCTGGGATGGTAATGTTGTTCAGGCGTCTAAAATCTATACAAGGGCGAGATGTTCCGTCCTTTTTGGAGACGAGAATCATAGGAGCGGACCAGGGACTAGCTGAAGGCTGAATGACATCCTGCTCCAACATGTCCTTGATGTGTTCCTCAATAGTGACTAATTGGGAATGTGGAACCCGATAGGGAGGAATGAAAATGGGTTTGGAATTGGGTTCCAACTTGATTTCAAAAGGGACCAAATTAGTTCGGCCCAGAGGATCTCCTTTTAGGGCAATCACATCTCTATTTCTTATCAGGAAATCGAGAAGTGATTCCATTAGTTTGGGATCCTGTAAAGCTGGTGACTCCTGAAGGGAGTGCTCAGACATTTCTTATATTCTTCTTTTAATACTGAAGGATTTAACTCTAAGGAACTGGAAAACGATTTATCATACTGATGGGGAAATCTGAATCTACTTTACTGTGGAAACAGTTCCTATTTTCTGATTTGAAGTTAATTCTATAGGACTTTTTCCTTTGTTTAAACAAACAACAGGGATAGCTGAATTCTGACTCTGACTAAGGACTTGGGCAATAAGAACATCTCTTTTGAAATTACTTTTCTCTGTAATCAGAGTACGCTCTGACTAATAATTTTCCTTGACTGTTAACTACTTTTGCAGGAAACAAATCTTCTCATAAGGTGCTACTGTTATATGCTCGGTAGGGCATATGAAAAATTGTGAATCTGACTCTGGTTCGGCGACTAAAATTTGCCTTATTGGCTGAACTGAAGCTGGCTGACTGGAAACTGGCTGACTGGAAACTGACTGACTGGAAACTGACTGTGTTGATCCAACTGGATTCAACAACTGGAACTGATTACCCTGGGGTCTGATTTCTGGAGCGGTTGTCCCTCTGGATACAACCGGCTGACTTGAACTGCTATCAAGTGGAGGGGGTTTCCTATTTCTTTCGGAAATCTGAACTGGACTAATTCTATTAGCATTAAGCTGTCTGTCATTCTCACGGAGATGGTGTGTCCTATTTCGACATTTTACTAACTTTCCGGCTGGGTAAATCTCCCATTGATTCCGGTTAAAAAAATCCATACCTAGTAGGATGTCTGTCTGAAAGATGGCGACTGTGTCCACTATACAACATTTCGCGGGATATACCGCGTTTCCAACTTCTAAATATAACTCAATTTCTCCGTATGTATGTATGGGTGTGCTCGTAACTCCTCTGAGTTGGCAGGATGGTGCCTTAAGTTCATATTTGTAATTTGTATTCTCTAATAATTCATCTACACATTGTTTCTTAATTAACGTCGCGTGTGCGCCTGTATCTAGGAGAGCAGTTAAATCTTGGTTATCAGTGCTACAATTTATTATTAAATCTAGGAGGTCCGCACCTATTATCCTGATGGGGAGTTTGTGTGCGTATCTGGGTTCATTACTGTAATTTAGGAGAGCGGAGGTTGAACTGCTGCCTCCAATGTAGGGTCTAAAAAAGGGCTCGAATGATCTTCTGTGGGAGGACCTGGGTCATATTCTACGGGATTACCATACACTGGAGGGTGTTCTTCAAAACTGTACTCTGGGGAAAATGATTCCTCCACGGGTACTTCTTAGTGATGTAAAAAAACCGTTTTTTTTTTTTTTTTTTTTTTTTTTTTAATATAGATATTGCCAATTTAATTATAAGGTATACTTTTGCAATGATATATATTATAAAAATAAATAAATAAATAATAAAATAGGCCATATGGTACCAGTATAGAATGTCCTTTTCAGCCTATTTACAGAAAAAACTGGCCTCTTTCTTGCACTGAAAGTCTTGTATCTTGAGATCCATTAAACTTGCGAGAACACTGGCTGGGAGCTGACTGCCCATTGTCCAACCTTCCCAGGACTCTCCCATCCATGCCTCGGATTTTGAATCTCCCACTTAACTATCCTTTAGACCCGCGATGACATATTCCCCCCCCCACGAGACCATCCATATATATATACATACACATACACCCATATACATATATACCAATATACAGTATACATAAATACTTATATACACATTTATATCTATTGTATACCCCATACACATGCATACATCCAGAATTCCAGATACATACGCATGCATACTCACATATATACCTACACAAACTCATACACCTCTATTTCGCCCTTTCATTACCTCCGAGATCATTTAGCACATACAGTAATATCTATACAGCCAAAAGAAACCAATTAAGCACAGACAGAGCAGCAAAGCTAGTATTTATATCCCAAAATGCAAAATTCCAAGAAAGTGAAGTAAAACATGGTGCTACATTGGCTTCGTCAACATCCAAATCTGCAATAAATACCAGTACCTGTGATATTGAAACTATTTGCTTTAATCAATCTAGTGATAATGATTCTTCAATGGAAATAGAATCAGATAATGAAAGTTAAACAGCATTAGGTTAACACAAAGGTTAAGAAGAAAGAGATGAATATTTATATTTTTTTTTTTTTCTATTTGGAATATATATATATATATATATATATATATATATAATAATAATATTATATATATATATATATATATACACTGGTATTCTTGCCAATCACAATTATATCTATTGTTTTATACCAGTATTATGGATATTATACCAGTACCTGTGATATTAGCATATATGCTCTACCCACTCTAGTGATGATTCTTCCATGGAAATGAAGGTTAACCAACATTAGGTTAACAAAAAGGTTAAAAAAAGGTGAATATTTTTTTTTTCGATCTGGAATATATATACTGGTACTCTTGCCAATCACAATTATGTATATTGTTTGAAATGAGGAAGAATGTTTTATGTTCTAGTTAAAAAATATAGGTATATACATATAAAAAATGAGGGTTTGTTTTTCCTTTCTATTATATACTTTTTGTGTGATTCAGTTTTTCTAAAAGATGACTATATACATATACTAGGTATAACCGTATAAGCATGGTAGTATAGTAAATTATAGGTAATACTAATATACTTATTAGATTAAAGGAAGAAAAATATGGAATAAGTTTTAAAACAATAAAAACAAAAAAAAAAAAAAAAACAGACTATCTTCGTTTTAAACAAAAAAACGACAAAAAAAAACAAAAAAACGACACAAAAAAACGGCTCACATCACTAGTACTTCTACGTACCGAACTAGCTGACCTTGCTGGTTGTTCTGAGGTTTGTACATGGGGTAAGAGTGTGGTTGACCCTGTGGTCGTAATCTATTGGGTTGGTGGTTCGACTGAGGCTGGGAATGGACTGGTTTCTGGGGATTGGATGACTTTTGGGATACGTTTTGGGAACGTAGGTGGTTTGGTTTCTGAAAGTGGGGTCTATACCCTGCAGGGGCTTTATCAGCACACTTTTGGCGATCGCCACGGCGATGACCATGTTCGTGACAGTGGGAGCAATAAGAGGGATAATTACACTGACTTATCATGTGCCCAAAGCTATCTCAGTTAAAACACTGTGGAGGGGGCGTGTATTCTGGGTTTGGGGGGGCTTGTTTCTGGGGGTGGTCCCTGCATTGGCCTCGATTTATAGGGTTGTTGTTGTTGTTGCTGTTGGTGTTGTGGCTGCTGCTGTTGAATGTAATGTACGGGGGTTTCTCTACTCTTTCGGTAGTTTTGGTTTGCTAAATCGGGGTAATGTTCCCGTGTTTTGTTTATGGCTACACTTACAGGTTTGTCAACATTTAAAAACTCCTGAAATTTTTTTTAGGTGCTCCGGGTAGGTTTTGGTAAATAGTTGTTGCTACTATTAGATTTCTTTGTTTCGAAGTGAAAGTTATGCCACATGCATTTTCTGCGGCACGGAGGGCTTCTCCTACAAGTTTATGTGTTCGTGTAATAAAATTTTTTAAATCTTCGTGTTCCTCTTTCTTCCATTTAGCTTGGAAGACTGCTTCTAACGTGGCTAAGGGTTGTGCAAGTGTTATTTCTTTAAAAAATTCTAATAAGTTTTGTTTAAAATCGTCCCATGTTGTAGCTTCGCTAACTGATGGGACGTAGGTTACTGTGTCATGAGCATTTCCCTCTTTGGGACGATAAATCTTTTTGCTTCCCTAATTTTTATATCATCATCGGTGATGGTTTCGCGTAAGAAATGTTGCTCTAAAGATTCAATCCAAGGTCTTACGCGTGGTTCAACAAAGCGATTATCTATGGTCCCCTTAAAAATTAAAACAGAATGAGGAAGGTTTACTAGTCTGCCTAAGTTAATATATGCTGGGGAGGGGGTTTGAGACTGAGACATATTGGCTTGTTCTGGATCTGAAGTTTGTGTGTTTGGGAGTATGTTTGAAGGGCGCGGGGTAGGTGGAAAAATGGGTTTAGGTAAATCTTCGATGTCAGAAAGCGCACCGTCTGAATCGCTCATATGTGAAGGTACTTATTAATGTGTTCTAATTAAGTCTGCTTGACCGATCTTAACTTATGGAATGATCACTTAAGGGGTTTTCCTAACTACACTATCTAAAAAAATACACATTAAATAAATGCACAATAATTTGCCTAACTAAGGGAGAATTTGAAAAGATTGCAAACAAAATAAAAAATGTAAACAAGATTTCACTCGAATATACGTGAAGGTATGGTAATACTATGTTTGGTACATTAAATAAAATTATACTATACGAACTACAATTGTGAAAATAACTGTGGAAATAACTCTGAAACTAACTCTGTCAATTTTAATTGTGACAATAATTCTGTGAAAATACTGTTTTCAATAAAAATAATGTATCACTGGTGTCTGAAGTGTTCACTGTGTTTTTTGTTAATTCTGGCTCAATACTAAATATTAACTGTTAATAATACTGACTTTTCAAATGTTTAGAAATTATTTTAAAAAAGAGTTTTGTACTTAACAAGATTCCTACGCCGAAATCCTTCGAGACGTGTCCTGAAGACGTGTCTTGCTGGCCACTTGTTCTTGGATGAAAACTAGGCGTGGAGAACTTGGAGTCGTGACACACCGGTTCAAGGGTAGATGTGACGAACTAGAAGTCGTGACACGCCGGTCAACTGGGTGTTGGTTCTAGTTCCAGGGTCTAGAAGACTGGAAGAATCCTGGATGCAGAAGTTGTCAGTCGTGAAGATCCTGGTTAAAGGGTCGCCAGTTGTTAACCCCTCCGTCTATGGCCTGGGTTGGTTCGAAGTTGACGGGGGTTCTAGTTAGGTGGCAGCAACGGATGTGTGACTTGCAGTAGTTTTCTTCTATATTACTCTCCGAGTTCTTCTATAGTGGCTCGGAGGACTCTGATAGACTTACTAAAAATGCTGAAGGTTCCGGACTCTTCTTATAGCGTATCCGGAAAGTTTAATGACTAAGTTCTTCTGAAGAGAGCAAGGCTCGAAGGATAAGATAAAAACTATCTTTTACTGTAATTTACTGCTAAAATGTACAGGTAGTGCTCAGCCTCTGAATTAGCTTCTGAATGACAATGGAAGATTTTTACTGGGGTTTATATACTCAAAACTGCTAACATCATTATTATTAAATGCTAAAAAGGCTGTATTATTTTTGTACAATATTCGAAAATAAAGTAAATTTTCAGCTGTGGTAAGGCTTGAACGAGTAAACAAAATATTTGAAGACGAAACCATATTTTTATCTTAAACCGCGACTTTTCAGATCTGATGTTATCATGATCTGCCAAGTTAACTAAAAGTGGAAATCGGACTATGCATCTTTACACTAAAATATGCATATGAGTAAAATTTTAAGGTTTAAGATGTACAATTTTAATGCTTAGACAAGACATGATCTCATCTTTTATAACGAAAGAGAATGTATACAAAATATGAACATTGCAAAGCTTAAGCAGGATTCCTTATTAAGCGAAATCTAAAAAAATGATTATGAGATTTTAAAAAACAACAGGTCACCAATTATTTAGCAAAGTAGAAAGGAAATCAAAATTTTATCCAAACTCGCGTTGGGCGATTTTGGTCCTTATGTAAAAATGAATACACACACGTACATACATATGAGTATAGGCATTATACAGTATAAAGTTAAATATATAAGAATATACAGGATTATATAAATACATGAACCATATAACACATGAATTTTTAAAATGGATACTTTTTCTTAAAATGGATACAAGAACTATATAAATGAATACAAGAATTACATGAAGAATAGATAATATAGGAATATGGGAATTATTTATGGTTCATTTTTACAGGGCTCTCCTCTCTAGAATGATATTAATATAATAATGTAACATCCTAACTAATGCTAACTAGATGATAACTATGGGTTTTATAATACAGATTTATATACAACATAAGTCGGGTGGTTAAGTCTAGTTCACGTGGTCTGGGTACGCACTCTTGGTAGTGCATAAATAGTTTCATGTTCCGTGTCACTTGGTTTTCTTTGTTCCCAGAATGATCTTTTCACCACAAATATACCGAGGATAATAGCACATACAATAATGATACTAACGGCAGATGTTGAGAAAATGGTTACCAGTTGTAGTATTTGTAAGAGGTTATTTTGTTTATCATCCGAAATTTTAAACCGGATGATATGGGAACTATTTATGGTTCATTTTTACATATATATATATATATATATATATATATATATATATATATGTATGCATCTGTATATATATATATATATATATATATATATATATACATATATATATATATATGTGTATATATATATATATATGTATATATATGTATATGTATATATATATATATATATATGCGCCTCGTTGGTGTAGTGGTTAGCGTTGCTGACTACGAATCCATCGGCCCCGGGTTCGAGTCCCGACGGCAGCCCGCGCGCAGCAAAACCCAGCTGTTCATCCTTCCACACAATAAAAAAAAAGTGATTCGTAGATAAATGGGTACCCTAGGTGGCCTAGTAGTTAAGACGCTGGGCTGCTGATGGGGCGTGGTTCGGATTCCACGTTAAACTGTAGGTCTAAGGTGGAGTGAAAAGCTTGACCTTCGTCAGAATGAAAATTCGGGGGGAAGCTAACCAAAGGTTTAACCAAAGGTTTATACATATATATGCTGCAAACCCACAAGGAAAAAGAAAAACGATTCCAAGGCCTTTCGTGTATTCAAAGCTACACCTCGTCAGGGACGAAACAATGCCCCGAGGGGGGCACCTCCCTCATGCCGCACCTATATATACATTTCAACTGCAAATAACACGCAGAATAATTAACGTAAAGAACGACGCTTGTATAGGAGAACATTCCGCGCGTATGTAGGAGAATTACGACTTCTGATCGAGTGAGGACCATGGTGTAGTGGTTATCATATCTGACCTGCAATCGGAAGATCCCGGGTTCGATTCCCGGGTGGTTACCTCATTTTTTCATTTGTTCGTTCTCCCTCCTCATCTTGCGCGGATGTTCTCCTATACAAGCGTCGTTCTTTACGTTACTTATACTGCGTGTTCTTTGCAGTTGAACTGTATATATAAGTGCGGCATGCGGGAGGTGCCCCCCTCGGGGCATTGTTTCTGCGCGTATGTAGGAAAATTACGACATCTGATCGAGTGAGGACCATGGTGTAGTGGTTATCATATCTGACCGGCAATCGGAAGATCCCGGGTTCGATTCCCGGGTGGTTACCTCATTTTTTCATTTGTTCGTTCTCCCTCCTCATCTTGCGCGGATGTTCTCCTATACAAGCGTCGTTCTTTACGTTACTTATACTGCGTGTTCTTTGCAGTTGAAATGTATATATAAGTGCGGCATGCGGGAGGTGCCCCCCTCGGGGCATTGTTTCTGCGCGTATGTAGGAAAATTACGACATCTGATCGAGTGAGGACCATGGTGTAGTGGTTATCATATCTGACCGGCAATCGAAGATCCCGGGTTCGATTCCCGGGTGGTTACCTCATTTTTTCATTTGTTCGTTCTCCCTCCTCATCTTGCGCGGAATGTTCTCTTATACAAGCGTCGTTCTTTACGTTAATTATACTGCGTGTTCTTTGCAGTTGAAATGTATATATATATATATATATATATACAGTATATATATATATATATATATATATCGTAAAGAACGACGCTTGTATAGGAGAATATTCCGCGCAAGATGATGAGAGAGAACGAAACAAATGAAAAAAATGAGGTAACCACCCGGGAATCGAACCCGGGATCTTCCGATTGCCGGTCAGATATGATAACCATGGGCCTCACTCGAACAAATGCCGTAATTCTCCTACATACGCGCAGAAACCAATGCTCCAAGAGGCACCTCCCGCATGCCGTACATTACACTGGTATGCATATGAAATTTTTTGTCTGCTGTGAGGGTTTTTTCAACTCATATTATATAATTCGTCCATGCTGAATTCGAAAATGACATTGGTTTTCCTCAATCAGGTTAGGTTTTTTTCTCTATTGGCCATTTATTATAAGTCCAATTTTATCCCCAAATTTATTGATTTTTTTAGCTTAAACACTGTAGATACGAGTAATATTATAAGAACACTCGTGAAAAATGAAAACATTGTGTGAATAAATACTTTTATTCATACAATGAATATGGAAAAAAGTTTATTGAGGAAGGAATGAAGTTTTTTTGGCTTTCCGTCTGTGTTTTTCTTCGGGCACGTCTCGCTTCAAACACCAGCAATAGTCCGCCAGCATATTGATATCCCAGTTTCCCTGGTACCTCTCTTCCATTATTTTGATATCTTGGTGAAATCGTTCACCCTGTTCCTCACTATAATCCCCGCAATTTTCAGGAAAATAGTCCAAGTGGGACCACAAAAAGTGCATTTTTATGGACATGCGCGACCCATGAGCTTTGAAAGCTTCCATCAAGTTTTCGACAACGGACTCGTATTCTGGACTTCTACGCTTGCCAAGAAAATCAGTGACAACTGATTTGAATGCCTGCCAGGCATTCTTCTCAGTTGGAGTCATTGCGTTTTCGAACTGAGTATCCTTGATCAAAGTTCGAATTTGAGGACCATCAAAAACCCCAGCATTTAGTTTAGCATCAGATATATGAGGAAATTTACTCTCGAGATATCGGAATGCTGAACCCTCCTTATTCATTGATTTGATGAAATTTTTCATCAAGCCCAGCTTAATATGAAGTGGTGGGAGCAAAATTTTTGTTGGTGGTACAAGGGGCACTGAAACGACATTATGCGACCCAGGTTCAAAATTCTCTCTGGATGCCCATTCACGCTGTGCATAGTGCTTCTCATCCGCTCGGCTATCCCATTTGCAGAGGAAACATGGGTATTTCGTGTATCCCCCTTGCATTCCCAATACAAATGCCACAATCTGAAAAAAAATGAAAATATTTAAAGAATTTAGAGAATTTGTTCTATCAGATAAAAAAATCTATGCATTGGACTGTATCACTTCTGTGGGGAAGTTAAGTGTTCTTATACGCTCTCAAATAACCTTTGGAAAAACAACATAGTCAATAGCAATAGTTTACTTATGATATTAGTATTACCTTCAAATCTCCACAGATCCTCCAGTTATGTTGGTCGTATACGAGAGTATCCAGTAAAATTTTCATGTTATCGTAGCTCTCAGTAAGTTGTACGGAATGTGCTACAGGGACTGATGCAACCCTATTCCCAATGTTGAGAAGTACTGCTTTCAAACTTCGTTTAGACGAGTCTATAAATAGCCTCCATTCTGATGCGTTATATGGCAGGCCCAAGGATTCGATTAGCCCCTCAACATTGCAGCAGTTCACTAAGGAAGAGGTATTTTCGTGCACTGCAAAAAACTTGCGGAATTCTTCCTCTCGTTTCCTATACCAGGAGAATGTTTTTCCCGGAGCCAGCAAGTTGTCCTCTCGAAGTCGTGAGCCCAAGATCTCGGCAGCTAATTTGGAAAGTCCTAAATCCCTGGTAAGATCATTAAGTTTGGCCTGGTTGAGAGGCCTCGGCTCATTTGAAGCGGTATTTTGAGGTATATACGACTGGGACTGGTCATTGGCATTGGTCATTGATTCATCATCAGAATCATCGAAGTCCAGGGTTTGAGGTGGGTTGGGTAATGGAATTCCAGGACCATGGGGTACAGGTCTCATAGCAGAAGGAATGTCAGGGTATACAACAATGTGTTTATTCTTCTTGTTAACTCCTGAAAATAGAAACACAGAAACATGGATATAAAACTTGCATATGAAATAGAAGAAGCATTCAGACAGTGGCGGCTCGTGAGGGAAGGCTGCGGTCTATAAGATATGAAATAAGTCGATGGAATCTGTATATTTTCTTTCATTTTCATTCATATTGTCCCTTCGGGGACAATATGAATGAAAAAAAAAGAAAATATACTATCATTGTATATGTAAATGTAACTTGTATAGCAATATATATGTGTAAATGTATTTTCTATAACAATATGTATATGTAAATGTATGATTACCATTATGGTGAATATTATGCTATATATGGTGAATATTACATTATGGTGAATATTATGTCAAGTTTCATACGAGGATTTCAAAATATTTAAGAAAAATAAATTTATAAGCCCACCTTGGAGGTTTGTCATGCAGAAATAGCAATCTGTCACGTGATCCTTTCCTTCTCTCCAAATCATGGGAATTCCAAAAGGCAAAGATTTCGCTCTGCCTTTGCTCCATCTTCTCAAATTTTCAATGCACGTCTTGCAGCACATATGAGGGGCGAAATTTTTGTCCTGGTCCCCTAGCTTAATTCCAAAGTATGCTCTATACATTGTCTTCACAAATTTAGTGATTTGGACTGGTTAGTTGGCATGGTAACCGTCCCACATATGTAGCAGAATCTATTGGGATCATTTTTACACGCTCTATTCATTATGAAATATTTTATCTATATGCCTGAAAAGTAAAAAAAGATATTATACAAGTGAAACAAGTGATGATAGATGTTACTGTTCCAATTCCGCTTTGACAAAATCACGAAAAATTCTATTTTACTTATGAGGCCATAGCCGGATAACCTGAGCTGGTTGAGAAAAACGGATTGCAGATTCGAAATCAGCAGGAAAAACTCTATAAGAATCACTTACAAAACCCTTGACAGCAAAATTGAATGCATAAGTGTTTATACATTTTAACTGCAAACACGCAGTATAATTAACATAAAGTACGACGCTTGTATAGGAGAATATCCCGCGCAAGATGAGGAGAGAGAACGAAACAAATGAAAAAATGAGGTAACCACCGTAACCACCGTAACCACCGTAACCACCGTAATTCTCCTACATACGCGCAGAAACCAATGCCCCAATGTATATATATATATATATATATATATATATATATATATGGAATGAATTTCACATTTAAACACGTGAAATGAAGGAATGATGCAAATCCACAAGGAAAAAGAAAACAGTTTCCAAGGCCTTTCGTGTATTCAGAGCTGCAACTCGGATAATGTGTTGGTTGTGTGTATCGATCGGTTGTACGCAATGTTACTCAGTATATATAGGCCAAACGGGTAAACGTTATATATTAGGGTAAAACAGCATAAATATGCGTGTAGAACAGCTAATAATTGCAATGCTTTGTTTAACCATATGTATAGATGTAATCATAGCATCAAGCGGGATAGTTCTAAAGCGCTTGTTGAAAACAGAGATATAATTGAAAGAAATATTCTAGAATGTACATTTATCCATTTAAAACAATTTCAGTAACAGTGCGGGAATGTATAAAATTGACAATATCTTGTTAAAATTCCTTTGCCTCTCATTAACTCTTGTTAAGTATGTGTTAATTGTTTTGGTTTCTGCTACGTTGTATGATATAATTTATGGGCATCATGCCTTCTCTCTTCATTCCCTGACGAGGTGTAGCTCTGAATACACGAAAGGCCTTAGAATCTTTTTTCTTTTTCCTTGTGGGTTTGCATCATATATATATATATATATATTATATATATATATATATATATATATATATAAAATCAAGTTGTGTTGGTGTCTGCCCGTGAACTTTTGGGTCTCTAAAAAGAGCTGGGTTGGTTGGTTGGCTGGTTTTTATAAAATAGGATAATATTAGAAGAAAAAAAAGTTGAGGGAATGATTTTGGATTTGGTCAGGTTAGGTTGGTTAACAACGAGAGAAATTGGTCACTAAAACTATAGAAAAGAACGCAGCCATGAAAATCTTGAGCTTCACATTCTGTCAAAATTTGTGAAGATTAAGATTTTCATGGCTGCGTTCTTTTCTATAGTTTTATTGACCAAATAATTGAACCTCCAGTAATTGGGGGGGGCCGCAGGTCTCCCAATTACTGGGGCATACGACGAAAATAAGAAAAGATTTGAAAAATTAAAATTTAATACAATCAGCTCACCCCAAGCAAGCCTGGGCATAACGGCTAGTGCATATACAGTATATATGCGACTCGGTGGTATAGTGGTTAGCGTCGCTGACTGCAAATCCATCGGCCCCGGGATCAAGACCCGATGACGGCAGCCGGAGCGCACCAAAACCAGCTGTTCATCTTCCACACAATAAAGAAATTGGTTGGTAGATAAATGGGTACCCTGGGTAGCCTAGTGGTTAAGACGCTGGGCTGCTGGGTGGGCGTTTTTCGGATTCCACGATAAACTGGAGGTCAAAGGTGGAGTGACAAGCTTGACCTTCGTCAGAATGAACAATTCGGGCGGAAGCAAAACGAAGGTTAACAACTCGGAATGGTCCCCTGAGAAACTTTTATGTTACACACAGACAGTGCAGGAACAGAGAACTCTTCTGGCAAAATTAAGTCCACTATAGTCCGAATAAGTAATGGTAAATGACAAACACGATAGTTTTTCTTTTTCATGATTGAAGCCCAACGTGGGCAATGGGTCACTCGCAAAGAGGTCCCAAAATGCAAATGTAACTTCCCTCACTCGCTCTCTGCCAAGCGGATAGGATCCAGCTTTGGGATAGGATCTAGGGTTTAAAGCCACCTATCCTACTTCATTCATTACTTATTACTTACCATTAATTATTCGCGCTACAGTGGATTTAATTTTCACAGAAAAGTTCCTTCTTCCACGTAGGGTCTGCGTGTAACATATATTGTAGAGAAAGGAGTGTTCTTAGGGAACCGACATTTAAGAATGAAATGTATAATCAACGGCCACGTCAACATAATGAAGATTTAATATGAGACGTTTCGGAAGTGAAACTCCCATCGTCAGTGGCTAAGAACAATAAAAAATAAACTAATATAAAACTGGTGAAAGATTAGTTAGACATAGACAGGTACATAAATAACTTAGTTATAAAATACTTTCAATAGTACAAGAACAAGAAAAAATCACAATGAAGACTGTCCTAAAGTTCAATTAAGTTTAATAATTACACAAAATCAAGCGAAACTAAAGCAAATTACAATATATTTACATACATAAATATTAACTTACTCTGTCTGTATACGCAGAATTATTGTCGTTTAACTTCGGTTTTTTCTAATATATATATATATATATATATATAGTGTGTCCAAAAAAACTATATACTCTTTATAGCATCATATTTTATAATTAAAAAAAAAAAAACAATATATTGTTATAGCAATTGCCAATGAAAGGTAAATTAGTAATCTAAGTGATCAAAATGTTATAGCGAGTTGTTTGCATATAAAATTTAATTAACTACGCCAAGTGCTCAAAATGTTCTCCGGCGGCATGAATGCACTTTCAATACAACAAAATCGTGTGGTCTGATGAAGCTACCTTCAAGCTGAATGGCACAGTAAATCGACACAACTGCAGGTACTGGTCACTTGATAATCCACACGTTTATGTGGATAAACATGTTAATTTACCAGGATTAACAGCATGGTGTGGTTTATCATCCAGGGGTTTGGTTGGACCATTTTTCTTTAATGGACAGTTACCGGTGCCGCATATCTCGACATGCTGCGGACAGAAATTATACCTGCAGTTCGGAAGTTGTTTGGAAACGACAACTTTTACTTTCAACAAGATGGAGCCCCCCCCCCCCCCCCCCTCATTATCATTGTGATGTCAGAAGGTACCTCGATGAAACGTTGCCTAACCGTTGGATAGGACGAAGAGGAAGCGTTGAGTATCCTCCACGTTCACCGGACTTGACTCCACTTGATTTTTACTTGTGGGGCTACCTGGAGGATGCAATTAGGGAAAAGTGCGGGACCATCACAGCATCCACATTAGTCCATGTCTGCGAATCAGTTAGTCGACGCATTCAAAAGTGCATGCATGCCGCCGGAGAACATTTTGAGCACTTGGCGTAGTTAATTAAATTTGATATGCAAACAACTCGCTATAACATTTTGATTACTTAGATTACTAATTTACCTTTCATTGGCAATTGCTATAACAATATATTGTTTGGCTTTTTTTTAAATTATAAAATATATGATGCTATAAACAGTATATAGTTTTTTGGGACACCCTGTATATATATTAATGTGACTCCATAATTCTCAGGTCCGTTTCATTTTGCAAGGTGGTTAAAACAGAAATTATTAAATGGATGGTTGTTACTTTCACAATGTTCACTGATTGAGGATTTGGTTGGTTACTTAGTGGCAGAGAAGTACGACTACTAATGCCATGATGCTCATCGACCCGTACCTTAAGTTTGCGAACTCAGCTGCCAACATATGTGACGTTACAACCACAATTAAAAGAATAAACTAGGTTGGAGACGAGGCCGTCAGGCAACTTTTCCTTAAATTCAAAGGAGCTAATGTTAAAATTATTTATAAAAATAAATTTAAAATCGATTTGTGATAGAAGTGGGCGAGTAAACGTTTTAGGATTATTTTTCTTTTCTTTCTGAGATGTTGTTTTTAATCGATTATATATATATATATATATAATATATATATATATAATATATATATATATATATATATATATATTAGGGTGGTCCAAAACGTTAATGCATCGACTAAGTTCTCTCCACAAGGTTGGTTTTATGCCTCTTGGTGTGGACGGTATTTGTGCAAAGTTTCACGTTATTCGGTTAATATTTAGGGGTCGCCCCACTTGCCCCCTTTTTGAAAATTTGGGAAAATATATACAGTAGACAACTGAATAACTAAATTTTTTTTTGGTTCTCAAAGAATATGAAAGAAAACAGTAAGACAATAGGACATGATAATGGGTGTATCTTCATTATTTCTTCTGCATCAGAGTCGCCTTGGATGGTATGGTATCTGTTTTCGGTGGGCGGCTACGAGTTGTAGGAGGTACTGCTTCTGGTCCTCGTTTCGTGTCAAAGTGTCATTGTAGCGTTGTGCGAGAGCAATACCTCGCTCGGCAGCATCATTGACGACTTTCATCTTTAAGGCGCGATCTCTAAGTTCCCTGTAGTTCTTGTCATTTGGCCATTCCCGTGGATCTTTTGAAGTAACTGGCGCGCTTCCTCCTTACCTCCAACTTTCAAGGCATCAAAGAGGGTCAATGTCCTTTTCGTGACGAAGGATGCCACATCATTTTCAACACCAGCTTCCGCCGTGTCGATTCGTCGGGGCAGCCATTCTTTGGGGATGTGGAGGTGTTGAACCATTCTCCTTTTGGTATCAGGATCGATCCTATTATCGAAGAAGGCCAGTCCAATCAGATGCTCCGACAAGTACCACAGGTGGCGTCTTAGAGCTGTCTTCGCCGCTTGTGCAGCTCCTCCGTGTGGATATTTTTCCAGAAGATGCAGCATTTTGAGATCATTGAGAGGAGCTTGTGTCCCCATTGGCGCTTCATGCCAGTACTTGACGTAAATCAGACTGACAAATAAAGCCAGCTGAGTCACGTTTCGTTCTTCGCGTGCTGTGAGCTTGAATTGATAGTGAAAGAGGTAGATTTTGAGCGCATAAATCGCCTTCGCCATCCATCTCGCGTGGTGCATGGGACCGGAGCTCGGATAAAGAGTTGACCACCAGTCTTTCCCCCAGGAAGAGCAAAGATAGTTCAAGGAACTCCTTGTAGTCGTCACGAGGTTGGCTTGCCTGAAGAGCGTTAGGTAAGTAAGTGAGCATCTCTTTTCTCATCTCTTGGAGTTGAGGTTCTCGAACAAGCTGTCCGATGCTGAGACAAATGCTTCGTGGGAGAGAGATGGCCATTCCTTTTAAAATCGCTTAAAAAGGCCTGTTTCAGGACTTCCTGTTGAGCCAAATATTGAGGCAAAGACATCAGCAAGTACGACTTCAAGTATATGATGTCGACAACTGATCCAAACTAGCTCGTGACCCAATGCTTCTTCAATCCTGACACAGGCTCCGCGATGTAAACCCGTGTTTGACGCAGTGGTATCGAAGACGAGACCTCTCACATGCTGTTCCACGTTCCATAATTTCATAGTTTGAAGGCATGCCTGGGCCTGTGCTTCTCCAGTTCCTTGTTTCATCTTTGGGACACCAAGCAGCTTCTCCTGTCTATTGAATGTTATAAGGATTGCTATCCGATGCACATTCGTCTTCTTCCCTTCAATGCCGGGGAGAAGCTTTCTGTCCCAATGGAGAAGGACAGGGTCTTCTAGAGAGAATGATTCTAGGTCTTCTCGAGCTGCCTGTTCTCGCCCACTTTCTCTGTAGCGATGAATAGAGCTCCGAGAGCACGTCATCCCAGACAGATCATGCCTCGCGGCCTGTAATACAGCTCCAGTTACGAAAACAGCATTCCGGTCAGAAAGATTGGTGCGATCCATTGCTCCAATGACTTCTGGAGATTGGAAAATGTTCGTAACCTTGTTCTTGGGACGCTTTGGTGCCGGAGCTTCAGACGAAGAAGGAATCGGAACCGAAGGTCTATAGTCGTCGTCGTCTTGCGAAAAAAGGGAAGAAGAAGAAGAGGAAAGATCAATTGATGACACTCCTGCTTCTTCCAAATCTTTCTGTGTTGCTTCATGCCTTGCCTTCCTCTTGGCTTCCTTCTCCATTCTGGATCGCTTTCTGTCCTCTTGTGTAGTCGTTTCCTTATCAATGCCAGCCATGCTGCAAGAATTGACGTCCTTGCGCTGCATGGACAGGAAATTTCGGTCCTCAACGTTGACGATTGTGCTCATGGCATCACTGGTTGCGATGTCAAACAGTTCCTGGATGTCCGCTTTGAAGATGTCTTCATTCATTCTATCGCTGGCACGTTGCCTGGTCCTGTGCTTCTTGAGTGTTTTGTAGCGGTCTAAAAGCTTTGAAAGCTTACGGACACAGGAGTCGATCCGTTGAGTTGGGATCCGCGCTCGGGTCCAGACTTCAATCACCCTCTGGCATGCCTGGTTCAGACTGTCGGAGGTGGTTTGCTTTTGATTGATGTGGTGGTATTGCCCCAAGAGGAGGGCGTCAAGGCATGTAGGGAGCCTTGACGTGGATAAAGTTCCAGTTGCCATCCCTAGAAGCCAAACTTTTGGAATTGATCGAGTTTGAGCCATCGGACCTACGGAAGAAAAAGTACATTATATATATATATATATTCAGAGTGGGGCGACCTCTAAATATTCACCAATCACGCTGCAATTTTGCACAGACCATGTGGACACTAAATGGACAAAAACCACACTTGTGGAGACTATCTAAGACAATTTTGAAATTTCCCCCTATGGATTTGGACCACCCTAATATATATATATATATAGCACTGGTCGACAAAATCGAACTTTTTTTCTCATCAAAGATGTACGAGTATACACACTTTTCTAGACCGGTTGTGTACGCCGATTCTAAATCTGTTTTCGGTTTTCCTCTAGCACATCTAGTTATCGAAATATGAATGGTGTTATTTTCAGCACATTTTATCGTAAAAGTACAACTTTATTCATAAAAAGAAATGTACACTTACCTAAAAACGTTGCGAGTACGATTTTCTTTTGTGAACCTTGTTCGGATCGTCGCGGTACAACATCCAGCAGTAGTCTGCCAGCATACTTTAGTGACACACTCGGACGTGCTTCTCAAGTAAGTGTTTCTGCTTGAGTCTCGAGGAGAAAAGTTCTGATTTCTCTTTGGAGAGGGCTAGGTCTCTAATGAGGTCATTCAACTCGTTTTGGGTAAGCCTCTCCGGCTCCGATTGCTCTTCATCAGGTGTGTAGACAAGATCGGCCGAAGGTCCCGCATCTCCGCAAATCGCACCTTCGTCGGATTCCCTTTCGTCTTCTAAAGAATCGAGTCCATGCTGTGGAGGTACCGGAATCGGCATTGTGTCATCGTGAGGGATGCTTGTTCTTCATGGGGAAAGGTGGGCGGGTTTAGCTCTAGGCTTCTTCTTGAGAACGAGATCATGTAGGTATTCCGTGCGGTGATTGGCATATCGCCAACAGTCCGGGTAGAGCATCAGACCCGCTTGTTGGTAAATCCAGTTCATTCACGTATTCCTGAATTTCGAAAAGTTTTTTTATTTGGATTTGCATTCAGAGACACCTACATATTTCTATTGTCCTGAAGGTCCTTTGTCTGCTTCGCAGACAATACTACAATTAGTATCTGCGAAAAGTGGACCTGTGACCTTTGCAGGGTTTAACAAAGCCTTATCCGCATTTGCCGATATAAAACGTGCCTTTTCCCATTGGCGAAGGCTTTTCTACAAATGTTAACAGTCCGTCTCAGTTCTTATGAAAACTGAATTAAATTGTACGTGTGGGTAAACCAAGTGTATATATATGGGTATTGTTTGGACAGTGTCGACATATACGATTCTATTGTGTTTCCATCTCAGTGAAAAAACAAAATTTAAGAGGAGCCACGCTCTGTTTGTCTATTTTCGGGAAGGTCACGTTTTTAGTCGCTCAGAGGAGATATATTTACAAGATTCCAGATTTTTGTATTGTTCTGTACCGCCCTGCCACAAATTAATTTTACAACACTTTTCTCTATTTTTCTGTGTTGTATTGTGTTGTGTCGCGACCCTACCAGCCATACGGTTCATTTGTTGTGGAAGGTACACGATCTCTGCCCTGAAAAGCGCCAAATCGTTCCACGTATTGTGTGGTAGGACTAAAATGGTTTTAAAAATAGAATAAATACTAGTGGTGCACCGATTAATCGGTATCGGCACCTGGCATGCCGATATTAGGAAAATACCTTGCATTGCGATTAATCGGCATGCAAGGTGCCGATACCGATTAATCGGTGCACCACTAATAAATACCAATTTATAGTTTTAGGATACTCTGAATAACAAGTCCTGTCTGTGGTGCGTTGGTGTGTGTGTGTGTGTGTGTGTGTGTGTGTGTGTCTCGTCTCTCTTCTCTCTCTCTCTCTCTCTGTAATATATATATATATATATATATATATATATATATATGTTTTTTCTTTTCACGCCTTTATTTATATTTTTTAAAACATATATATATATATATATGTTTTTTCTTTTCACGCATTTATTTATATTTTTAAAATAATTTATTCTGCTGGAAAACATTCACGTAATGCTTATGAACGTGTTTATATGTTTGTACATTTTTAACGCTGCGATAGTCTACTTTTTGAACTGAAATCTTTTTTATTTGTTGTACGAATTGGGGAATGGAGAGACAACCTTGTGCAAATACCAGAATTACTCAATGCATCCCGCAAATTTATAGTGATGTACAATAATTGTCTAAAAGAGGAAAAATGAATAACATAGCCATAATTTAGTTTCTAATTTGTTTTAAAATCGTATTAACGCATTTCACGTTATAGTTTAATGATAAATTTGCGTATTATGATGAAAATTTGTGACTTAGTTTATCTTATGAATAAACAAATAAATTTGTTAAACGATATTAATAACTTTTCCTAGAGAACTTCAAATTACAATAATTTATGATGGAGGAATGAGGAAAGAAAATAAAGAAATAATGAATTTAAATAAATTATAATAAATAATAAACGACTACTTCCTCAGCCCAACCTCTCCACTACGCTTGGTTGAGGCGCAGGGCTTCCAGCAACCGGTCCGAGTCCGGGCCGGGTGCGACCCGGTTCCCGTTTTATATATATATAATACAGGGTGTCCCATAAGTCCAGCATCATAGGAGAAATTCATATTTTTCTCTTTCTACAGGCCATAATGTCTGTGAGCAAGGAAGAACGAATCCAGATAATTCTACTCATAGGAAATCGGAGTCAAAGAGAGGCCGCTGCTGAATTTAACAGACTGCATCCAGACCGCGAGCCAATAACACAGAGTTGTGTTAGCAGATTTGTTGCAAAGTTTAAGGAAACAGGATCCATAGAAGATAAACCACGCAGTGGACCTTCAAGGAGGTCCACTGACGATGATACAGCGACTGCTATCCTGGCTCATTTTAACAGAAGTCCCAATAAGTCTCTTCGGCGATGTCCGCCGAGACAGGAGTGTCGAAAAGTAGCATCCATCGCATTCTTCAGGCTCACAAATGGCATCCATATAAACTTCAGATCCTACAGAAATTAAGCGAAGATGATCCCGACAGCGGATGGAATTTTGTGAATCGGCTACGGAACAATATGCTCGGGATGCCAATTTCCCGTCCACCATTCTGTTCAGTGACGAGGCTGTTTTTTATGGAAATGGTGAGGTAAATCGACAGAACACCGCTACTGGTCTCAAAACAACCCTGACTGGTATACCTCTTCAAGGAACAAGGTGCATCTCGGGTGATGGTATGGTGTGGCATTTGGAAGGATCGCATCATAGGCCCCCTCTTTTTCGATGAACATGTCACTGGAGGCACCTACCTACGTATGCTCAAGGAAGAAGCATTTCCCAGTGTCTTGAACGAAGAAGGAAATTTCGCAACATGGTTCCAGCAAGACGCGCTCCTGCACATTACAGCGCCCAAGTGAATACCTGTACCAACAATTCCCTGGTCATTGGATAGGACGTCGAGGGCCTGTGGAATGGCCAGCTAGAAGCCCGGATCTCACGCCACTAGATTTTTATCTCTGGGGCCACTTGAAAGCGCTGGTATACGCAGAGAAAATTAGGAGTGTTGAACATTTGCGGCAGCGCATTACTGGGGCATGTAACACCATTACTCCTGACATCATTCACCGTGTGCTTGCTGACTGGGTATCACGTCTGAATTTGTGTATTGAAAACAATGGTGGACATATTGAGCACGTTCTGTAAATAAAAGCTTTTGTTTTGCCTTTTTTTATTATTTTTCCTATGATGCTGGACTTATGGGACACCCTGTGTATATATATATATATATATATATATATATATATATCACTAGTAGGCACGGTCACTGTGACATCTGGCTCTTTACGTGCGAGTTTTGCGCTTTGCAATAACACTGGGTAACAAAATTTGAAAATTTTCTGTTTATTGTGATCTTTCTGTCGTTTTTAATGATTTCGGGGCGCTGATTCCAAAAATGATATTGGTTTTCTTATCATCAACCGTTTTAAAAATATAGGTTGTCACACTTTTCATATGGCAAAGTATATAAAGAAGGCTAACATAAATTTTTCTGAAAATAAAAACACTATTGGAAATTAATGTTTATTGAGCCAAAATTGTTTGACAAACCCAAAATGGTGCAAAGAATATAATATATATCACGAGGAGAACCGATAAGAGAATAACAAGCCTCGTTATGCAGTGTGCGTTCCTTAAAAATGCACTGAAGAACGCGACTTCCGCGTATGAACATTCTTATCCTTTCTGATCAGCGACCATAAGTAGTATCCCATCATGGAAGCATCCCAATGGCCCTGGACCTTTTCTCCATCGTTTGAATATCTTGATGAATCTTTCGCCATGTTCTTCACTCACATCGCCCAGGTTATCACGAAAAAAGTCTAGATGTGAATGCAGATACTGTAATTTTAAAGACATACGGCACCCCATTTTGCCATAGCATTTAATCAAGTTTGACACTAACTCCTTATAGTTTGGTGCTTATGGTTGCCTAAAAACCCACGAACCACATCACGGAAAGCACACCAAGCCTCTTTTTCGATCGGAAGTCATCTTGGCTTCAAGGTTCTTTGAATTCAACAGCGCCTTGACTTGTGGTCCTACAAAGATGCCAGCCTTGACTTTGGCCTCAGAGAGTTTAGGGAACATGACCCGAATCTGTTGGAAAACTTCCCTTCCAAAATCTAACGCAGTTACAAACTGCTTAATTAGACCCAACTTAATATGGAGAGGTGGTAGCAGAACTATGTCAGGCTTCACTAGAGGTTCCCTGAGTACATTGTACTTTCCTGGTTGCAGTCCTTCACGTGGAGACCACTGAACTGTTATATAGTGCTCAGTTGAAGCCCTGCTATCCCACAGGCAAAGAAAACATGAATATTTAGTAAACCCTCCTTGTAAACCTAACAGGAAACCAATCATTTTGAAATCACCACACACGTCCAGTTATATTGTTGATACCTGATTTGAGTGAGCAGCTTTGACATTTTCATAGTCCTCTTTCATTGAACAGAATGTGCAACTGGTATAGATGGATATTTGTTCCCATGTGGAGTAGAACAGCTTTTAAACTCCGAGTTGACCTGTCAATAAACAGGCGCACTCTGAGGGTATATGTGTTAACCCAATAGCTGTGAATAGACCATTAACCTCGCTGCAATAACAGAGAGAGCCATTGACATCGTAGAACCTTGCAATCTCATCATGCCGCTTTCGGTATACAGTGCTCTTCTCTTGCAGTCTTCTCCAAGCAAATTCTACTCTTTGAGTCTGGAGGTCAGAAGCTCAGACCCTGATTTCGTCAGACCCAAATCTCTAATTAAGTCGTCCAATTCCCTCTGATTTGGAAAGTGAGGGTTTGTACTGAAAGTTACTATATTCTTCATCATGACTGTCCTCACCAGCCGACATCTCAGATGAGCTAGCTGCATCCTCATTTTCAACCTGCAAAGCAAAGAAACAAAATATAGGCATAGCTATATATGTAGAAGAGCATCAGCACTAAGAAAAATCGACACATAATGACCCACAGTCTGTAAATACAGAAGGTAAAGTAATGGATCGATACCTGTTCTGGTGGACATGGTATTGGAAGACCTTCGCCATGTGTTACAGGAGCTATGGACGATGCTATGCTTGGATACTGAAGAGTCTGCCTTCCTTTAACTTTCCTGTACTTAGAAACATCTACCATGCAGTAGTAGCAATCGTCGTGGTGGCTCTTTGGTTCTCTCCATATTCTGGGTACCGCAAAGGGCATTGCCTTGCGTACTCCCCGCAGCCACCCTTCAAGTGTGAAGCGGCAGCTTCCACAGATCACATGGGGTGCCCAGGGCTTATCTTGGTCACCCATAGGCATACCAAAATAGAGCCGATTCGCGATCCAGAACTTGGTGCCTTTCACAATTTTGTGCGATACTTGCTTGGGGCCTATGTAATATCCACAAACGTAGCAGAATATATCCGGCGAGTGTTTACAAGCTCTAGTTGCCATTCTCTTTACCAAACTGTACTACATTAATCATAACCTGCAGATATAGAGAGAAGAGTTATTAAATCTGCAACAGATTAAGATTCCAGAAAAAAGATGTATTCACAACACTGAAATAATGTTCGCAATAAAAAAGGATCGATAACACTCAAATCGTCAGCACAGAGAAGCACAGAAACACAGTACCTCAGTGCTAGTAACCACCAGACAAACAACCTGCTTTCTTTGTGTACTCACACTCACTGACTTCTCAGACTCTGCGCTCTTCTTTATATAGCACAGTGGAAGTTTCGGGCAATTTCTAGAGCAAGAAACTGTCAACGAACATCCGGATTGTTCTCAACAATTCCTGATTATTTTGATATTGCTGCGCCCATAATAACATTATACTGGTGAAACATGAAAAATGGATTATCTCTGAAACCATTGATGATACACACAAACCAAAGCCAGATTTGGACTCAGCGCCCACAAATGCATATAAAAACATAAAAATTCTATATAAACAGAATCAGTGTTACACAGTGTAATGCTTCGTATTGATTGATTATATAATTGTTTGGTACCGGATTTCGGGATATTTAATTTTGTTATTTGACAATTCGGGGTTCTAATGCAACTGGGTAATTAATATATGGTTCACCCGGGAGGCACTGGCGCTTGGCTGAGGTGCAGGACCCCAGCAACAGGGCTGTTCTAGAGTAGGATGCGTACCCGGATCCTTTTAGCGCACTGTGGCACTTGGCTGTTGGTGTTCTGAGACGATGACATCCTGAGGCACTGGATGGCAATGGCTGATGATGCCCTAAGGCACTGGCTGAATAAGCAAACTGGCTGATTAGTGCCCTATAAGAGGGTGGGGGTCGGACGATGGAGTCATATGAGCTCGGTAATCAGCCGAGCAAGGACCTCTGGGTCCTCTCCTCTTCCTCTCTACTTCTATCTCTTTCTGCTCCTTTGGGGAGTGAGGTGTCCCCTTCTCCCCCAAAGAGGCCCCTTAGGTTAGGTATGCCCCTTTGGGAGGTTCAGCTTGGGGGAGAACTCCGCCTCCAAGTTGCATACCCCTTCCAATCCCATTTTGGGGTTGGCAACAAAGGTTGGCACTCCCTTTTGGGGGGTTCAGCTTGGGGGATAACTCCAGATTGCATACCCCTTGCAGTCCCATTTTGGGTTGGCAACAAAGGGGGGGTGGGTGCCTTGCAACAAAGGGGGTGGGGGTTGGCACTCTTGCAACAAACGGGGGGGGGTTGGCACTCTTGCAACAAAGGGAGTGGGGGTGGCACTCTTGCAACATTACGTGATATTGAATTGCAACGTGCACTCAAGCATTTTGAGGTTATACTACTGAGCCGAAGGCTCTGTTTGTAAAAACAAAAAATATTTGTCGTTTTTTCAAAAATTTGACGATAATTTGCGTTGAAAATTGGACGTAGGCTATAGGCCATCTTATTCTTAGTTCGCGCAAAGACCTAGGCTATATACATACATTCGTGACACTTTTAAAGCATAAAAGGAACAGAATGGAAGACTGGAATTATAAAAATAATATATTATTGGTCATACCTAACCTAACCCAAACTTAACCTAACCTAGCTTAACATAGCCTAACTTAATCTAACCAATGTACTGTATAAAAATAATTTTCTTCACCTGACACTGTAAAACATAATGAAATATACTTTTTTAATCATAATGCAAACGTAAATTTAGTTTGGTTGGTGCCCTTAGAACGGAAAAGCCCATATATATTATATATATATATATAATATATATAGAGGGTGTTTAAAGTACCTATCTATTTCAGTGAAAACGTAGCGAAAAGGGTAAAATTCAATAACAATATAATAGAAGGCATACAGGTACTTACGTATTATCGGGACTACCAAACTGTTTATTATGTATTTTTGCTCTCGTCATTTTCGTTTAAACTAACGAAAATATCACAACTTAACCTAACCAATCATCAAGGGCGTACAGTTGACCTAACCGGGCATTCAATTAACCTAACCGGGCATTCAGTTGACCTAACCGGGCATTCAGTTGACCTAACCGGGCATTTTCCATTTTATTTTGTTTTTCGTAGCTAACCTAACCTAACCTAAAATCTTTTCTTTTTTCCAGATCATAGGTAAATTTATTTATTTATACGGAAAATGCCCGGTTAGGTCAACTGAATGCCCGGTTAGGTCAACTGAATGCCAGGTTAGGTTAATTGAATGCCCGGTTAGGTCATTTGTACGCCCTTGATGATTGGTTAGGTTAAGTTGTGATATTTTCGTTAGTTTAAACGAAAATGACGAGAGCAAAAATACATAATAAACAGTTTGGTAGTCCCGATAATACGTAAGTACCGGCATACATTTAATGAATACTTAAGCATATGATTCTACATGAGCATCATCAGTACCTCTGCAGAGTTCGAATCTGTCAGCAGCATTGCAGAACACATTTTGGAGCATAACTGCTGTTACAATACGAGCACGTAAATCTTGCAGATCTGTGACCCTCGTTTGATAGACGTTTGATTTGATAAAGCCCCATGCAAAGAAATCCAATGGCGTTAGGTCAGGAGATCGAGTCGCGCAGGGCCTGTTGCCTCCACGTCCGATCCACCGATTTGGAAATCGTTCATTTAGGTACTTCTGAACAATGTTTGCGTAATGACAAGGTGCCCCATCTTGTTGTTGTTGTTTAGCCGATCAGCCCACCCTGATCGAGCAAGCCGGTGGCACGCAGGTAACCGATCGCCCTCTCCGGAGTGGACCAGCGGTTCAGCGCACTAGTGATGTTGTGTTGTGTTCTATGTTGTGCTAGAGTGGTACAGTCTGTCATAATGTGTTCAATTGTTTGTGGTGCGTCCTGGCACAGGTGGCAGGTGTTGTCTGTGGAGTTGTCTAGTCTGTGTTTATATGTCTGTAAGTTGGGGTGATGTCCACATCGGAATCGTACTAAGTTAACTCGATCCGATCTGCTCAGGCTGATCTCTGACCTGTTAATGAGTGGCGGCTTCTCACCTTGGACCGCATTCGGACCGAGTCGTGTCAGTGCTTTGTGGGTTAGGTGTGTGTGTGTGTGTGTGTGTTTTCTGTACTGTGTGATGTCTGTGGGGCGGGGTATGGAATGGAGTATTTGGTTATAATGTCTCTCTGGTGTTACCGTAATGGTGCGAGGTGTCGTTGCATGATTGTACATGTAGTGGCAAGGGTGTTGTGGGATAGTTGTCGCTGCTGCCATGAATTGTGTTCCCCTCATGTCTAAATGTTTCCCTAACTTTCAGTATTTTTGTTTCTGTGTGCAGTGTTCTATTGGTGTTGTTTGAGTACATCCTGTAATGATACGATGTGCGTTGTTTTGTATTCTCTGTAAGGTGTTTATGTGTGTGTTTGAGATAATGGGTGCCCAGCATGGGCTAGCATAATTCATAACTGAGCGAATATATTGTTTGTATATGAGTGATGTTGTTTCCTACTGGTGTCCAAAGTTTGTGCATGTTAGTACCCTAAGCGTGTTAAGTCTTGACGTACATTTGTTTTTAATGTCCTGAATGTGGTTTGCAAAAGATAATGATGTGTTTATGTGACCCCAAGTACTTTGGTCCTGTGAGTGTGTGGAATGTTGGTGTTGTTTAGTGTAAGCTGTGGAGTATCTGGTGTTCTTTTGTGTTGCTTGTAAGGAAGGTGATGGTTGATTTTGTGGGCTACTTTGAGTCTATTGTGTGTGAGCCAGTCTTGTATACTGTTTATGTATGTTTGTAGGTTATTTGTAGCGGTGTCGATGTTGTTGTGGGTGGATGTTAGAATGATGTCTTCTGCATATGATAAGGTATGTTTGTTATCTATGGCTGTTGGAATGTCATGCATGTATAAGTTGAAGAGTGTTGGTGAGAGAACAGAGCCTTGACGAACCCCGTTCGGAAAAAGCTTGTTTTTGGATGACTTGCCATTAAATGTGACATGTGAGTATCTTCCTGAAAGATAGCTGCTCAGCCACCTTTCGGTGTTATTGTGCATGTTTGTGTTGAATAATTCGTTTATGAGAGGGAAACGTGGGATAGCATAAAATGCTTTACTAATGTCTATTGTTGCTAATAGTGTACGTTGAGCTGGTCGTCTGGAGTTGATGCCATCCATGATGTGCTGCGTGAAGTTAGTGAGTAATGTCGTGGTTGAGTGGTGAGGTCTGAATCCATGTTGAGTAGGCGATAGTGGTATGTGTAGATTGGCGATTTGTAAGATTAGTCTTTCTGTTACTTTGGAAGGTGTGCATAATAAAGTAATGGGTCTATAGGAAACTGGTTCGGTTGGATTTTTGTTTGGTTTGAGGAGTAATAATTTTACCTTGTTTCCATATGTCAGGAATAATACAGTGTTGGTATGAATATGTGCTGATATTTGTGAGAGCTATTATTCCCTGTGGGCCCATGTGTTTAAGGTGTATGTTAGATATGTTGTCTGGTCCAGTAGCCTTCGAATTCTTAATGTTTTTGATGATCTTGGTGGTCTGGTCTGTATTGAATGGTGTAATGGTCGTGTCGAGTCTGTAGGTTTTCCTGTGTCTGGCTCTTTGTCTGTCTGCGTGTTTCTGGTTGTTGTCTCTGTTTAAGTGACTTAGCTTTGCGTAGTGATTAACTAGAATGGTAGCTTGTTGTGTATATGTTGGGATATTATTTTGGCTGAGACAGATAGCCGCGTGTGAGGTGTGAATGCCGCTTTTAGAGTGGGTAATGCTGTTTATAGTCTTGTATAGCCTGAATGTATCTGTGGAGTGGTTTAGTGTTGTTATGAATTCCCTAAATGTTTCTGTTTGTTTTTCTTTGAGTTTGTTGTTTATTTCTGTGTTGAGCTGTTGTATCTGCTGTTTTATGGCTTCTGTGTGTGGTGTTTGTGTGCTATGTTTGAGGTTGTTACGTTGTCTTATGAGGTAGGATATTTCTCTAGTGTAATTTCGGTTGTATTTCTAATGTTGCCCTTGGGTATGTATTTGTTTGCATTACTGCTGATCTGATTAAATGTTTTGAAAGACGACGGTGTTTAAAATCCCATCTGAATGAAGCTGGGACATTTACGTGCTCATATCTTAACAGCACTTACAAAAATAACCCCTGTCATGCTCCAAAATGTGTTCCGCAATGCTGCTGACAGATTCAAACTCTGTAAAGATACTGATGGTGCTCATGTAGAATCATATGCTTAAGTATTCATTAAATGTATGCCTTCTATTATATTGTTATTGAATTTTACCCTTTTTGCTACGTTTTCACTGAAATAGTTAGGGATTTTTAAAAACACCCTGTGTGTATATATAATATGTGTATATATATATATATATATATATATATATATATATATATATATATATATATTTGTATATATATATATAACTTATTTATTATGTATGCAGAATTATAATAATTTAACTTAGGCTTTTGTGTATATATATGTTAACCCCTCCGACTTTGGCCCTGGATTGGTTCGAAGTCGACGGGGTTCTGGTTAGGAGGCAGCAACGGATCTGTTACTTGCAGTACTTTCTTCTATACTACTCTCTGAGTTCTTCTTTAGTGGCTCGGAGGATTCTGAGAGCCTTATTAAATTCTTTGAGGTTTCTCCCCGATTCTTCTTGTAACGTATCGAGAGATTTTAATGACTAAGTTTTCTGAAGTGAGCACGGCTCGAAGGAAAATATAAAGACTTTTTCTCTACCGTAATTTACTGCTACAATAAATGCAAAAAAAAACTTCACTTTTTTCTACGTGAAGGTCAAAATATGAAAATAAAAACCCACTCTAATAGACAGAGTTTATTTCCACAACAGTTTCCCGAGGAGGATGCCAGTGGGCGTCGAAACTGTAGTGGAAATAAACTCTGTCTATTAGAGTTGGTTTTTATTTTCATATTACTGCTACAATGTTACAGGTAATGCTCAGCCTCGTAGTTGGTATCAGAATGAATATGGAAGAGGTTATTGGGGTTTATATACCTCGATTCTACTAACAGCATCATTATTAAATGTTGAAGAGGCTGCATTATTTTTGCACAATATTTTTAAAATAAAGTAAATCTTTTAGCTGTGGTAATGTTTAAACGAATAAGCAAGATATTTGAGGATGAAGCCATATTTTTATCTTAAACCCGGTATTTTCAGATGATCTGATGTTATGATCTGCCAAGTTAACAAAAAGTGATTTGAACTATGCATCTTTACACTAAATATGCATATGAGTAAAAATTAAGGTTTAAGATTTACAATTAAATGCTTAGGCAGACATGACTTCATCTTTTATAACGAAGAGAGAATGTACAATTTACGAACATTGCAAAAAGTTTCTCCGAATTCATTATTAAGCTAAATCTAAAAATGATTAAGAATTTTAAAAAAAGAAAGTCACCAATTATTTGGCAAAGTAGAAAGCACATCAAAATTTATCCCGACGAAAAATAAAAAAAATAATAATATCGCCGAGTGTGTACATTTCTAAAGAGCGACATAATTTCAGAGTAGTACATTGTGTACAATTTAAGTACATCACCGAGTACGTTGTAATTTTGGTTTATTACAGTTACGATTACAATTACCAACCAATCCACACTCGCTTATTATCGTTAATTATCGTTATTAAAATACATTAATTACTTTATATACTATTATCATTAATTACAGTTTTCATTAAAGTACGGTACATCAATTACATTATTAAGTACATTAGTCACTTACAATTCTTACAGTGTTTTAATATTTATATTGGGATTAGAGCGAGAGGAGATTTTACGTTTTTAGATGTCCAATTTATGCTGTGATCATCGAATTGCGTACACTTGCATAAGCGTTTTCGAGTTCATTGCGGGAGGTGAAATAACACTGGTCTACAGCCAAAATGCTTCGGAAATAAAAGTAGTCAATCTTTACTAATTTTGGGGTCACTGAATACGAAAATGATGCCTAAAATTGCCAATTGGCTCTATTTATAAAGATATCAGGCAACCCTGCACCCTACTAACTGGACTGCATCTGTCGCGTTATATGTAGACGCCTGTGACACATCGACGCATTGAATCTACTGCGCATGCGCGTACTTATATTTTTTTATTTTAATAAATTTATGTAAATATATACATATACAGTATATACACTAAAATGTAATTTTAAATTTATCTATTACATTATCTATATGTAAATTATTTATTAAAAAATAGATTGGATCATTTTAACATTGCTTCCCATAAAGTTTTTGATATTAATATAAATGGAATACTAACCTAACTTAACCTTACCTAATTTAAAATTATTAAAATGCAATGTAATTACATTAATTTATTAAAATAAAAAAAAATAACTAAGCGCATGCGCAATAGAGTCAAGGCGTCGATGTGTCACAGGCGTCTACATATTACGCCACAGCAGCAGTTCATTCGCGGAGGTCATACAGTGCACCCTTGTCAAACTCTTTTTAGTGTTTGCTTTTGAAACTGAATTTTTTTCAGCCTAATTTGAACAAAGATGCCTCGTAATTGCGTGAACAGTGTAGATAACTTCTGTTATGTTTGTGGAGAATTGACTTTTGCATCACAAAAAACCGCCGTGATTAGGAAAGCCTATCACCTTTATTTTGGCTGTAAGATTGGAGATCAGGACAAGAGCTGGGCCCCACACATATGCTACAATACTTGTGCAACAAACCTTCGCCAGTGGTTGAATCGGAAAAGGAAATCTATGCCTTTTGCAGTGCCAATGGTGTGGAGGGAACCAACAGACCATGTCAGCAATTGTTACTTCTGCATGGTGCCTCCAGTCAAGAAAGGTATTTGCAAGAGAAAAAGTGGATTTTACAATATCCGAATATACCCTCTGCTATACGCCCGGTACCTCACGGCGAAGGACTACCCGTTCCTGAGCCCCCACACTAATTCTCCCTGGAGTCAGAGGACGAGGAGAATGAAGGAACCTGCGAAACTTGTGAGCCTTCAACTTCACAAGACCCTGAATTTGTTTATAACTTGACATCTAAACCGCACATAACTCAGAATGAATTAAACGACCTTATCAGAGATTTAGAACTGCCAAAGAGTAAGGCAGAGCTGTTGGGCTCCAGATTGCAGGAGTGGAATCTCCTCGCTGAAAATGTTAGAGTGTGTAAGTTTCGTGACCGTCAAAAAGATTTTGTCCCATTCTTCATCATGGAAGGTGACCTTGTAGCTTGCAACGACGTCGATGGTCTGATGGCAGCTCTCAACATTACTCACAATCCTGATGAATGGAGACTGTTCATTGATTCATCGAAGTTGAGTCTAAAAGCTGTTTTGTTGCATGTTGACAACGTATTGCCATCAATTCCTGTTGGTCATGCAGTCCACATGAAGGAAACATATGACAACATGAAGCAACTTTTGAACTGCATAAACTATGACAAACATCAGTGGCAGGTTTATGGTGACTTGAAAGTTGTTGCTATCGTGCTTGGACTGCAGCCGGGCTACAGTAAGTATTGCTGTTTTCTGTGTGAATGGGATAGTCGGGCTATGACTTCTCATTACATCAAGAAGGATTGGCCACTCCGACACTCATTGCAACCTGGAACAAAAAGTGTTCAGTATCCTCCACTTGTAGAATCGAGCAAGATTTTGTTACCACCCTTACACATCAAACTGGGCGTCAGAAAAAATTTTGTTAAGGCTATGGATAAAACGGGGGCAGCTTTTAAGTACCTCGGTGGTAAATTCCCAAAGCTCAGTGAAGCAAAAATGAAGGAGGGTGTATTTGTTGGTTCACAGATCCGCTAGCTTCTTAGAGATGAGGAGTTCGACAGTATCCTAGGTGGTGAGAAGACAGCGTGGAATGCTTTCCGGTTAGTAGCAACCAATTTTCTCGGAAATAACAAAGCTGACAATTACAGGGAGCTGATGGAAAACCTGCTGTTGTCCTATCAAAAAATGGGCTGCAATATGTCTTTAAAGATACATTTCCTCCATTCGCACCTGGAATTTTTTCCGGCCAACTGCGAAGCAGTCAGCGATGAACATTGTGAACGTTTCCACCAGGATATCTCAGCAATGGAGAAACGCTACCAGGGGAAATGGAGTCCATCATTGTTAGCAGACTGCTACTGGACAATAACAAGAGATGCTCCAGAAGTTGAATACAAGAGACAAGCAAAGAAGCGACGGGTTGAATCAATCCAAGTGACTGCATTATACAGGTATGTTACAAATATATGGTATACATATATGCAAAATGTGTAACTTAAATTTTCTTGGAAACTGTAGCCAATCGACTCTTTTTATGGTCATATTCGTTTTCAGCACCCCAAAATCCATAATAGGAAACACATTTTATCTCCGAAGCACAAACTTTTTCAAAATTTGTAGACCAGTATAATTAAAATAAAAAAGAAGCGACGGGTTGAATCAATACAAGTGACTGCATGATACAGGTATGTTACTAATATATGGTATACATATATGCAAAATGTGTAACTTAAATTTTCTTGGAAACTGTGGCCAATCGACTGTTTTTATGGTCATATTCGTTTTCAGCACCCCAAAATCCATAATAGGAAACACAGTTTATCTCCGAAGCACAAACTTTTTCAAAATTTGTAGACCAGTGTAATTAAAATAAAAAATATAAAGAATACATGTGAACGTATGTACATGTACGTAACTATGTACGTAATCATGGTCATCAGGGGACAAGTACGAATGCACAAAGTATTGTACACATATGGGTAGTCATACAACAGGTTGACAATGGTAGACAATAGTAGCTGAATGAATAATTAATAAAATTAACAAAAGATAAAGGTCAAGAAAGGACATGGATGTATGAATGAATAACATATAAATAATGACGTATAGAGTGTACAGTTTTTATTATTATTATGTTAAAGAATTTCCATACATTGAATACGGGAGATGTCCACATACTAAACACGTGATTCAGTGTTGAAGGTATGGAAACGTGAACGAAATTAAGTTACTTTTATGACGTAATACTTATTCAAATTATGTCATACGTACAGTGTAACTGTAAGTCATTATTTGGGAGGATTTAAAAGAAACGAAATAGAGACAAAGTGTAGGTATTAAGGACGAAGAAGTACAACTACGGGTTCCAATCCTGTTATAATAAATTCTCTAACAAATGCAAAATGGAAATATGGATACGACTAAACCATAGAAATGGTAGGTCGCATGGATATGACATTGAAACAAAATAGAAAGCAACAAATACAATTTTTATCCAAACTCGCATCAGGCGACTTTGGTTCCTCATGTAAAACTGAATATGGCTTATTCATTGTTCAATTTTACACACACACACATATATAATATATATATATATAATATATATATATATATATATATATATATATATATATATATATATATATATGTATATATATATATATATATATATATGCATATATATATATATATATATATATATATATATTATATATATATATATATATATATATATATATATATATCTATGTATATGTATATGTATATATATAAAGGGTGTCCCAAAAAAAACTATATACTCTTTATAGCATCATATATTTTATAATTTAAAAAAAAACCAAACAATATTGTTATAGCAATTGCCAATGAAAGGTAAATTAGTAATCTAAGTGATCAAAATGTTATAGCGAGTTGTTTGCATATAAATTTAATTAACTACGCCAAGTGCTCAAAATGTTCTCCTGCGGCATGAATGCACTTTTGAATGCGTCGACTAAGCCTGGCCTTGTTTTATCAAAGGTCTTGTAATGGCGAAGCCTATGGACCGAACGTAGTCTAGTCACTCACTAGCTTGCTTCGGACTTAGCCTACGCACTCATTCCACGATACAAACTCTACAGCATTCAACTTTATTCAGTTCAGCAAAAGAATCCATGTTGCGTAAACGTTTGACACTGGAGCAACGAAAAAGTGTTCTGAAATGGTATTGGAAATTTGAGAATGTGTCCGAACTCCAGCGGCAATGGATCCGGGAATTTGGTACAAAACCACCGACACGTCTCGCCATTACAAGCATCCGTGACAAGTTTGAGGCAGAGGGATCTGCTCAAGATATGCACAAGCGAAGATCTGGACGACGCAAATCAAGTGCGAGTGATGTAAACTCCGTTTTAGTGTTGCAAAAATTTAATCGATCACAACAGAAATCAGTTAGGCAATACGCCCGTGAGACCGGAATCAGCAAATCAGGTGTTCACCGGATTTTAAAGTCGGCAAAATGGAAAAGCTACATTCCAAGTCTGTTACACGCCATGACTGAAAATGACCCTGATCGCAGACTCGAATTTTGTGAATGGTTTCAGTCAATGGAAGCCGAAGACGTACAGTTTGCCAACAAAATCGTGTGGTCTGATGAAGCTACCTTCAAGCTGAATGGCACAGTAAATCGACACAACTGCAGGTACTGGTCACTTGATAATCCCCACGTTTATGTGGATAAACATGTTAATTTACCAGGATTAACAGCATGGTGTGGTTTATCATCCAGGGGTTTGGTTGGACCATTTTTCTTTAATGGGACAGTTACCGGTGCCGCATATCTCGACATGCTGCGGACAGAAATTATACCTGCAGTTCGGAAGTTGTTTGGAAACTACGACTTTTACTTTCAACAAGATGGAGCCCCCCTCATTATCATTGTGATGTCAGAAGGTACCTTGATGAAACGTTACCTAACCGTTGGATAGGACGAAGAGGAAGCGTTGAGTATCCTCCACGGTCACCGGACTTGACTCCACTTGATTTCTACTTGTGGGGGTACCTGAAGGATGCAGTTTATGGTACAAGACCTGCAACACTCGAAAACCTTAAGGATGCAATTAGGGAAAAGTGCGGGACCATAACAGCATCCACATTAGTCCATGTCTGCGAATCAGTTAGTCGACGCATTCAAAAGTGCATTCATGCCGAGGGAGAACATTTTGAGCACTTGGCATACTTAATTAAATTTTATATGCAAACAACTCGTTATAACATTTCGATCACTTAGATTACTAATTTACCTTTCATTGGCAATTGCTATAACAATATATTGTTGTTGTTTTTTTAATTATAAAATATATGATGCTATAAAGAGTATATAGTTTTTTTGGGTCACCCTGTATATATATAATATATATATATATATATATATATTATATCTATATTATTATATATATATATATAATATTATGTATATATCTTGTATATATCTTGAGATATGGTAGAAAAGAAGAACTTAAACAGACTGCGTATTATGCTCCAGATAGACAGGAAATTCAGAGAAGCATGAAAGCGATTGATCTCGGGTAATAATGACAGATGATGCGAAATTCGAAACACAAAATCAGATAGCGATAAATAAAGCAAAAAGAGTCGCCGGACAGGTTCTAAGAACGTTCAAGAGAAGGGACAGGACAGTAATGATTCCCCTGCTAAAAACACTGATTATACCAAAACTTGAATACTGCTCAGTTTTGACGTCCCCATATAAAAAGGAAGAAACTAATAAACTAGAAGAAACGCAAAGGCATTTCACAGCCAAGATTGATGGCTGCAAAGAACTCAACTACTAGGAAAGACTACGTAAACTGAATCTGTACTCACGGAAAGAAGAAGAGAGAGGTACATCATAATCTACATATGGAAAATGATCGAAAAACTGGTACCAAACCTAAAACTAAACCCAATTACCATTCAAACAACACTGGAAAATAGGAAAGGCAGAATGTGTAGTGTTCCCAAATTAAAAGCACGACAAGGGACCTCCTCAACCCTGAAGGAAAATAGCTCGGTTGTCAGGGGGCCAAGACTTTTGAACCAGCTTCCTAAGGACCTCAGAAACGTAACGGGGGTCAAAGTTGAAGTCTTCAAGAAAAGACTGGATGCCTGGCTCAGGACAGTACCAGATGAGCCTGGCGTGCCGGGCTATGTACGGTGGAGAGCGCAAGAAAGTAACTCGCTCCTCCACCTGGCCAGACCTAGAGGCGGGGCCACCAGCTTGACCTCCGTGTGAAGAGAGACCAACACACGAAACAACATAAGGTTCATAAGGTAAGGTATATATATATATATGTGTAGGTATATGTATATATATATATAATATATATATTATATATATGATATATTATATATATATATATATATATATATATAAATATATATATATATATATATATATATATATAGGGTGAACCAAATGTAGGTGGACAGTAAATGATAACGTTTATTTTGAGAATACATATTTAATTTTTTTGTATACTATAATACAAAATAAAATTTAAATAAATTTAGTTAATATTTAATATAATAAAACACAAACACCATAGTTATAATGAACACCATAGTTTATAATATAATATAACACAAACCGTATTCAACCTACTGTCCACCTACTTTTGGTTCACCGTGTATATATATATATATATGTATTAAGGTAGGTTGATTTTCCGCATTTTTTAGATATCGACTTTGGACTAGTCGAGATAGTCAGGGCTTAATATGATAATAACTGACAAAAAATTTCAGATCCCTAGCTTTAACCGTTTTTTGAGGAAACCATTTCAAATTCGTCAAAAAATCGTACCGAAAAATACCGCATTTTCGCAATTTTAGGCCGAAAAAAATCATGCTATTTTCATAAAAAAATCCTGAAAAAAACATGTACAGAGTCAAATAGACACATTTAGATCCCAAGATCATCATAATTTTCACTGTAAGAGCACTTAGAAGCAAAGGAAGGCCTCATCTGGCGGCTTAGGGCTTTGGCCAGAATGTGTTTGTGCCTTGATTCGAGTCCATAAACAGTATGGAAAGCTTCAGATGTCAGCTTCATGGCCCTTTCAACACTCTGAGAATGTGAAGGCAGATCAGGCAGCTCCAGCTTGGTGCCATTCAGCAATGCTTCTTGAAGCTCCTGGTCAAAAAAGTCTTCTGTGAGAGCAGGTTCACAAATGCCACTTTGAGAAAGGTTGATTAGTTCTGACCAGTGGGTAGCTTCAATGTTGATGGCTGTGATCTTCTTCAGCCTCTTCTTGGCTGGCTTCCCACTTCTGAAAGAATAATAATTAATTTATTTTTTATTCCAGTTTAAGATTTAATCCCTATTAGTCTCAGAATTGCTGATTTAATTTAACTTAAATAAAAAAAAAAAACCTGAGTTCTATAAATCCCCTTAATCGAATTTTTTTCAGAAAGAAGGTAAGATTATTTCCATTATCAGAGGGGGGGGGGAATTAGGATAAGAAAATGCGAAAAAAAATTCGATTATGGGGATTTATAGAACTCGGGCCTTTTTTTTATTAAGTAAATCCCCATAATCAATTTTATTTTTCACATTTTTTTAAATTAATAAATGCTTACCTGATGGACAGAATTTTCTAGAGAGCAGCTTCTCTCACTTCCAAGTCATCAGACTTCATCATGGAGTACAGCACATTCTCGGGCAGCAAGGCAAAAGCATTGTACCTCAGGTTCTTGAAAGCAACACCCTGGATTTCTTCAGACTGCTGCTTGATCATCTGGATCATGTTGAAGATGTACAGCTGCTGATTGTGGAACTTGCTGTCCCTTTTGATCTCAAACCAACTGCATACACTTCCACAATGAACTTGATGGCGTGGTAAAGCTTATCCTGTAGTTCTGGAGGGTAAGCACCTCTGGTCCACAGACACATCAATCTAATTGCCAAAGTCAACCATCTTGCATGATTTAATGGTCCAATTTTCCAGGCAGAAAATCTTGGGTTGACTTTGCCCATGGAAATTCCAAACACATACTCCAAAAGAAGCCTATGGTCGCTACTGAGATCATTCAGTGTCTCCTCAGCAAATTCCATGTCATCCAGGGGGCCACTGAGTTTGGTGAATTCCACTTGTGGCAGATCTTGGTAGTCAATTTCACAGAGTTTTCCCAGCGGACCAGTGAAAGCAGTGGGACTTTTGGTACTGCCATGAAGATGCTTGAAAACAGCTCTGAAAGGAAACTCATTCTGATGGAGTGAACAGCCAATGGTGTGCAACTTCCGCTCAATTTTATTTTCCAGAGCTTTTACAAGGCCTCCCTCCCAGCCAGTGTTTGTATTTGTGTTGTCAAGGAGGACAGCTTTCAGAGTATGAACACTGTTAAACTCCTCCAAGACACTAGCAACTTCTTCACCAAGAAGAACTCCAGTCGCACATTTAATTGGGATGACTCTGTGAGTAAGATATGTTTCACTTTCAGTTCCCGGCTCCTTTGTGAAAGTCAAATGGTGCTTTTGTCTCTTTCCTTTCTTCAGCTTAGTCTCCCCATTTTCATCCTTAACTTCTCTGTACAGCAAAGTGTCCTTGTCAACTTTCCCATCAACTCCAATACAGACTAACTTTTCCAGACCCTCATTGTGCTTTTCATCACTTTTCACTTTCATTCTAGCTTTTTCCCTGTCCATTTTCGATTTATCAACTATTATCTGTTTCGCATCAAGGCCAGGCTTAAGCAGGTCCATAGCTTGTAAGTCCAGGATGAAGGCATTAGCAAGACTTGCCCCAAGATTGGAAGAAACATCACCCCTGATCAGTTCCATGGCATATCTGGGGGTTTTCAAAAAGCTGTAACCTCCACTTAGGTGCCTCCTTGGCTTGAACTCTTCAGCTTCACCACCAGATGGCTGAAATGAAAATAAAAAAGAAATTACTAAAGCGAAAATGGGGGAAAATATGGGAAAATTAGTGAAAAATATGGGTAAAAATCGACGAAAATGGGCGGAAATAAGAATAAATTACTTAAACGAAAATGGGGGGAAAAATGGGTAAAAATTCAGGTAAAAAGTCGGCGAAAATGGGCGAAAAAAAGAATAAATTACTAAAGCGAAAATGGGGAAAAAAAGGGGGGAAATAGGGACAAAAAGTGGGATAAATTTGGGTAAAAATGGGATAAGATATATAAGAAAAAAATGTATAATACCTCTCCTGATTCTCCTGAGCTGGATTCAAAAGAAATATCTTGTGAAGGTGTGAAGGCAAAAGTGGCCAAATCCACTTCCTCCTGCTGTTGAATCTGGCTCTGTAATCTTTCTGCTTCGGCTGCAGCACTCTGGTCTCTCTTCACAGCAGCTTTATCTACAGATCCAAGCTGAAAAGAGCCCTTGGGTCCTATTTTGGCCCTCTGATCTCTCAAGTATTCCCTCTCCTCTACTGAAACCTGAAATATTAAAGTATATTAAATAGCGGATCTAAAATAAGACATAAAATCCTGAAAAAAAATTGATTATTAATTTCTATTAACAGAGGGGCGGGGGAGGAAGATTACAGGAGTAAAATGCGGATATTTTTCAATTACAAGCATTGAATTTCCTTCCATTTAAAAGGAACCTAATCGCACTAAGTTAGGCCAGTTAAAAGTTAAAAAAATAATAGCATTACCTTCTTACTGGAAGGACAAGTGCAGATTATGTGCTGTGTTTGACAATTTTCTTTCTTGCACTTCACAGCATTGTCATCACAGGGACGAACAGGTAGCTTACAGGTGTAAGCAGAAATGTCAAAAAGTTTATCCAGCTTTTCCTCCAGATTCTGCTCCTTGACTGTAGAAAGAGATTTCCTGTTTATCTCTTTTGCTTTCTTGAAGCACACTTTATCCACCAATTTCACTACATAATATTCCTCATACAGGGGCAGCGGTGGGTTCACTTCCTGCCAGATCTCAATCACATCCTTTGCTATCATTTTAGCAATATCATAGTCTTTCAAGTCCGGGTGGCTGTTTTGGAGGAAATAACTGTACTGAATAACTTGGCGGAAGGTAGGAGGCTCTGTTTTATCCAAAGGGGAAGGCTGGCCACTGAATGTTTTGGCACTATCACTTCGAGTTAACACGGCAGACTTCCGTGTTATTTTAATGACATAAGGTCCGATATTTTGTTTGTTTCATTGCGCGAATGCCGCGCGCGCGATTTTACGCGTAAAATTCTGCAATTTTACAGCTTAAAAATAATTAACAATCCTCAAAAAATAAAATCATTTTCACAAATATGAATTGGTGCAACGTTTTTCATACATTAATACCTTTCTATCTAGACTAGTCCAAGATCACAGTTCCGAAATCAACCTACCTTAATATATATATATATATATATATATATATGTATATATATATATATGTATATGTATATATATATGTATATGTATATATGTATAATTGTATATGTATATATATGTATATGTATATATATATATATTATATTATATTATATATATATATATATATGCATATGTATATATGTGTATATATATGTATATATATGTATATATATGTATATGTATATAAATATATATGTGTATATGTACAGGGTGTCCCAAAAAAACTATATACTCTTTATAGCATCATATATTTTATAATTTAAAAAAAATATATATATATATATTGTTATAGCAATTGCCAATGAAAGGTAAATTAGTAATCTAAGTGATCAAAATGTTATAGCGAGTTGTTTGCATATAAAATTTAATTAACTACGCCAAGTGCTCAAATGTTCTCCGGCGGCATGAATGCACTTTTGAATGCGTCGACTAACTGATTCGCAGACATGGACTAATGTGGATGCTGTGATGGTTCCGCACTTTTTCCCTAATTACATCCTTCAGGTAGCCCCACAAGTAAAAATCAAGTGGAGTCAAGTCCAGTGAACGTGGAGGATACTCAACGCTTCCTCTTCTTCCTATCCATCGGTTAGGCAACGTTTCATCGAGGTACCTTCTGACATCACAATGATAATGAGGGGGGGCTCCATCTTGTTGAAAGTAAAAGTCGTCGTTTCCAAACAACTTCCGAACTGCAGATATAATTTCTGTCCGCAGCATGTCGATATATGCGGCACCGATAACTGTCCCATTAAAGAAAAATGGTCCAACCAAACCACTGGATGATAAACCACACCATGCTGTTAATCCTGGTAAATTAACATGTTTATCCACATAAACGTGTGGATTATCAAGTGACCAGTACCTGCAGTTGTGTCGATTTACTGTGCCATTCAGCTTGAAGGTAGCTTCATCAGACCACACGATTTTGTTGGCAAACTGTACGTCTTCGGCTTCCATTGACTGAAACCATTCACAAAATTCGAGTCTGCGATCAGGGTCATCTTCAGTAATGGCGTGTAACAGATTTTGAATGTAGCTTTTCCATTTTGCCGACTTTAAAATCCGGTGAACACCTGATTTGCTGATTCCGGTCTCACGGGCGCATTGCCTAACTGATTTCTGTAGTGATCGATTAAATTTTTGCAACACTAAAACGGAGTTTTCATCACTCGCACTTGATTTGCGTCGTCCAGATCTGCCTCAAATTTGTCACGGATGCTTGTAATGGCGAGACGTGTCGGTGGCTTTGTACCAAATTCCCGGATCCATTGCCGCTGGACTTCGGACACATTCTCAAATTTCCAATACCATTTCAGAACACTTTTTCGTTGCTCCAGTGTCAAACGTTTACGCAACATGGGTTCTTTTGCTGAACTGAATAAAGTTGAATGCTGTAGAGTTTGTATCGTGGAATGAGTGCGTAGGCTAAGTCCGAAGCAAGCTAGTGAGTGACTAGACTACGTTCGGTCCATAGGCTTCGCCATTACAAGGCCTTTGATAAAACAAGGCCAGGCTTAGTCGACGCATTCAAAAGTGCATTCATGCCGCCGGAAAACATTTTGAGCACTTGGCGTAGTTAATTAATTTTTATATACAAACCTCGCTATAACATTTTGATCACTTAGATTACTAATTTACCTTTCATTGGCAATTGCTATAACAATATATTGTTTGGGTTTTTTTTAAATTATAAAATATATGATGCTATAAAGAGTATATAGTTTTTTTGGGACACCCTCTATATATATATATATATATATATATATATATATATATATATATATATGTATGTGTATAGGGTTATAACTTTTAGACTTTTTTCAAATAAAAGATCTCCTGTATCATAAATCGATGAACTTTTGCTTCAAAAACAATGAAAAAGACCCTAATTCCTCTCAGTTTTTAAAAAAGGTCACCCCCAAATCAAAAGTTTGAATCACCATAATCATATATTTACGTTACTACTCATAAGTATATAAATATATTATTATTAGAGGGCGGACTTTTAGGTTTTAACCTAAAAAATATTTTCGAATTTTTCAGTACGCTAATATATCGTGAGATCGCCCGAAAAATCACTTCCGGTGCTCAAATTCGATGACTAATATCAATCCACCCATACAAGAAAATTCTAGAACACACGACATTGTTCTTCATGCACTCGCAAATTGTATAAAAGCACAAAATGAAATCAACCGAATCACTTGTGTCCAGTATTGCGCAATAGTTACTCAACTGTTCAGTTCAACTCAACTTCAGGTAAGCTTTTATTATTTGTAATATGTTCGCTTAATTAAAAAACGTAGCGAAATGTGGAATTCGCTTCTGCACTCTTGAACATTCCAGAACATTTTTTAAATTTATTAACCATAATAATGTTGAATTTTTCTTCCATTTTAATACGTAAACAAAAGCGTATCCAGAATGTTTTGTAGAGGGGAGTCAAACTCAAAAAATATATAGAGCCCAAAATATTTGGTGATAAATATTTTCGTGAGACGTTCTATAGATGTTCTAAAAATATTTTCCAAAATTTTATCACCTAAAAAATAAATATTTGGTCATATTTTTTCACCTAAAAATCCGCCCTCTAATTATTATATTATTTCTATATATTATATTAATATTATATATATATATAATATATATATATAAACAAACAAACAAATCAACTTAATACCTTTTTATATCTGTTTCAGAAGCAATATAATGTCACACAAGAAAAGTGATACTACCATACAGAAGAACAAGGATATCTGGACCAATAATCTGGTGAGATTCCAGCAGTCACATAGAAGAAGAGGAAGTGTGCCTTTAGAAGAATCTTCACTTGAAGAAAATGCAGAATGCCACTCCAAATCCAAATCATTGGACGGTACCAGTTTTTGGAACAGAAATCAAAGGAAGAAAGGAGCGAATAGTGGAAATTTCTAAAGAAGTTACAAAATTATGGAAGAATAAATTGAATGTTCCGCATGTGTCAGATCAAGTAATACGAGCAAAGCTTGACAGGTGATGAAGACTTATGATGAATGTGTCAGGAGGGGAAAATATGATGCCCTGAATGAACTTTTTGATATCACTAAAGTAAATGGCCAATGGTTATCCTCGGAAGACAAACGACTGTACCACCTTCAAGTGGAAAGCAAAGGAGAAGTGGGTACTCTACAGGTCAAGTTGTAAGTGAAGAAACGATTCACCCTTCAAAGAGACGAAAATTGCCTGCTGAATCAGCATCAACATCTTACAATCATGTATCTGGTGGTAGTGGTACTGAATCTGAAGAGAGCGAGCATGAAGATGAAGATGAGAGTATTACTCCACCAACCAGAAGACATAACAAAAGTAAAGTTGCAACCAACTTGGTGACATCCACAGGAGTATCAACAAGTAAAGCCGCTAAAATATGCAAACAGTTGTCACTTGATGGTATTGACATTCTAACACCAAGTCAAGCAGCAATTTACAAGTCAGCATACAAAGAGGCTGCTAAATTGAAGGAGGAAATGATTGAAAATTTACAGATGGAAGAGTGGTCTTTACATTTTGATGGAAAGCGCATTGAGGAAAATGAGTATCAAGTAGTGGTACTTAAAAATGAAAGAACCGAAGTAAAATTGGATGCATTGCGTCTGAAAGATGGCAAGGCTGAAACTATTGCTGAAGGAATTGCAAAGGTTATTGATAAATACACCTTATGGAATGCAATAAAGATAATCGTTGCTGATACAACAAGTGTTAACACTGGGAAAAAGAGTGGAGTTGTTGTCAAATTGCAACGAACGTTCTCAGAGAAGGGTATCTGCAAACCACAATTTATCAGTTGTCAGCATCACATTCTGGACAGGATTCTCCGTTTGGTAATGGACGAAGATCTTGGTGCTAACACCAGTTCTCCAAACATCGAATATCCATTTGTATCCCAACTGGTGAAGAATTATGAGGAACTAAAGGCACAGTTTGTTAATGGAACAGAAGAGGTCCTCGAGAAACAGGATGGAGATGATATTAAGTTTTTGTACCATCTAACACGGGTGTTTAGATTCTTTGAAGAAAAAGGGAATTTTCCTTTGATTAACTTTCAGAAAATTCCAAACATCAGCAATGCGAGGTGGCATTCAAGAGCCATTCTAGCTATCCTTGCATTTATTCTTATACCTACAACAAGGAAGACTTTGGAGAAGGTATGCAGATTCATTTCATACAACTGGGCAGAATATTGGTTTACTAATCAGATGTACAATGAAAATGACTTCAAGAACTTGTCAGAAATATTGAAACCTTACAAAAAAGCATTGAACTCATTGGAAAATCACTGGAAGCAGGAGCCATCCCCACTCAAGATACCAAGAAGTAATCAGTGTGCAGAACGTGCAATCAAAGTTATGCAGGAACTGTATGCTGCCTGCAGAAACAAAAACAAACTGCAACTTCGGTTTATTCTAAGCGATAAGCAGTAATATATGTACAAGTATTATAACGATTATGTTGTGAGTTCTTTTATTATATTACATGGAATATGCAATAAAGTTACGTATGCAATAATCGATTTTTTGATTTCGGGGTGACCTTTTCTAAAAAGATATTAAAATGAAAGTTCATTTCTTTGTTTTTAGGCAAAAGTTCATCGAATTAAAGTACAGGAATATTAGGTTGTAAAAACGTTATAACCCTAATTTGTAGGTATATATATATATATGTATATGTATATATATATATATATATATATATACATGTGTGTGTATATATATACATATATATATATGTATAGAAACGACGTAATTATAGAGGAGCGTTCTACACACGAGGAAGAGAAATAACGAACAAATGAAAAATGAGGTGAACCGCCCGGGAATCGAACCCAGGATCTTTCGATTGCCAGTCAGATGCGCTATCCATTACACCACGCGCCTCGATCAGTCATAAGTCGAAATTCTCCTACATAGGGCAGAAACCAATGCCCTGAGAGGGCACCCTCGCAAATCGTGAATATGTACATTTAACTGCAATGACTTATGACTGATCGAGGCCCGTGGTGTAATGGATAGCGCATCTGACCGGCAATCGGAAGATCCTGTGTTCGATTCCCTGGCGGTTCACCTCATTTTTCATTTGTTCTTTATTTCTCTTCCTCGTATGCAGAACGCTCCTCTATACTTACGTCGTTTCTATACATTAATATACTGCGTGGTCATTGCAGTTAAATGTGTGTGTATACAGGGTGGGCGGAAAGTAGCTCCCTATTTTGGATTGGTAAAAAAATACGTATATTATCCATTTATTTCAGAAGAAATAATATGAAAAGGTAGGCATACATGGTAGGTTTTCTATAAAATTCAATGTGGGCTCCAACTCTTTCCACCAGCTTCTGGAGCCGCCCAGGAATGGCGTCCACTGACTTTAGCAGGAACTCCGGCGGGATGGAGGACATGACTTCCCGAATTCGGTCCTCCAGTTCTTCCAATGTCCTCGGTTTGGTGCGGTAGACTTCTTCCTTTACCCACCCCCAAAGAAAGAAGTCGCACGGTGTCAAGTCGGGGCTCCTGGCTGGCCATTGATGTGGACCACGACGACCCATCCAACGCCCAGGGAAGTGGGCATCCAGCCACTCACGGACAACAAGAGCGAAGTGCGGAGGGGCGCCATCTTGCATAAATATCAGATCGTCGATGTTCTCCCATGTGCTGACAACCGGCCAGACCTCGTTTCGCAACATAGCAAGGTACCGCTCAGCATTCATGGTGTTGCGCAGAAGGAACGGGCCCACAACCTGATCTGAGGTCATACCACACCACACCGTTACACTGAACCGATTCTGCCGTTTTTCAGCGGTAACCATGGGATCCTCTCCTGCCCAGTAGTGGCAATTGTGGCGGTTGACACTTCGCTCTTGTTGTCCGTGAGTGGCTGGATGCCCACTTCCCTGGGCGTTGGATGGGTCGTCGTGGTCCACATCAATGACCAGCCAGGAGCCCCGACTTGACACCGTGCGACTTCTTTCTTTGGGGGTGGGTAAAGGAAGAAGTCTACCGCACCAAACCGAGGACATTGGAAGAACTGGAGGACCGAATTCGGGAAGTCATGTCCTCCATCCCGCCGGAGTTCCTGCTAAAGTCAGTGGACGCCATTCCTGGGCGGCTCCAGAAGCTGGTGGAAAGAGTTGGAGCCCACATTGAATTTTATAGAAAACCTACCATGTATGCCTACCTTTTCATATTATTTCTTCTGAAATAAATGGATAAAATACGTATTTTTTTACCAATCCAAAATAGGGAGCTACTTTCCGCCCACCCTGTATATATTATATATATATATATATAAATGTCTCATATAATGTAAGGTCAGTGAGGAATTCAACTGTAGATGTTCATAAAATCTGCGACAGTGCAGATTTGATACTCCTGCAGGAGCACTGGCTACCTAAGCAAGAGCTAAAATTCCTTTCTACCATCCATGATGACTAGGGTGGATCACTTTTCACTTTTTTTTTTAAATTATAGCTGGTCAGAGTTTTTCCCATGATTTGGTTCAGTGGAAGTACACTGACACCATTTTTACCAAAATCGATCAATATTTAGGGGTCGCGCATCGACCTTGAAAATTTCAATTTCGGAAATTTGGCCAAATTGACAATGTTTTACTGTATAAAGATAAATCATCAAATGACCATATTTTCTGAATCCTCTCAGTGAAAGAAATCCTCTCAGATACTTACCAAGTTGATAAGACAAGTGGTTTAGAAGTTATACTCACCTTGAGATAGCATTAAAATTTAAAATACCGTATTTGTCCCCGTACCTCCATATGCTGTCTGCCATTGTCTGCTTTTTAGGATAAGATAAAACGAATAAGGAAAGATCAAATGTATTTTGTATTAAAACGGTTTACCGATATCACTAAAGGCACTTACTCCGGTGCCCCTAACTAGGTTCAAAAACTGTATGAATCGTGGTTAGAACACACGTCATCTTAAGGCGTGCGCCATGTACTCTCTCTGCTAACTCCCTTTCCCTCTGCGCTAGGTCATCTTGGCAAGTGACGACTTCTTGAAGTCACCGAGTTCTTTCCGGCTCTTTTCCACGAGGTGAAGAAGACCCTGCAGCTGTGACTCGTCTTTTGTGACAGTGTTCGCGTAATTTTCCATCAGTTTTATCCCTCTCTCTGCCACGTCGTTGGTAACTTTCAGATGCGAGATGACATTCTTCAGATCACAGTAGTTCTTATCTTGATCCCACTTATTCACCGGCAGAGTGAGCCACGTAGACGCGCACACCTGCAGGCCTGTGAACACGAACCACAATGACTCATCGATCAGGTCCGGAAGGCGCGTCGTGTCATCAACCGAGACGTTGTCATACGTGAAGTCCTCGGGCACAGCGAGGCGGCACAGCTTCTTTGCCATCTCGTGCTTCACAGTGTCTTCCACTTTGTCACTGCAGAGGGCGAAAACGACGGTCTGAGGCCTCAGATACCACAAGTGCCGCCTGATCACTGCCAGTGAAGCCTCTGCAATCTCGCGATCCACAGCCCTGTACTGCAGAAACGCTGGTACAACACAAGGTCATTCAGCGGGGCATCAGCTGCGACAGGAGCCGCCAGCCAGGCAGGTTAGGCCTGTTCAAAAATCAACTTTTTCTTATTTTCATAGGTTTCTGTACATTTTCCCATGCTTTTTGACCTGAAAAAGCCGAAAATCACAACTATTTTGACCTAGGATGTTTGGAAGCATTGCCGCATGGAGCTTTAAATTTTCTGCCTTGAAATCGGCGAAAGCGCCAATTCCGGCGTCCCTTGAATTATGTTTTGCACTTTAACTTTTGATCTAAACAAGATAGAGCAACAAATTAGGTATCAAATGAAAGAGCATAAAATTAATAAATAATATATAATAATAATAATAATAATAATAATAAATAAATAATAATTAATAATAATAATAATAATAATAATAATTATCTATCATTTTTCAGGAAACAACAGAAACTCAATCAGAATCTAGAAAACCATCTACAAGTTACAACTTCACAATGGCATTAAGCAAGGAACTGAGGGAGCTCCGTGGGCGCACAGTTGATATCTCAGAACCTCCACGTACTGTCCACAGGCAGGTGTCAACTGGGCCATCTACCAGATCTCTCACTGAAACTTTCCTGGTTGGATACCCTTCAGCTTTTATCAGTGGTTCCCAGCTTCCCACCAACAGACAGGCGTTCCAGTATTTCCTTAATCTTCAGAATTTACCGGAAAATGCAGGGAGGTCCATGGTTCAAGACCTTGCATATGAAACAGTTAAATCTATCATCCCATTCTGGCAGATGGCTAGGATCAAGACAATGACCAAGTACAACGCAATGAAGCTCTTCATGAAACTACATGAGAAACATCGTGCTCTGGTGAAAAGCAAAGGAAGAGCAAGTAACCCTGGAGGAAAAAGAGGAGCATTTGTGCTGGAATTAGACAGCCTGTTCGATATAGGAGCTCCAGATGCAATCCAGGAAATACAGAACAACAGACTGTTATCCAGAGAGAAGAAAGATGAGGATATCAGGTTCTACGAAGACCAAGAGACTGAGAGGAAAGGTCATATGTCTGGTCATGACAAGATTTTTGAGACAAGATCCCTGCAGCAAGCAGCGAGGAATGAAAGACTGCAGCATAGACAAGAACAAGGTAAAACTAATTACTTTGAACGTCACAAAAAGTTTTAAGTTTTACTCCATTGCGATATTTAGCATGTACTTAACAATTACTGTCTTAACATGTACTATTTTACAGCTGCAGCAGAACAAGAGGCAGTTGTTCATGTGGATGACATTACCTGGGGTGACTCAACTGACAACGACGCTAACACAGAGGACATGGATTACCATCAGCCTCGTCCTGGATGTTCTCACCATCAAGACACTGTGACTAGTGTGACTTTGACGTTTCCAAGGAAGGTCATGGAATGTGATGTCATCTGCAATACAGCTGATCGTCTTGGTTTATCAGACAATCAAGTTACTGCCATGGTTTCTGCCACCTTGAAAGCTGGAGGGGCTGATCTGGATAACTTCGTCATCTCAACCTCAACAACACGTCGCAACAGAATGCTGTCCAGGTATAATATCAGCCAGAGTCACATGTCCAAGTTTTGTGAAAACCCCCCAGTACGCTGCCTTACACTGGGATGGAAAGTTGCTCAAAGATGTCTTGGGCAGTGAACCTGGAAGTACCTCAGAGACTTTAGCTGTGCTAGTGTCTGGTCCACCTTCATACACTGAAGGAAAGTTATTGGGAGTACCTGTCATCGACAATTCTTCTGGCACAGCTCAGGCTGAGGCTTCAATGGATTTACTGGAGACATGGGAACTTACGGATAATGTTACTGCCCTTGTTTTTGACACTAAATCCAGTAACAGTGGAGTTCACAGAGGAGCTGCCAAACTGCTAGAGAAAATGCTGAACAAAAAGGTGTTTTATCTGGCCTGTCGACATCACATCCTGGAAATCCTAGTAGGAGCAGTTTGGGAGAAGCTGTTTGGGAAGGTGAAGGGGCCAGATAATCCCTGGTTTGAGCATCTGAAGGATGTTTGGACGGACTTGTCCAAGGAAAACCCAAAGATGCTGGCTATCAACAGCAAATGGCTGAAGGAAAAGAAGAAGAACAGTGAAGAAATACTCCAAGACATTCTAACAGCAGAAAGGCTTCCAAGAGCCGACTACAGGGAAATGGCTGAACTGACAGTCATTGTTCTTGGAGGAACGCCTCCTCGAGGTATTCACTGGAGTCGACCAGGCGCCATTCATCAGGCCAGATGGATGGCCAGAAACCTGTACTCCATGAAAATGCTGATGTTTGCAGATCAACTTGAGTACGACGAAGACACTGTATCAAAGCTGGAAAGACTCAACACCTTCCTTGCGCTGTTCTACACTCCTGTATGGATGATGTCAATGTCTGCTGCAGATGCTCCCGTGAATGATCTAAGTCTAATCCAGGACATGTTGAAGTACAAGAAAACTGACCCAGAGCTTGCTGATGCAGTACTTAATAAGATGGAAAACCACAAATGGTACCTGACGCAGGAAGTCGTGCCATTTGCCCTGTTCAGCAGTAGATTGAGTGACACATTGAAGCACGACATTGCTGCCAAGTTACATGCCACTGAGAAGCCAGACAGCTTCAGAACAGGAAAGCCTCTATTCCAGAGTGTCACAGCTAAGACCACCCTGGTTGATCTCATTGGCCCAGAATCACATTTCCTGCTGGACACACTGAACATTGGATCCGAGTGGCTTCTGGAACCTGTCACGTCTTGGCCACAGAATGAGGACTACAGAAAAGCGTTGGACTATGTTAAGAATCTGAAAGCGGTGAATGACATTGCTGAACGTGGTGTCAAGATGATGAGCGACTTTGCAAATGTCATAACAACAGATGCCAAGCAAAGGGACTATCTCCTTCAAGCTGTGGAGTTCAACAGACGCCGCTTTGACAGCTTCAAGAAACAAACTCTCAACAACTGACTGTGTAAATGTCATTATGAAATTAATCATCATGTAATGCTTTCACTTCTTGATCGATTAGACTTGTGACAAAATGTTAATCTCAAATTTGTGTCATGAATAAGGCGCCTTGTCTGCCTTGAGTGTGAGAAAACGAATTTTGTGATATTTCTGAAATCTTTGTATGTACCAATGTGCCATTTCTTGTTCCAAGACTATCATAATTGTATAAGTTAGAAAGAGGATTAAAAACACTAATTTGGTGCCTATTTTGTTGCTCTATCTTGTTTAGATAAAAAGTTATAGTGCAAAACATGATTCAAGGGACCCCGGAACTGGTGCTTTTGGCCGATTTCAAGGTAGAAAACTTAAAGCTCCATGCGGCAATGCTTCCCAACAACCTAGGTCAAAATGGTTGTGATGTTCGGCCTTTTCATGTCAAAAAGCATGGTAAAAAGTACAGAAACCTATGAAAATAAGAAAAAGTTGATTTTTGAACAGGGCTACAGGCAGGTGCGTAGAGGAGTGCAGTAAATAGTACCACTCTCTGAAGTTTCTGTACCAGCTCGTCGTCGAACTCCAGCTGACCGCTGAACATCAGGAGCTTCGTGTAGTAGATGATCTGAAACGAATACGCACTGTGATGTATAAATACTGATACCACTCCATATAAGTTTGTTTAATGGTAAATTATTTATCTTATTTTTTTCTGGTAGGGACTTCAAATGGCTGTTTGCAGAAGGCAATACAATATTTAACTTCTAATTCAAAATACCAACGTTGGCCATCCACCTCGCATGATGGTAGGCTCCTGGGCGCATGAAGTGTGTGCCAGGACGTGGCTGGGCCCGAGTACCAGGAGTGTAATCTCCGCCACTTCTCGGTAGTCTTCTCTGACAAGACCAGAAGCGGTGCCGAGGAACTTGACTGCCTCATCTCGGAGCTCCATCAGCCACGTCACCTCCGCCAAATGCTCGATCTCCAGCTCGCGATAAGTCGAGAGGTCGAGCTTGTCCCACCTGAAAGGGGAGTTATGAAAATATTGCATGAAAACGACTGAAGTTTCCCTTTTCGACTGCTATTAACATCATTAGTAGAAGGACGCTGATATCTCAATTGCTCTGAAGGCAAAAAATCATTGGAAAAACAAATGCGCCTTAGACTTGAAATTCACCTTCTCCTCAGATACTGGAACAAAGGTTCAGTTGGTGCTGTGGTTCTTCCAAACGCGGTGATGACCACTGCCCCCACGATGAGCTCCATAACGTGATGGCGACAGCCCAGCTGGAAGAGTGGTTTACCAAGCATGTTCTCCAGCCGGGCCACCGCATCCTGCACCCTCCCCGTATTGGAGGAAGTTGTGTCGAAGCACAGTCCAATCACGTTGTTCTCGCATCCCCAGTCTTTGAGAGCACGAAAGGTCGCCTGGGCCTGGGACAGACCGGTGCCGTCAGCAACAGTCGGAACGGCCAGCAACTTTCCTTCTGTGCATTGGGGAGCTCCGGAGATGAGAATCGCTTGGCGGTGCTCCAATGATCCAAGAGAGTCCTGAAACGTATGTCATACATACCAATCCATTATCGTCCACTGGAATATGTCAATCCACTGTCATCACTGGAACATGTTAATTCACTGTCGTCCACGGTGAGGGCAAAACTGACCTTGATTACTTTACCGTCCCAGTGGACGACAGCATGCCTCGGAGATACGAAGGATTTCTGCACAGCTGTCGACACTTCACAACGATGTGCCACTCTTCCACGGCGAGACGTGTCCTTCGAGATACTGAATTTGTCCAGGTTTGCGGGCGGATCTGCCGAACGTAGGACTACCGACACGACACTTGCCACCTATGTGCGAAATTGAAAGGAAATTGACAAGGATGCGTATGGTTTTTATGTGACAAAATAATCACTAAATTTTCCGTCGTTACGTCTATTATATCTTTGTCAAGGAAAGATCATTACTGATATAACAGTGAGGATGCGGTGAGGAAGGCTGATTGATACAGTTGATTCTCTCGGCTGTCGGTATGGTGGTTCTAGCTGTGATTCGGAGTTGCTCGATGATCTGCTTTCTATAGATTCATTGTCGCTCTCAGCTTCGGTTCCTAATTTCGTTTTTGAGGTGCCTGGCTCATCACGAGATTGTTGTCTTGAGAGTTGCCGTTTTCTCTTGACAACGAACACTTTATCATTCCCACTCATTGTTGCCTGGCGCAGGCCCCGTTGATCCTCATAAAATTTAATATCTTCTTGTTTGTTGTTGTCTGAGAGCAGTCGACTTTTCTGTATCTCTTCAATAACATCGGGAGCTCCGATGTCCCGGAGCTTGTTCAGATTTTCTGAAAACTTCTCCCTGCCTTTTCCCGCGTCAATGTCTCTCATCTTGCTCTTCTGCAGCGAGCGCCACTCTTCCCACAGTAACTCCAGTTTTCTTTCGCTGTTACGCCTCGTGATCGTCTTTATACGTGCCATGTTCCAAAATGCCAGAACATTGGCCACCGTGTCTTTTACGGCGGCCTTCCTGTCAGTAGTTTCCTGCTTGGCATAGAAGAAGTACTGGAGAACTTGATGGGTGGTTGGTAATTTGGCACCACCGATCGAGAAAGATGGCTGACCAATTAAGAAGACGTCCGTGGCTGACCTTAGAGAAGGTGGTGCTGTTGTTGCTGCTTTCTCTTTTCCAGAATAATTAACTTTCAGAGTCTTCCCACTCCTGGTTGTTAACAGTGTATCCATTGTACTAAAGTCTAGACTTATCAAACAGAATCAATTGACACAGTTGATCTGTAAAAAGCAAACTGTGATTAGTAAAATATTGGTCATAGACATAGCGTGTGTGTGTAATTGGGATTTAAGGATGCGCCAGCTACTGATGCTATGATTACGTCCATAACGGGGACAAATACGGTATTTTAAATTTTAATGTTATTTCTAGGTGAGTGTAACTTCTAAACCACTTGTCCGATCAACTTGGTAAGTATCTGAGAGGATTTCTTTCACTGAGAGGATTCAGAAAATATGGTCATTAATGATTTATCTTTATTCAGTAAAAAATTGTCAATTTGGCCAAATTTCCAAAATTGAAATTTTCAAGGTCGATGCGCGACCCTAAATATTGATCGATTTTGGTAAAAATGGTGTCAGTGTACTTCCACTGAACCAAATCATGGGAAAAACTTTGACCAGCTATAATTTTAAAAAAAAGTGAAAAGTGATCGACCCTAGTGTATGTATATATATATATATATATATATATATATATATATATATATATATATATATATATATATATATATATATATATCAAAACTATTGACTTCTCCTTAGGGAAACGGAGCTTACAGATGAAAAGAAGAATCAACACAACGGCAAACATTTTCATTTATTTGTACATCAGACGTTTCGACAAATCTTTTGTCATCATCAGTGAGTTAAGTCTTAAAACCTTAAAACAAAATTGAAAAGTGAAAGTTACATCAATACAATATTAAAACCATTAAAATTAAAACCTTAAAGCAAAATGAAAATTGCATCAATACAAAATTAAAATCATTTAAATTCATCACTATAAAAACTAAAATTAAATTAAATTTCATCACTATAAAAACTAAAATTAAATTACCTCAATAGGTAAATACACAATGTTTACATCCACCTCCATACTTGGCAAAGTCTAAGGGAATACTGGATGGTCAGAGGATTAGAAAGGGTATGTCTGTGAAAAACGGTTGGTTAGTTTAAAAGAGTTGTAATTTGTAGGATGAGCTATTATTATTAAGGGAGGGTTTGTTTCTATAGATGTACAAAGATTCTAAAATTCGGAGTTCTGTACGGTTATTGGATCTAGTTAAAATTTCAAACTGAGTTTTGTGAAGGGGATGGTCGTTTCATTACTATGGTTTCTAATTGCGGATTGTGGAGGGCTATGAGGGGACGGTTGGTACGGACTGACAAGCCCAAATGTTGAGAAAGGCGCACCTCCAGTTGGAGTTGAGTGCTGCCAATATACGCAGCCTTACAGCTGTCGCACGTGTATTTGTAAACAACATTGGGGCATACAGTTTTGGGGAATTCATCTTTGAACTTTAAAAAATTTGATAATTTAAGTGGGTTGACGAAGGCGAATCTAAAATTTATTTGGAATAACTAGACTTGAGTAGTTTGGACAATTCACCTCGAATACGCAATGATAAATAACCATAAAAAGGTAATTTAATATATCTGGTTTCTTTTGTACTGTAGTTATGGGGAGTTTAGTATCAAAAGTGTTATTTAAAAATTTCTTTAATTGGTTATCGAATAGATGAGAAGGGTAGTAATTGTTAATAAAGTACTGTTTTAAAAATTTAAATTCTTCGTTTACCGAAAAGTAATCCGAACAAATACGTAACTTCTTGTTAATAATGTTACTATAGCACTAATCTTATATTTATAAAACATACAACTTAAATAATTGGTTCCCAAGCCAGTAAAAGTTTGTTTCAGAAATAGTGAAGTATGGAACTTATTATGGGCCCGTTTAACTAAAACATCCAGGAAAGGTAAACTATTATTTGTTTCGTTTTCACACGTGTACTTAATATTACTATGCGTTTATTAAGATAATCAAGAAAAAGTTTTACGTGTGAAGGATGGTTAAATATTAAGAAAGTGTCATCCACGTATCTTCTGTAATATATGGGTTTAAAACTACTAGGACAATTTTCCAACCAAATTTCTTCGTAATGGCAAAGAAATGCATTTGCTAGTGTTGGGCTTAACGGGGAACCCATAGCTACCCCATCAATTTTCATTTTGCTTTAAGGTTTTAATTTTAATGGTTTTAATATTGTATTGATGTAACTTTCACTTTTCAATTTTGTTTTAAGGTTTTAAGACTTAACTCACTGATGATGACAAAAGATTTGTCGAAACGTCTGATGTACAAATAAATGAAAATGTTTGCCGTTGTGTTGATTCTTCTTTTCATATATATATATATATACACTCAGTGTGTATATTAAGGTAGGTTGATTTTCCGCATTTTTTAGATATCGACTTTGGACTAGTCGATATAGTCAGGGCTTAATATGATAATAACTGACAAAAAATTTAAGATCCCTAGCTTTAACCGTTTTTTGAGGAAACCGTTTCAAAAATCGTCAAAAAATCGTACGAAAAATACCACATTTTCGCAATTTTCGGCCGAAAAAATCATGCTATTTTGATAAAAAAATCCTGAAAAAAGTTACAATTTTATTGAAAAAAAGTAAAAAAAATATGTACAGAGTCAAATAGAGACATTTAGATCCCAAGATCATCATAATTTTCACTGTAAGAGCCCTTAGAAGCAAAGGAAGGCCTCATCTGGCGGCTTAGGGCTTTGGCCAGAATCTGTTTGTGCCTTGATTCGAGTCCATAAACAGTATTGGAAGCTTCAGATGTCAGCTTCACGGCCCTTTCAACACTCTGAGAATGTGAAGGCAGATCAGGCAGCTCCAACCTGGTGCCATTCAGCAATGCTTCTTGAAGCTCCTGGTCAGAAAAGTCTTCTGTGAGAGTAGGTATCCAGATGCCACTTTGAGAAAGGTTGATTACTGTAGTTCTGACCAGTGGGTAGCTTCAATGTTGATGGCTGTGATCTTCTTCAGCCTCTTCTTGGCTGGCTTCCCACTTCTGAAAGAATAATAATTAATTTATCTTTTATTCCAGTTTAAGATTTAATCCCTATTAGTCTCAGAATTGCTGATTTAATTTAACTTAAATTAGAAAAAAAAAAACCCGAGTTCTATAAATCCCCATAATCGAATTTTTTTTCAGAAAGTAAGTAAAATTATTTCCATTATCAGAGGGGAGGGGGGAATTGGGATAAGAAAATGTGAAAAAAAATTCGATTATGGGGATTGATAGAACTCGGGCCTTTTTTTTATTAAATAAATCCCCATAATCAAATTTTTTTTTCACATTTTTTAAAATTAATAAATGCTTACCTGATGGACAGAATTTCTTGAGAGCAGCTTCTCTCACTTCCAAGTCATCAGACTTCATCATGGAGTACAGCACATTCTCGGGCAGCAAGGCAAAAGCATTGTACCTCAAATTCTTGAAAGCAACATCCTGGATTTCTTCAGACTGCTGCTTGATCCTCTGGATCATGTTGAAGATGTACAGCTGCTGATTGTGGAACTTGCTGTCCCTTTTGATCTCAAACCAACTGACTGCATACACTTCCACAATGAACTTGATGGCCTGGTAAAGCTTATCCTGTAGTCCTGGAGGGTGAGCAGTGAGCACCTCTGGTCCACAGACACATCAATCTATTTGCCAAAGTCAACCATCTTGCATGGTTTAATTGTCCAATTTTCCAGGCAGCAAATCTTGGGTTGACTTTGCCCCTGGAAATTCCAAGCACATACTCCAAAAGAAGCATCTGGTCGCTACTGAGATCATTCAGTGTCTCCTCAGCAAATTCCATGTCATCCAGGGGGCCACTGAGTTTGGTGAATTCCACTTGTGGCAGATCTTGGTAGTCAATTTCATAGTTTTCCCAGCGAACCAGTGAAAGCAGTGGGACTTTTGGTACTTCCATCAAGATGCTTGAAAACAGCTCTGAAAGGAAGCTCATTCTGATGGAGTGAACAGCCAATGGTGTGCAATTTCCGCTCAATTTTATTTTCCAGAGCTGTTACAATGCCTCCCTCCCAGCCAGTGGCGGATAGCCCTATAGGCTGCACAGGCTGAAGCCTAAGGCCCGGATGTCTTAGGGGCCCGCCAAAAATATGTGTATAAGTAAAAAAAAACAATCAAACAAAAGTATTTATTTCGGAAAATGAGATACATAAAAATTGAAATACATATATAATAATAGAAATATTCAAAATTGTAATTTGCGACATTTTTTGCCTGCGAATTCATTAATAATATCCTGACAGTCAATTTTATGCAAATGCTCCCACTCGATGTGCATCAATGACAAGTAGTTCAACCTTTCGTCTTTCATTGTTGACCTTAGGTAGTTCTTGTTTTGTACGCTATTATGCATTACTCCCTCAATGGAAATTAAATTTTTATAGTATATGAATAAAAGGGCCCGATCATACATACTAAGCCTAAGGCCCAGAAAATGTTAATCCGCCCCTGCTCCCAGCCAGTGTTTGTATTTGTGTTGTCAAGGAGGACAGCTTTCAGGGTATGAACACTGTTAAACTCCTCCAAGACACTAGCAACTTCTTTACCAAGAAGAACTCCAGTCGAACCTTTAATTGGGATGACTCTGTGAGTAAGATATGTTCCACTTTCAGTTCCCGGCTCCTTTGTTAAAGTCAAATGGTGCTCTTGTCCCTTTCCTTTCTTCAGCCTAGTCTCCCCATTTTCATCCTTAACTTCTCTGTACAGCAAAGTGTCCTTGTCAATTTTCCCATCAACCTCAATACAGACTAACTTTTCTAGACTCTCATTGTGCTTTTCATCACTTTTCACTTTCATTCTAGCTTTTTCCTGTCCATTTTCGATTTATCAACTATTATCTGTTTCGCATCAAGGCCAGGCTTAAGCAGGTCCATAGCTTGTAAGTCCAGGATGAAGGCATTAGCAAGACTTGCCCCAAGATTGGAAGAAACATCACCCCTGATCAGTTCCATGGCATATCTGGAAATTTTCAAAAAGCTGTAACCTCCACTTCGGTGCCTCCTTGGCTTGAACTCTTCAGCTTCACCACCAGATGGCTGAAATGAAAATAAAAAATAAATTACTAAAGCGAAAATGGGGGAAAAAAGGGGGGAAATAGGGACAAAAAGTAGGGATAAATTTGGGTAAAAATATGTTAAGATATAAGAAAAAAATATATTCTCTGATTCTCCTGAGCTGGATTCAAAAGAAATATCTTGTGAAAGTGTGGAAGCAAAAGTGGCCAAATCCACTTCCTGCTGCTGTTGAATCTGTCTCTGTAATCTTTCTGCTTCAGCTGCAGCCCTCTGGTCTCTCTTCACAGCAGCTTTATCCACAGATCCCAGCTGGAAAGAGCCCTTGGGTCCTATTTTGGCCCTCTGATCTCTCAAGTATTCCCTCTCCTCAACTGGAACCTGAAATATTAAAGTATATTAAATAGCGGATCTAAAATAAGAGATAAAATCCTAAAAAAAATTGATTATTAATTTCTATTACCAGGGGGGGGGGGAGATTACAGGAGTAAAATGCGGATATTTTTCAATTACAAGCATTGAATTTCCTTCCATTTAAAAGGAACCTAATCGCACTAAGTTAGGCCAGTTAAAAGTTAAAAAAATAATAGCATTACCTTCTTACTGGGAGAACAAGTGCAGATTTGTGCTGTGTTTGACAATTTTATTTCTTGCACTTCACAGCATTGTCATCACTGGGACGAACAGGTAGCTTACAGGTGCAAGCAGAAATGTCAAAAAGTTTATCCAGCTTTTCCTCCAGATTCTGCACCTGGACTGTAGAAAGAGATTTCCTGTTTATCTCTTTTGCTTTCTTGAACCACACTTTCTCCACCAATTTCAATACATAATATTCCTCATACAGGGGCAGCCGCGGGTTCACTGCCTGCCAGATCTCAATCACATCCTTTGCTATCATTTTAGCAATATCATAGTCTTTCAAGTCTGGGTGGCTGTTTTGGAGGAAATAACTGTACTGAATAACTTGGCGGAGGGTAGGAGGCTCTGTTTTATCCAAAGGGGAAGGCTGGCCACTGAATTTTTTGGCACTATCACTTCGAGTTAACACTGCAGACTTCCGTTTTTTACCCATTTCTATGAAATATCTGAAAATAAACACAATTAAATGAACGCATCATTAAATAACTTAATTTAATACACATTTTATAGGTAAATATCATTAAAAAATACAAAATAATACACTAATAAACATCTATAATGCATTTACAATAAGTTTCAAGCATCGTTTTTTTAAAACAGCCGAATTTTAATTGATTATTTTGATGAAATAAGGTCCGATATTTTGTTTGTTTACATTGCGCGATTTTACGCGTAAAATTCGGCAATTTTACAACTTAAAAATAATTAACAATCCTCAAAAAATAAAATCACTTTCACAAATATGAGTTGGTGCAACGTTTTTTATACATTAATACCTTTCTATCTAGACTAGTCCAAGATCACTGTTCCAAAATCAACCTACCTTAGTGTATATATATTAGGGCGGTTCATGGAATAGGGGTGAACAATTTTATTGCAGGTAAGTCACTGAGCTTGTGGATTTTTTAATTCTACTTGGTAACAAAACTGGTAGTGGGTGCTGAAGCTCATGTTCGATTACTCCAGGATTGCTGATTTGTGTATGGGGCTTCTGGTATTTAAATTTTCCAAGCGCGCCGATTGAGAAAAATTTACGGTCATGTAAAGATGCCAGATACCAAAGGTATTTTTTTAATGTTACAAAAACTAAGGTTATGCAATTTCATCCTAAAAGCTCTAATCAGCCAGCTGATATAAGGTTTAAAATGAATGGTGAAGTAATTGAGGAAGTACAAGAGTTTAAGTATTTGGGTCAAACTATTATCAGCTCCTTGAGTGATGACTCGGATATAAGAAAACAATCTCGAAGCCTGTGTGCTAAAGCGAATATGACCATAAGGAACTTTCGATTCTGTACAAGTGAAGCTAAAGACACCTTCTTTCGTACTTTCTGCAGTAATATATACGGACAGCAACTCTGGGTGAATTATAAAAAAGGTTCTGGCAGAACCCTAAATTTGCTGTACAACAGTCTCCTAGACTCTTACATAAATTACCCCCGAGATGCTCAGCTTCGCAAATGTTTGCTACCCGCAATATCCGAGCTTCCCGGAGGTAACAAGACGTGCTCAATACAGTCTAATGCAAAGAATTAAAAAATCAACCAACCCGATCATCCAAGCTATCCATGAGTGCTGCCATTTATCCTCTAAGCTATGGAATTCTTGGTACGAAAACGTCTGTGTGTAGCTCCACTTAACTTCGACATTACAGTATTATTTCTAATCAATTGTATAAATTTTTATCCTTAGTATATGAACTGTCATTGTATTAATAAGATTTGTCATATGGACTATAGTCTGCCAGTAAACCTTTCATTTTCATATATATATATATATATATATATATATATATATAATATAATATATATATATATACAGTGGTACCTCAGATCACGAGCATAATCCGTTCCAGAAAAGTGCTCGAGTTGTGAAAAGCTCGAGTTCCGAGACGAATTTTCCATAAGAAATAATGTAAAAGCAATTAATCCGTTCCTGACGTCAGAAAATATTTTTAAAAATTCATATTTCTGGTCATATTAATGGTTTTACACATAAAAAAAATTAACATTCAATATATAAGACAAATAAATAGAATAAATGAGCATTTAACTTCACATTACCTTTGTAGAGGACTTTTGTTGGCGTATGAAAGACGGTGAGGGGGAGGGAGAATGAGAGGTGTTACTTTTTGGAAGGGGAGTCCCCTCCATGAAGACTTCAGGAAGCAAGTCTTCCTCTGGGGTTTGTTCCCTTCTCCTCCTTTTAGAGGCACTTAAAGTTCCACTAGACTCATTGGATGCTTTTCTTATCAAAAACCTATCCAGAGAGGTTTGTTTTGCCTGCGTTTTAAGATCTTTCTAAAATGAGCGATAGCATTGTCATTGAACATGTTTATCACTCGGCCTGCTACAGCTTCGTCAGGGTGATGTCTCTATAAAGCTCTGTACCTCTTCCCATTTTGCACACGTTTCTTTAATGGTTGAAGAAGGAACATCCTCCCTCTCTCCTCCTCTCCCTGAAGCAATCTCTTCTGCTACCACCTGTTGTTGCTCCTCCTGAAGGACTTGGAGTTCCTCAGTGGTGAGTTCTTCCCTATGGTCCTCCACCAACTCCTCGACATCACCATCAGACACATCCAACCCCAAGGACTTCCCAAGAGACACACTGGTCTCAACCACAGGCACTGGCTCAGCCTCAAAGTCTTTTACTAGGTAGCATTCTGGCCACAATTTCTTCCAGGCCGAGTTCATGGTCCTAGAAGTCACTTCCATCCAGGCTTTGTCTATTAGGTTAATACAATTGAGAATGGTGAAGTGATTCCTCCAGAATTCTCTGAGTGTTAACTCTGTGTCATTAGTTACCTCAAAACACCTCTGAAGAGTGCCTTGGTGTACAGTTTCTTGAAGTTTGAGATGACCTGCTGGTCCATGGGTTGGACGCTAATGACTCGAGAACCCTTTGTCCCGGTTCGTTCGTTCGCTCGTTCGTTCGTGACCCGAGCGGATGCTCGAGTTTCCGATGGCATTTTTCGCTCTGGAAAACACTCGAATGCCGAAAAACTCGAGTTCCGAGGTGCTCGACAACGAGGTTCCACTGTATATATATATATATATTATATATATATATATATATATATATATATGGTACCTATTTTTATTTATATATATACACGTTACCTATATATATATATATATATATATATATATATATATATATATATATATATATATATACACGGTGAACCAAAAGTAGGTGGACAGTAGGTTGAATACGGTTTGTGTTATATTATATTATAACTATGGTGTTCATTATAACTATGGTGTTTGTGTTATATTATATTAAATATTATAACTAAATTTATTTAAATTTTATTTTGTATTATAGTATACAAAAAAATTAAATATGTATTCTCAAAATAAACGTTATCATTTACTGTCCACCTACATTGGTTCACCCTATATATATATATATATATATATATATATATATATATATGGTGGTATCAAATTATGTTTCATAAATTAGTAGACATATTCAAGACGTCAAAGTGAACAAAAAAGTTCCTATGAACATAAATCCGCAATCGCTTCGTTTCCGAGATACATTGCTCTTTTGCGAGGATGATCCAATTAATATGAAAGCCATTAAAGTTTATCAAAGTTTATTTAGAGGAAGTGTTCAAAATGGTTTCATTGCATCAGAGTACACGCTTCAACGCGTCGTTGAAAATTTTGCCGCATACGTTCGAAAACACCTATGTACATGGTTGAGTATTGTTTCTGAACAATCTGAACACGCACAATTCATCTATGTTATTAATGTCTCTTGCATAAACAAGATTTTTTAAATAACCCCAAAAGAAAAGGTCCGGAGACCAGGGTGGCCATGCGATAGGACCATGTCGCCCATGTGTGTGTGTGTGTACTTTGATGCAGGGAAACCATTTTGAGCACTTGCTGTAAAAAAAACTTTGATACTCTTTAATGCCTTTCATTTTAATTGGATCGTCCTCGGCAAAAAAGCAATGCATGTTGGAAACGAAGCGATTGCGGATTTATGTTCATAGGAACTTTTTTGTTCACTTTGACGTCCTGAATATGTATACTAATTTATGAAACATAATTTCGTAACACCCTGTATATATATGATATATATTCAGAAGATTGAAAGCATGCGAACACTCGTATGTATACATGTTTGGAAGCTAAAAGGAGTATTTATTGATTGCTTCTACGAACACCATCTCGCAGGAATGGGGATCGAAGTTTGTTTCTCTCTGTCCTACTTTTGAGTTCTCAATGGAAATGGTTGAAAGAATTTACAAGAGTTGGTTGAAGACTCTGAAGGGGATAAGAAACACTGTTTTATCGCATTTGTTTATTCAGTTAGAGAGAAACTAGCGAAGAGAAAAACAATTTAGCTTTACTCTCGGTCCGTCTCACCAATGGGGATTGCTGAGTTTATATTTAATTACATTTACATTTATATTTATAAGCTTTCAAAAACGAAGTGCAAAAGGATGGAAGACCTAATGTTATAATATACTGTATATATATATATATATAAATATATATAGACTATATATATATAATTTTTATATATATATATATAGTGGACCTAGTTTTTTTAGCCGTTTAAGGTGATAATGATTTAATTGTATGCAATGATTAATTGATGCAATGACTGATTGCTTATTAATGAAAGGCTGGGTTAATAATTTATGATGTCATACAGTATCACTGATTGGAAAAGTGATTATTTGATTAGGCCCACCATACTATTGGAAGTGACCGAAATGGCAGCGAGGTCACCAGCTTGGTTTACACCCAAGCAAATTAATATTAAGGTTATAAAAGACACCTTATAGTTTTTTTGTATTTTATTATGAAAATAAAGCCGTTATTTATTCACTGTGATATAACAAAGAATTGACAGTAATTAATTGGTAGTTTTACGTTATGCTTATGACATAGACTTAGCTAATAAGATGAAATGTTAATAGCTTAATTGACACGTAATAAATAATGTACTCATTGATGGTATGTAAATGGCATGCGACATGGAACATTGAATGGGCCTAGTAAATGATATAAAGAATGCACGTGCGTTTGGTACATTGAATGAGAAACATGACACTGATTAAGTAGGCTAAATGATTGCATGGATGCACAAGGAATAATTGATGCGGCCTAATAATAATGGATTGAAATGCTTGACAATGATTACACACATATCATTTATATATAAGACCATTATGATGTTAAGTGATTACGTCAAGAGAATATTTAGTTAACACACAAATATATGAATTGAACATAATAACGGATGATACGCGGAATTACGGTAGTGAAATGACACTTGAATTGGATGACAGGCCTACTGCGTTCTTTCACGAGAGTCAGTTGGAAAGCTTAATTACACACTTTGGGAGTATAGCCTACCGTCCGGCGGTAGGCTAATGTAGGCTTCACAAGAGTACTTAGAATAGGAGGTACTTATCTTAGGACGATGTAACCCTGTTGAAGGCGGGTTGAAGACGGACCTATTAACGTAGATTCGAGTTGTCGTTGTCCGTTAAGCACCTCGAGATGATGGAAGTAGACTTCGTACGGAGGCCTGAGGTGATGTTACTTCTCGAGGTGCAGGCTGGCCTTAAATGATCTTGCAGGCGTAGGCCTGAGGTGCTGAATATATCTCGAGGAATGTAGATAAACTTGAAGGCTTGATGATAAATCTTAGGCCTTGAAGGAGGTAGCAGGCCTCGCCTCCGGCCGGAGCCGGAAGGCGGTTGAAGAGATGATATCGTACAGAGTAGTCTAACGAAATGGAAGCGCTAACGAAGTGAGGAGGAGTGAGAGTGGGTGCTCGCTTTTATACGTAGTTCCTGTGACGTAGGACTTCGCACCAAATCTTAAGACGCTTTGTGCGCGCGTCCTTTAGTTGATAAGGGTTTGCGTTCGCGCCCTTTGGGAAGACAAGACGTTCATTGTTCTGAATCAGTGTCCACGTGTGTCTTCCAAGACTCTTTGATGATAGCGTGGAAGGAAAGGATTTCTGTCTATTTGTTGGTCTATTTCTTGTCGATCCGCTACAAGTAGTTCCCTCTCAGAGACGAAGGAACGATGATAAAAGGATCACCATTTCGGGGCGAAACTGACGCGGCCGCTCCGAGTACGGACACCAGTTCTTGTGTCTGGCGGTGCTTCGTTGGCGGAGGGGCGCGAGGTATCTTCCTGGTTGGGGAAATGGGGAGGATTGTGTCTGCTGTAGTAGGTTGTGGGGAAATTGCGTCGTCCTCGAGGTACGCCGGCTTTAGGCGGTCGATTGACACTACGTCCTTGCGTCCCGCACGGTCGAGGGTGAAAGTTTTCTCACCCCTCCGCAGCACTGGAAAAGGCCCATCGTATGGATGTTATAGGGGAGGACGGATGGTGTCGTTTCTGACGAAGACGTGGGTGCAGGAGGACAACCGGGCGGGGACAAAAATGCGACGAGTATTGGGATGACGCGGGGAAACCGGACGAAAATTGCGCATGGTCGTCTTTAAGGCGTCGGCGTACGTGCTGCCGTCCACCGAAGGATGTGCTCCTGACGAAGTGAAGAATTCGCCGGGTAGCCGCAGGGGAGTACCGTACACCAATTCGGCCGATGTACATTGCAGGTCATCCTTGAGCGCTGCCCGAATTCCCAGGAGGACAAGGGGAAGGGCGTCGGTCCAACGTGGGCCGGTGGTGGTCATCCTGAGGGACGCCTTCAGGTGACGGTGTAGTCGCTCGACGGGGCCATTGGCCATGGGCCTATATGCTGTAGTCCGAATCCGGGAACAACCTAAAATTTGTGTCAGGCTCTTCCACAGGGCGGATTCGAATTGCCGACCACGGACAGTAGTGATTGTTGATGGGACTCCAAAACGGGACACCCAACCACTGACGAAAGCGCGGGCGGCGGATTCAGCCGTGATGTCCTTTATAGGGATCTCCTCAGGCCAACGCGTGAATCGATCGACGCAGGTGAGGAGGTACGTGTAACCTTCTGAGTGTGGAAATGGGCCGACGAGGTCCAGATGTAAGTGATCGAAACGTGCGTCGGGGGGACGAAAAACAGCTAAAGGTGCCGTCGTGTGACGTTGAATTTTTGCTTTCTGGCACTTTATGCAAGCTTGGGCCCAACGTCTAATGTCACGGTTGATGCTGGGCCAGACGAAACGAGAGGTGACGAGAGCCTGAGACGCGCGAATTCCGGGGTGAGAAAGAGAATGAAGCCTATTAAAAATTTCGCGTCGGAATTTCTCGGGGACGAAAGGACGGTATGATCCTGTAGAAACGTCGACCGTGAGGGTCCGTGAGGAAGAAGGCAGTGGAATCTCTTCCAGTTGTAACGACGTGGATGCACTACTGAGCTGCTGCAGTTCGTTGTCTCCTCGTTGAGCTTCTGCTATGGCTTCGTAGTCGATGACGTCACCGCTGGCGGGAACAATGGACGCGTTAATCGTGACTCGCGATAGAGCGTCCGCTGCGGTATTTGCGTGGCCTTTTATGTGCCGAAGATCGCCAGTGAATTGTGAGACGTAGTCCAAGTGTCTCATTTCCCTGGGGGTTTACCGGTCGGATTGGGAATTGATGGCAAACGTAAGGGGACGATGATCCGTGAATATAATGAATTCTCTTCCCTCTAAGTAGTGGCGGAAGTGTTTGGTCGCCAGATAAACCGCAAGCAATTCTCGACCGAAAGTGCTATATCTGGTTTCCGTTGGTTTGAATGCGCGTGAGAAAAAGGCTAAGGGCTGCCAACCATCTCCTGACGCTTGTTGTAACACGGCGCCTGCCGCAGTGTCAGAAGCATCCACGACGAGGCTGATTTCTGCGTCAGGATGAGGGTGAGACAGCTGGGTCGCATCAATGAGGGCTGACTTAGCCGACTCGAACGCTCGCTGGGCCTCTTCAGGCCATGGAATTGACGTAGAGGATCCCCTCCTGCAGGGGCGCAGCAGGGCATGCAAAGGGCGGAGGAGGTGCGCGCAATGGGGAATGAATCTGCGATAAAAGTTTATCATACCAAGAATTCCTCAGTTTTCTTTGCGTGGTAGGGGGGGAAATTCCTTAATGACGTCAACCTTATGGGGGTTGGGGGAGATACCGTTGCCTGTAATTTGATGACCGAGGAACTGCAGTTCGGGGACGCCAAACTGGCACTTGCTGGGGTTGATGGCGACTCCATACTCCTCGAGTCGAGCGAAAACCTGCCGAAGGTGTTTGGCATGTTCCACTTCATCGCTGCTGGCGATGAGGAGGTCGTCTATGTAGGCAAAACAGAAGGGGAGACTCCGAAGGACGTCGTCGATAAATCTCTGAAAAGTCTGTGCCGCGTTCCGGAGGCCGAAAGGCATGCGGATGTATTCGAAAAGCCCAAAGGGCGTTATTATCGCGGTTTTGGGAACGTTCTGGGGCTACCGGGATTTGTTGGTAGGCCCTGACGAGGTCCAGTTTGGAGAAAACCTTATACCCAGAGAGATTGGCGGCAAAATCGTGCAGAAGGGGGGGGGAGGTAGCGGTCGGGCACTGTGCAAGTGTTGAGCGCCCTGTAATCGCCCACAGGACGCCAGTCGCCCTCAGTCTTCTTGGGGAGCATGTGTAACGGTGCGGCCCAAGGGCTTTTGGAAGGCCGGACGATTCCTAGTTCGATCATGTGTTCGAACTCTGCCTTTGCGATGCGCAGACGGTCCGGGGCCAAACGTCGAGGACGAGCATTCTTCGGGGGTCCTGCAGTCTGAATATAATGGAGTACATTATGCTTCACTGGCACCTCGCGGTTGCAAGGGCGTGTCACCGATGGAAACTCAGCCAGTAGTGTACCGTACGGTGACTCAGGGCGAGCCACCGAATATACTGGCGGAGGCGCTGACGTACGGGAGAAAACACCTTGCACGCTGAGGCTGGTCTTGTGGTCGATGAGTCTCCGGCGTCTAACGACCACTCCAAGGTCGTAATGCTGCAGAAAATCTGCACCTAAGATTGGCTGTTGCACGTCGGCGATGAGAAAAACCCAACGGAAGGTTCTCCTAAGTCCGAGGTTGAGGGTAAGGGATTTTTGACCGAATGTTTGAATGGGAGTCGAGTTCACCGCGTGTAATTCAGTCTCCCAACTGGGATGTAACCGCTCTTGTGGGGAGGGGGGGAGGAGACTGACTTGGGCGCCGGTATCAACCAAGAAACGTATCTTGGAATGGGCGTCTGTGACGAAGAATAGGCGGACGTCGTGGAAGCCTTGAGCATGAGACGCCGTTAATGCTCGGCTGATACATTTCCCCCGAAGACAGGGGGCCGTGCATTTCCGGGCTTAACCGCCGAATATCCTGTTGTAGTTAACACATAAATATATGAATTGAACATAATAACGGATGATACGCGGAATTACGGTATTGAAATGACACTTGAATTGGAAAACAGGCCTACTGCGTTCTTTCACGAGAGTCAGTTGGAACGCTTAATTACACACTTTGGGAGTATAGCCTACCGTTCGGCGGTAGGCTAATGTAGGCTTCACAAGAGTACTTAGAATAGGAGGTACTTATCTTAGGACGATGTAATCCTGTTGAGGCAGGTTGAAGACGAACCTATTAACGTAGATTCGAGATGGATGTAGACTTCGTACGGAGGCCTGAGGTGATGTTACTTCTCGAGGTGCAGGCTGGCCTTAAATGATCTTGCAGGCGTAGGCCTGAGGTGCTGAATATATCTCGAGGAATGTAGATAAACTTGAAGGCTTGATGATAAATCTTAGGCCTTGAAGGAAGTAGCAGGCCTCGCCTCTGGCAGGAGGCCGGAAGGCGGTTGAAGAGATGATATCGTACAGAGTAGTCTAACGAAATGGAAACGCTAACGAAGTGAGGAGTGTGAGTGGGTTCTCGCTTTTATACGTAGTTCCTGTGACGTAGGACTTCGCACCAAATCTTAAGACGTTTTGTCCGCGCGTACTTTAGTTGATAAGGGCTTGCGCTCGCGCCTTTTGGGAAGAAACAGACTTTCCATTGTTTGATTGTTTGCCCACGTGTGTTTTCCAAGACTGTTTGATGATAGCGTGGAAGGAAAGGATTTCTGTCTATTTGTTGGTCTATTTCTTGTCGATCCGCTACATATATATATAGATATATATTATAGTGGTGGACCTGATGTCAGTTTTTCAACATCTGCGGATGCCGATTTTTAATTTCAATATCCGCGGAAGCGGATATTTTGTTAATCTCTCAATATAATATAGAATTATGAATATATGACATAATTTTTCAAATTTCATGATATTACTATTATGGCAGGCAATGCATACATAAGAATTAAAATTAATATTAATGTTTTCATTATGATAAAAATAATAACTTTCTCAAGAGATTCAGCCACAGAAAATTCAATGAAACAAGTTTCATTCAATTTTCTGTGTTACCAGGTATTTATATTTTGAGGTTTATATATTTGTTTGTTCATTAATTTAATACTTTACATGAAATGTGCATGACTGTGCGTTGCGTTATAAGCTACTTTATAAACTAATTTAATTGTAAATTGCATAATTTCTTAGAGGTAATATCCGCATAACATCCGCAGTCAGAAGTACGGATGCGGATGCTAAAAATGATGCGAATATCCGCATATGCAGATGCGGATATCCGGTCCACCACTAAATATATATATATATATATATATATATATCGGTAGTGTAGGGGTTAGCGCCGTTGACTACGAATTCATCGGCCCCGGGATCGAGACCCGGTGACGGTAAGCGGCGCGCAGCAAAACTTAGCTGTTCACCCTTCCACACAATAAACAAAAATTGTTTGGTAGATAAATGGGTACCTAGGTAGCCTAGTGGTTAAGATGCTTGTCTGCTGGTGGGGCGTAGTTCGGATTCCACGTTAAACTGCAAGTCTAAGGTGAAATGCTAAGCTTCACTTTCGTCAGAATGAACAATTTGGGCGGAAGCTAAACCAACGTTAACCAAGGTACATACAGTATATATATATATATATATATATTATATATATATATATATATATGAGATGCCCAAAATAAATGCATGAATAAAAGGATAAAACTAAACTAAATCTTAAAATCTAAAATTAAGCTAAAATCATTGACAAAGCTTTTCGAAGGGAAGATACCTCTTTCCGTCAGGCCTACAGAAACACTAAAAATGATAGTAAATCTGCGACTAATTATGCGCATGCGCCGAGGTACAGTCGCTTGCAATAGTTCTGCTCCACCCTCCCCGAAATGTGGTAACAACGCAGTCCCTCTTAAACCCCCAGCATCATCAACAAAGGATTATCCAGAAAAAGGTCTATCCATGGAGAGATAATGATAACATAGTTTAGTTTTTTATTACAAAAATAAACATGAATCAAGTAAATTTAGGGATTTTCTTAAGAACATACAAAACAGTGTTCAAATTATAAGGAAGTGACAATTGTTCAAGTAAATAAATATATATTACTACATCACAACATAGATTCATAGTTCAACAATGATAACTTTGTTCAGTTTTTTATTACAAAAATAAACATGAATCAAGTAAATTTAGGGATTTTCTTAAGAACATACAAAACATAATGTTCAAATTATAAGGAAGTGACAATTGTTCAAGTAAATAAATACAACTAGAGTCAAAAATAAACCGAACTTTGCATACTGCGCAGTAAAGACGACAGCTGTGAAATGCGCATGCGCACTGGATGTTGGTAGAAATGTCGAGACTTGTTTCTTGTTTGCCAAACGGCAGTTGGTGTATCTCTCACGAATAAGACGCATGACCTCATTTAGTAGAACACTGTTAGTGTGTGCCGTCCGATCTCATGTATGATGCATCACGAGCAGCAGATAAACATTAAGTTTTGTGTCAAACTTCGTAAAACATTTACCGAGACTTTTAACTTGCTCCATGAAGCATATAGTGATGAAACCATTTCGCGGACACAGGTTTACGAGTGGCATAAGCGCTTCAAAGAAGGGCGTGTATCAACGGATGATGATCCCCATGCAGGCAGACTACAGCAAGAAATGAACACATGATCACTCGAGTACGGGAAGAGATCAGACAAGACCGCAAGCAAACGATAGACGACCTGGTTAACATTTTCGGAATCTCTCATGGTTCTGTACATGCCATTCTTCATAACGACTTGAAGATGCATCGCGTCTGCCAGCACATTGTTCCGAGGATGTTAACAGACGAGCAACGGGAAGGACGGGCTCTAGTTAGTGGAGAATTGATTGACAGGGTAGATCATGACCCCGATCTGTTGAAAAAGTGATTACCAGCGACGAAACATGGTGTTTTCTCTACGACCCACAAACCAAACGCCAGTCATCGACATGAAAATCACCCTCTTCACCACGACAACAAAAGTTTCGTGCAGACAGATCAAAGGAGACGGTGATGTTAGAGGTCTTTTTTGATATCCAGGGTTTAGTGCACTACGAATTCATTCCCGAAGGTCGGACTGTTAACAAGGAGGGGTACGTCGGCATTCTCAGCCATCTTCGTGAATCAGTAAAACGAAAACGGCCTCATATGTGGCGAGCAAAGAATTGGGTTCTCCATCACGATAATACCCCCGCGCATCGGTCGCTCCTGGTCAATGAATATTTTGCAAAGCACGAGATACCTGTGCTTCCCCAGCCTCCTTACTCTCCTGATCTCGCCCCCGCAGATTTTTATCTGTTTCCAAAAGTGAAAGAATTGATGAAGGGGCGCCGGTTCGAATCAGGAGAAGAGGTGAAGACTGCTGCGACGAATGCCCTTAAGGAGGTCACAAAGAATGGTTTGCAGGACTGTTTTGATAAGTGGTACGGACGTTGGCAAGAGTGTGTCGCTGCTGAAGGCGCCTACTTTGAAGGTGGTGTAGTGTAAAAACTTGTATTACAAATGTAATAAAGGTTGTGTTAAAAGTTCGGTTTATTTTTGACTCTACTACATCTGGCAGGATCACAGTAGTTCAGGATGTTTTTAAACTAATGATCATTTAAAAAAATTTCATTTGTAACATTACCAATATTAAACAGTCCTTTGTGTATATTAAAGTAGGTGTATTTTTTCTGGGAAATTATCTCTAAATCTCCTGTGTTTTTCATGTTCTATTTTATAATTTAAAGATATGTTCGAGACAGTATTATGTTCGTTATTGATTCTATGTAAATGTAGGGCTGAAGTATTGTCTCTCACCCTAACACTATATTTGTGTTGTTACATTCTTCTTATATATATATATATATATTAGGCGATTTGCTGATGGTTCATTATAAATAAGAACTGCAGAAGGGTTGTTGCTCTGAAAAGTGACAATAAGAGTCGAGTTTTCACACGCTCCAATGAAATCAAACCAAGCAAATCCATTCTTATCCCTCAAATGCATAACATGGGTTACAAATGACCCATTCAGCCATATAGTGGCTAACGTGGGAAGAATACCTTGTGCATTTAGGGGTTCAGGCGAGTAGTCAGAAGGTCACATCATAACCCGTAGTTATTGTTGAAACAAATGCATGCAATGTCATCCAAAGAAGTCTAATCGCAAATGCCGCCATTGTAACAATAATTTTCAGAGCTCTCAGGGCAAACCCCCTGACTTTGGGTCAAGATTGCTTCAATTACAAATATACACTTTGGTCACTCTTACTCATACTACTGCTGATATATCGCTTTCAATCACTTAAGCTGTGTTATTGTCGGCTCTCAGTTCGTGTTGGCAACTCGTTCCAACTCGTTGTTTTCTTTATGTAAACACCTATTGCATTATCATCACTAGTACCAAGGGGGGATCTAGAGGGGGTGGTTATTGAGGTTGCAACCTCCACCCCCTTCAGCTGACAAATTTTTAAGGTTATTATTGAGAGTCAAAAAGCAGAAACAGACATCACTGAAGAGCTTCTTCATGTCGGCCAATCACTCGAGGTAAATAAATACAAATCTTATTTTGACATTATAACACAGCCATTTGTAAAAACTCGTATGAAAATTTTGTCCTTTATAATATTTTTTTTATATTGTGCTGGAAGTAGCATTTCCTTGGCTTTTTCAGTTTTGAATTTGGTGGTGAAAATGAAGATGAAGAGTGCTTTCGTGGTGGTTTACCTCATGAGGCTGAGGATGATCCAACAGGACCAAACACAAAGCAGAATGAAGACAATGCCGTAGACATAGTTATGACTCGAAATAACTCTGTTGTTAACTTTAAAACTAACACATCAAGTCACATGTCTAACATAGCTTAGCTATCTCTAACATAGCTTAGCCATAAACATATTTAGCAAATATTTCATGACTAAATTAAAAGGGTTGCTGTGATGGCATGCATTAGTGTTATTTTCTGCACTATCATACAAAACATCTTATCTTTACGACCTAGAATAAAGCATCTTAAGAGGAATCTTTTTTTCTTTCAGAATGAACTTGAACGTTGGCAGAAGTATTGGAATGACAAAGAGAATGTCAAAGAAAAGCCTGCCAGACTCATAGATGCACTACCCTATGCAGACGACTTCTTTCCAAAAATCAGACAACTTCTACTGATTGGATGCGTATCTCCTATTGGCAGCCATGAAGCGGAGAGATCTTTCTCATCACTACGGAGTTAAAACCTACGTGTGATCGACGATGGGGGAGGCGCGGCTAGCAGGACTCACACTAATAGCTGTGCATTATGCAGAATGCCAACTACTGGACACAGACGTGGTGGTAAAACGGGTTTATTCAAAAACAACAACGACGCATGCTCTACAGATCCATAATATTTTACTGATATTTCTGAACTATAACAATAACTAGAAAGTCTTTTAGATACGAAGCGTAGTTATCTTTGATTGTAAATAATAGGTTTAAAATGTATTATATGTACTATGCAAGAAACAAAACTTTTAACTTAAATTTGCTTTACTTTTGCTGTGATGGTACACCTGCTGTGTGGGAACTTTTCCCACAATCTAATGCAAATGAATTTTTTTTACTAATGAAAATACGACGACAGACAAACATTACTATCATGCATTTTAATGAAAACAAAAAGTTAAAAATCATAGTAAGCCTATACTTGTTACCCTGAACACCTGAGCAATCCCCCTTTCAAAAAATCTTGGATCTGCCCCTGAATACAGTAAGTATTATAGATTCCACCTGTTCTTTACAATTTATATACAGTATATGTAAGGGATGATGATGATGATGATATCTGTTCGTTTATACATACCTGAATGGCTAGGGTAATCTGCACCAAATTTAGTATACAGATTGAAGGAGAACCATCGAAGGTTTTTAATAACATCCGGCCCTCCCAGTTGCAGCCCCCTCCTATGTGCATGCGCGTGCCTTTTTCCATAAAAACATGAAACTTGGTACTTCTGAAGAATTTCAGATGTTGAGCCATCGACAAAACATAATGTGTTGTCCATGGCGGCCATTTTGGGAATTGGCCACCATGTACTGCTAGGAAGTGGTTAAGCTGACATGTTAGCGACTCGTTCTACATGTAAAATTGCTTGATTTTTACAATCATGGGAGCCACAAGGTTGTCATGATTCAAAATAATCCTTCTTGGGGTTAAAACGTATTGCAAATGATACCAGATAATGGAAAATTACAAAAGACATACCGTATTTGTATTGTAATACCACGTGGTTAAGTTTAATATGAATAAACAAGTTATGGAATAAGAATAGTGTTGAGTGAAACTTGAATACATGTCACAAGTATTTCCTTATTATGCCTGTACTTGTTCTTGAGTCATGAACTCATGTTACATGTACCAGGTAAAGTGTGGTGCACAATACTGTAACACGATTATTATTTTCAATTAACACACATTATTATATTCCAGACTGCCATCAAAATACGACAAATATACACTGAATCGATCATGTCATAAGCATATATATTGACCACGCAAAACAAACCATTAGGGGGTAAAAACTTTTAAAAAAGATACATGGGGACGAATTTAAGGTTTGACTCTGTCACCATTAACATTATGAAGCCTCTATTTTTGTTCATTACGTTCTATATTTACTCCCTCAGTGGCACAGCGTGGCCAATAAAGGAAATGGTCTAACTGTGCATTATGTGCAGTCAAAACAGTGCAATCAGACTGTAACATGTAAGGTGTTAAACCAGGCATAATGTCAATGTCGTACCAGGGTTGGCGTGTATACCATCAAGCTTCACTCACCTTCAAGATGGTGAAATATACTATAATCAGTATATAAGGTTAGTCTTCACAGTCCTCATTACTGTACAGTGGCACCGAGCAGTACACTTCATGGAAACATTCAGACACTTATATTTACCCCAACAGCCCTTTTTTCAGCCGCAACACAAGAGTTCGAATGAAGACTGGCTTGCCTAAGGAAGGGTTGTACAGTGTACACAGTGGCTTCAAATCGTTGGGGCTGGTTCAGCCTGAGTTTGCCGGAGTTGGCATTTTGGGGGACACCTCTAGCACTTGGCCCCAGCAGTGTCCGCCTTGATAGACAGCTCTTTGCATGTGATGTACCGGAACATCCTTAGTGGGTGGAATTTCGTTCATCCTTCGTCCTCTCTTGACGAACAGCTCGTAACAGGCCTCGTTGGTGTCCGCGAGACTGCTTGTTCGGTTATCTAAAACAACAGTGAAGCGTTCCAGGACTGACCTGTTCTCTGCTGATATGTACTGTGGTGCTTCTGAAACTGCAAGAAAGGCAGTGGTAGCTTCACCATAGGCTTTCCAGGTGTCCAATGTCGACTTCTTGCCCGTGGTCGCGAATGATAATACTGTGTCGCAGCCTGTATAGGCGTGGAACATGGGACGGGCCTTTGACATATTAGGACCTTAGGGATCTGGCAGTCTCATGGGTAGGGATATACTGCAGGTGCTGGCCTGTCCCAAACGCCACTCACAGCTCCTTTATGTCCATTCGAGGCACAATATCCACAGCTAAAATAACTACGTTAGTGTCTACTCTGCGCAGAGTAACCCTCTCAAAACCTTGACACACGGCATCAGCTGTGTGCAGTAGCATTCGGGTGTCAGCTTCTTCGTAGCTACAAGTAGCAAGCTGGCTTGTGTCTTGTGGACGGTTGCACTAAACATCGGACCCATGTTTGGTAACGACCTGCTTGTCTGTCACCATTTGTGAAACATGTCTTGCCAAAAAGGCAAAGACCTCCGACTCATTTTCGTCGACCCGAGGAAACTGCTGCCAGTTTGCTGGTAGGCAGTTTGAACCTCTGACTCTTATTCTAGCACCCTTTCCACGCTTCTTTCTGATTTGTGATTTAAGGCTGCTCTCAAAACAACGAACGATCCCACACTGTGTCCACTTGACTAGCCCGTTGAAGGTGCTCGTAGATATATGGTACGAAGATCTTCAATGCGTAGTCGTCAAAGGTTTTGGTACTATGCAAAACTATGCAAAACTATGGTTTGGCACTTTTGCAAGTTTCACTATGTTGACAATTACAGCTCCATCAAGGATGATAACGTCATTTTATGGAACATTGGTCAAAGTATCACCACAATTTTCGAGACAGTTCAAGAGGTCAAACTTCCCGAGACGTAGATTATCATTAAGAGATAGTGAGGGAGCGAAGGCCTGTTTCTCGTGCTTAAAAAAGTCAAGAAGGTTGCCATCACGAGTCTGATAAGTAGAGCCCGGATGTTTAAGCACTAAAAATCCTTAAAATAGGCAGGCAAATAGGCAAAGTAAACATTCAAAATAGGCAGTAAAATCCTCCAAAAAGGCATTTATAAATTTGCTTACAAAAAACGTTTAATCTAGAATAATACCTTTATAAACGCATAATACATATTACAACGCCATTAGTGAACAAAACAGTTGGTAATGCAAATATTAGTTACGCATAACACCAATGTTTTAATATCCAAAAATAAAGTTTATACACGTATAAATAATACATATTATGCCATTATAATGAACAAAACAGTAGGTATTGAAAATGTTCGTTAACAATAATGACAAGGATTTAAATTTCGAAAAATATTTAATATAAAATAATACTCTTATGAAAAGAGGAGATTGTTGACGCCAATTAACCAGGGAAGTACTGCAGGTGCTGGGACTTCCGTTTCTCCTGTCACTGTCCTCCTCAGTTGATCTGATTTTCCGTGTCTCATCTACCCTGTGAGCAGTCTAGCATGCTTTCAAACACACACTTCTCCCTCTATTCCTCATTACAAATACATGCATCTTACAAACTACATCTTTTCAGAATTTATATTAAAAAGAAAGAAAAATGGCATCATTGAGCCTTTGAGACCTTGTCTTTGGCTCTCTCCTTCTGCAGAGGGAACACTTTTACAGGCGCTCGCCCTTAACTCTTTTCTTACATAAAAAAATGCACGCTCAGCTTCTTATATATATATATATATATATATATATATATATATATATATATATATATATATATATATATATATATATATATACACATTGTATGTGTGTGTAAACCTGAAATATATAACAGAAACCGACAGGACTATTTTGGGACTCTAATGGAATAATACTTAGAAAATAATGGAAAAAGGAAAATTAGGCACTTTATGACGAAAACGGCACATCCGGGCTCTACTGATAAGCGATATGCAGCCGTGAGAACAAAGCGCAGTCATTCTCCAAAGATGCGATTTGCAGCTTGTCTCGGATTGTTCCCTTGCAGGTGGCCGACTAAAGAGTGGGCGCTTTTCTTGATTGGATCCGAAATGGATTTCTGTCCCAGCAGCTGCTCGTTCACGAAGGCGTCGTACTGTTCTTGTCCAATCTTCTCAGACTTTTGAACTCCATCCACCACAGCTTTCTCAAAAAATTTTTAGAGTCGTTTCAACAAGTCTTCACTTTCCTCTGTGATTGGGTTGCCCATGTTTTCCGTCACTTCGACCAGTGCTTTGACATGCTGAGCAAAGGTCGACTGGATTCATGTGGTCTGCTCATGGTGATGTCTCACCTGGTCAGCTTTATGACTGGATTCCATGGCTGATTCAAGCTTAGATATCATTCTAGCGAGTTCTGGCCTGCAACTGTCCAGTGCCGAAGAAAATCTTGGTTTTGGGTAAGACCAACAGCTCCACCGTCTCCCTTAACAGCAGCGTTTTGTTCGTGCGCTTGATAAATAGCCATTGACGAGAACACTAGTCGCGTTTTCTGGACTGTGAACTTGCCATCTCAGAATTCCTTGGGAATATCTGGGTGTGCCTCACAGAGACTGGCTATATCCCGTACATGAACTGGCAGCCAGCGTGCATAATTGATGTGGTCCATGCTGAAACACCACGGTGCAAGCTTTGTCAGACAGTCAGTATACAGGAGAAAGTTTGCCTCCCGCAAAGATCGTAGATAGGACAAGACGAGGCTCTGTAGATGCAAGGCAGTGTACCAGAACAGGAACTGAGGACTTCCTTCCTCAGGGCACACCAGTCATCGATAGCAGCAAGCTGACCACACGCTGCTACACTCTCCGAGTACTGCTTGTATGCCTTTTTCAGCAAGACATACAGGCTGTAGGCAGTGAACTGGTCTGCGTGTCTGGTGCGAGTAACATGTGAGGCTTTCAAAAAAGACTCTGTAGTCCCTGGGGAAGCCATCTTGGCCTGAATAAGAGCCTTTACCCAACCACTGTCTTCCAGTCAATCACCAGTGATATGAAGGCCAGCCATCTCAATGTGCAATCTTCCCAGGACGATGACGAAGCGGTCCTTTCCGTTGGTTGATGGCCAGTTCCACTGTATCTGTTTAGCTATGCTATAGAGAGGCTGATCCAGAGTGATGGCAGGAACCTGACCAGCATTGAATTTCTGCACAGCCTGCTGAACCACATCCATTGCATGACGTATCATGGCCACAGATTTGGACTCATCAGGAAACAGAGGCAGCAGAGCTGAGATGGCTGGTGTGAGCCCTTAGCTAGCGTGATAGTCAGCCCAGGAAATGTTTGTACCGGGGGACATCATCCATGATGATGCTTTCCGCAGACTGGAGCTATCTGAAGCAAAAAAGAAGTGAGTAACTTTTCGACAGATCATTTATTTAGCACAACTGCATGAGAATAACGAACTTCACGTACGTTACAAGTTTTTAAGTTGCTTATTAATAGTTATCTTTACAAAAGTACCAAAAACCAATTTCAAGTTTATTTATTATCTTAAATTATTATAATTATTTTCAGAATGATATGCTATTTACTCCTTTCACCTGAATGTTTCATACTAACCTAGTTTCTGCCTTCAATGCCTCAGTGACAGCCGAACCATTTCCCTTCACTGGGCCAGCAATTTTTGGGATAGGGACATCTGTCTTCTTCAAGTAGACTGGATGTATGGTAGGGTAAAACTCTGGGACCTCGGCCATTGTTCTTGTGTAGGTAATGGCTCAAAGGCACGGAGTTCTCTGCGGTCAATCCCGTTGCTCTTGCTGTTCGGGTACTATAATAGTGATATCAGTTCCATGATATAAACTAGAAGCAGTGGTGAAGCTGGGGTTATGGTCAATGTTATCGACCGCTGCTGTCGTGAAAAAATGCTTTGACGATTTAGTGGATACACTGTTTGCTCCCGACGATACTGCTCACATACCCGGTTGCCCATTGCCGGGATAATACTCATCACCCTGTCATATGATATGGACATTCCAAGCTGGATGAGTGTGTCCACAAAATCACGTAGAGTCTGGCTTACAAGTAGATGTGGGATAACCTCTTTGGTTTCAGCATCCGTGTATGTCTCTATATCATAGTATACAGTTATACAAGGTTTTTTTAGGTTTTGCGTCTTTCATACAGCATACGTGCTTTACACCATCAGTCTTATGTATCTCATGGCATGTAGAACAACAAATTTCATCACATTTATGCCTGAATTTTCCCCAATTGTTCATCATATGAAACATGCCGCATTCGCAGATTCTCATTTTCCTGCACGGACCATTTGATTTATGGAATTCAAAGAAGCTATTATTGAAAAATGTGCGTCTACACGCATTACAGTCCCTCTTCTCAGATTCAACTATGCGGCTTTCACATTTGGAGCTTTTACACTGCTTGCATACCATGTGCCAATCCTTACAATGTTTCACTATACCATCCTCAAACTCGAGACATCCCTTACACAAATCATGATGCCTTCCATATTTTCAGCTTTTATCATAACTCGCATAAAGAGCCCTTATATTGCGGATGGGGAGGTACGTTGTCCCTGACAGCCCTAAAATAAGTAGAGGTCTTGTACGTTCTCTCACACTGCTTTTAGAAACATCCACAGTCCTATGACGATCATCCATTCCAAATACAACTATACGAACATTCATTTCCTGCTCTACCCTTTTCAACTCTTCAGGCACCATATTTCAGTCAAACCTGAGCTTGCAGTCTGCGGCCAGTTTACGTGCTGCACTACCGTCGGCAACCAAATTTTTGTGGCCCCTGTATTTAGTACAGTAAACATATGAGCCAAGACTATTGCTATAAAGCCGCAACCACGCTCGGAGTTTATATGCTGTCTATAAATAGACTGAGAATTGAAGTTAAGATTATAAGATGTGGCCGTATGGCCCGCACCACGGAATACGTGATCTATATCTATCGTGAAGTTGTCCATGTTGAAAGCGATACTGCTTTGAGAGGCTTGCATTACACGACCCAAAATGTAGTCTACAGCTAAGGCGGCCAGATGCCTGTAGGGGATTACTACCCCAAAATCATCTCTATCTCCGTCATCTGACCGAACCCGAAGGACAGTCGCGTCCTGGCTTCACGCCCCTCACTGTTCTGAAGGGCAAACTCCACAATACGTTCAACTACATGCCACAGTCCATGTTCAACACCGCTGCTATACATAGTTTGCGGGTCGATCCTGACTACGTACCGGTTTTTAGTCAGGGCTGGGGTGGAGGTGGCGGTGCGCACCAGGTCGAATGCTATGCCAGTCTACGGAATGAGATGCTGCTGTGGAGGGTACGGACGGTATTGAACAGGAATGAGGGCATAGTTTTATTTGTAGAAGGAACTACAGTGGGGTCTGTGTCGTAAAACGTAGAGGATTGGGGCTCTATTACTGTGGGTCTAACAACCGATGCACTCCTGGCGCGCTTTACACCTGACGTGGAGGGCGATTCAGCAACGTCGTCATGCACCCGCTTTCTCCTCGAATTGTCGCGTGGGGGGGGTTCTACAGTGGTCTCTGCTGGGGGTTCCGGAACGCTAGCGGGGATAATGGGGCACTCTGTAGCCTCAACAAGAACCACACTGTCGTCGGTATTATCAGCCTCATCTCCAATATCTATGATGGGGACATGCTGATGGCACAGTACCTCATCCTCATCATCATTCACGGTTCTGAGAAAGAAGAAATACAAGATTGTAGAATATAATGAGCATCACTTAAAATTTTATAATATTGTGTAAATGTTCCACTTCAGTGTGACATGTTAGAGATGGATTCTGTAGAAAAATTCGGGTTCACGAATCCCTCCAGATGCATTATATCTGGCACCACAGGTTGTGGAAAAACTGTGTTTATGCCTAAACTCATTAAAGATAAGGGGGAGATTCGACATACTAGACTGTATTCAACGAGTACCAAGATGATATTTTGTTCCACAAAGGTGTTTATGATGTTAGTTCTTTGAAGGGTAATGAGCATTGTCATTGTAACTGATGATCTCATGCTAGAAGTGGATAAAACGTTTGCCGAGACATTTACAGTGTTCTCCCACCATCTTAACATAAGCATATTTTTCATCAATCAGAATCTATTTTTCAAAAACCGATACATGCGCGATGTGTCGCTAAATACACACTATCTAGTCTTACTTGCACAACGTAGAGATGTGTCACAAATTGGGGTATTAGCCAATCAAATGTTCCCGAATCAGCGTAAGGAGTGTTTGGAAGTGTATAAAGAAACTACAAACCAACGTTACGATATTTGGTTTGTGACCTTCACCCGCGAAACACGTTTAGTATGCTTCTAAGAAAGAATATATTCCCAAACGAGCCTGAAACGGTGTATATCCCAGAATGACAAAGAAGTTAAAGAAATACCGTGAATTAATAAAAATCTATCATCGACTGCCACGGGCACTGCAACATCTGTTTGGTAAAAATATTGAATCCGAGTTTTTAAACTGCATCTATGAAATCTGTCCTAACCTTATAAAATGTAACGTACCAATGAAGCCCCCTCAGAAGGCTCGCCTACGTTGTTACAAGAACATAATACACGCACTCGCTCGTGAAAGCCAAACTGTGGGGAAGAAAAAGTGAATTATTGTATAAAGAGGGGGGCTCATTCCTACCCATCTTATTCTCAGTTTTGGGACCTTTACTCGCTAGTTTAATATAATGAAGAAAGTAGTCGTGATTCCACACGAGGTGTATGTTTCACTATAAAGCTCAAAGAGTCCAGATACGGTTCTAGAACCCGTAAAAGCAGGCTTAAAAGAATGGAAAGCGAATTGCTAAACCTATTAAACAGTGAAAAGTCCTCTGATGAGAAAAGAATCTTATACCAAGAAGCTCTGCAGAAATTTCTTCACGAGTACGAAAATTATAAGAAGCCGGCCGAGGTCCCTGTAGTTATTAGGCACAGCGCTAATGACGTTGAGCGTGGAGGCATAAGGCCTGGGGCCGAGGTTAGAGACAAGCAGCCAATGAACAACAGCGCGACCCCGCAACATATTGAGCTTGTATTAAAAAGCAGTCTCCCACATACATTGAGGAATAAAGGCTTAAGTCTTTATAATCTATTGAGTAAGGATCCCGTTATACAATGGTCCGATACAGGTGAGGTTGTTGTTGAAAGGATGAAAGGTACAGGGTTCGAACCTCATTGACATCGTACATGACTTCGTGAGAAAGTGGGATAGGCCCTCACCAACAGGATGGGAACACATTAAAGCAAGACTACAGCAACTAAACGTCACAGCTGAACACGCCTTCGCACCCAGCGGTAACATCTCTGGAGAGTTGGAAGAAGAGTCCAAACAGCAATGGCCAAAACTATCTGCGCGCCTCTAAAATACGCAAATGGCTAACATATTAAGAAAACGTTATTATGACATTTCAAACCCAGCCTCGTACGGTGGCGTTAATAGACTGTACAGAGGCGTTTATAATGAGGTAGTAGGGGAAAAAGATGTTGAGAGGTTTTAGCAGGAGCAGGATGCTTATATACTTCATAAGCCGGTGAGAACAAGGTTTAAAACAGCCAAGACAACAGCAGCCTCGGTTGATTCTATTTGGCAAGCGGATTTAACAGACATACAAAGATATTCAGTGTATAATGGAGGCTACCGCTACATCCTATTCATAATAGATGTATTCTCTAGATATTTGTGGCTAATTCCCCTGAAAAATAAATCGCCTGAAACAGTTGCTAAAGCCACCAAAGCGTTGATGTTGAAAGAAAATAGGATTCCTGGCTATTTTTGTACGGACATGGGGAAAGAATTTATAGGCCAAGCTTTTCAGAACATGTTAGCAGAGTTTAATATCAATTATTACACTAGAAATTCTACTTCCATAAAGGAGCGCATGCATCGCTATTTCACACATAAAACACGCACAGATATATATAGACATTCTGGATTCGCTGCCGTCTTCCAACAACCGTTCACACCACCGAGCGATTGGAGCAACACCAAACGAAATTTTTGATAGAGGTACGCACATAGAACGTGAGGTGAGAAAAGATATTCGTAGAGTGCCACCACGCTCTAGGCGTTTCAAAATCAATGATTATGTAAGGCTATTGCGTTCGGGGAATAAATTCGCGAAGGGATTTGAGCAAGGTTGGACAGTCTATCAAGGGGTGAGATACCAGCGCGGAAGCTGGATTGGGTCCATTTTTTCAACCATACTGCGTACAGATGTCCCCTTGCTGAAGAGTGGTGCCAGATATCTCCGAAGGAAAACGTTACAATCAGGTCTTAACACTGTAGAAGACATAGTAGCCGGGGCTAAGCCTAAAGAAGCTCTAAAAAACATTTAAAGCATACACGGGACGAAATCATCAAAGATGCCAAGAGAAAAATGCGTGTTGGCGGGAAGAAGAAGCGTACTGTACGGGGGAAGAAGAAGAAGAAGAAGGGGTTACCAACTCGTGGCCTTAAACGTAAAAAGACGCCGAAAAAAGAGTGTTCTAAGCGCATGAAACCTAAGGGTGACCACTTTTTTTTAACTGATCTAGGCTAAGGACGTTGCTCTCTTGAATCATAGACTGATTACTACTTGTCAAGAGAGGTGTCACTGTTTCTGACGCACCATGGCACGTTTCATCCATCCGTGTAGTTCACAATGTTGTAAATCGGAGCTGGCCCTGTTTGACATACCCCCGACAAAAATATCTTTAGAGCATAGTCGACTTTATTACAGTTAATCCGCTAAATACTATTCGCTCGCCGAGTGCTCCTATAGAGTTCGTGATCCCTAGCTCAGGCCGTTACTTTTTTATCCAAGCTGTGTGCACATGTACGCTAAATTACGAATAGCACATTCAGATGGAACAGATTGGGAAAATGATTACGTTCCATACCCAGAAACAAACTTTATACATTCCATATTCAGTCAGTGTGACGTGTATTTAAATCAGGTCAACATCTCGACAGGGCCTGGCTACTACCACTTACGGGCCTATCTAGAAAATGTCCTCAACTTTTCAAAGGAAGCGAAGGATAACTTTTTAAATGCAGAAGGTTATTATGAAGCTAAAGATGAAAGTAATGTAAAGTAAAAGTTAAAGATTTCTAAAAAGAAGATATATGAATGCTTTGGCCGCCTTCACACAGATTTCACATTCGAGGAGTAGTTGCTTGTGAACGGAGTCGATATGAAAACATCAGGTTAGAATTCGACAAGGTTAGAATTCAACAAGCCGCTAGTCGCACCGACTAGCGGCTTGTCGAATTCTACCCTGACTGAGATTGAGATGTTCCCACTTTGCTGTGGGCTTATGTGTGTGTTTATACTCGCTGATAAATTGGAGGAGAGGTCAAAGGGGTAAAGATTGACCCTCTCAACGAATTCCTTCTGCGTTACGCCGATTCCTAATTCGTCGCAAGTACCGGCAATATGTGCAAGATTGCTATACGCTCTCGAGCAAATTGGAAATTCGTCATCTGTAGAATAATTCGTTTCTAATGTCCCACCAAAAGCCACCCCATTGACGTATAGGGTTATATTTTTAATGCCGAAATTTTCAAATTTAAATGCGGTCTTTTTGTATTTTCCATTCACAGAAGCGTGTTCCTGCATCCCAATTAACAGCCTTTTAGGTAGAGCTCCAAGAGCAACATTTTCTATCTGCTTCGATGTTAACCCTGAGGGTACTGTGAACATCTTACGTTGGACTCTATTAATCGGGTATTTCACTGTGGCATGTAGTAAATGTTTTTTCAATTTTCATATGCTTAACAGAGCTTAATTTCACACGACGCACGCGGAGATATGTCTCCATAATATAAATCACCACAGACTTCGCTCCCTCTTCTTCGCCAGCACCCAGATTTAAACAAACCTTAGAGCTTGTACGAGTGAGCTTTATTTTCATATCGACCCCATTCACAAACAACTTTTCCTGAAATGTGAAATCTGTGTGAATGCGGCCAAAGCATTCATGTATCTTCTTTTTAGAACTTTTTTACTTTTACTTTATATTACTTTCATCTTTAGCTTGATAATAACCTTCTGCAGTTAAAAAGTTATCCTTCGCTTCCTTTTAAGAGTTGAGGACATTTTCCAGATAGGCCCGTAGGTGGTAGTAGCCAGACCCTGTCGAGATGTTGACCTGATTTAAATACACGTCACACTGACTGAATATGGAGTGTATAAAGTTTGTTTTTGGGTATATAACGTAATCGTTTTCTCAATCTGTTCCATCTGAATGTGCTATTCGTAGTTTAGCGTACATGTGCACAGAGCTTCGGTCAAAAAACTAAAAGCCTGAGCTAGGGATCACGAACTCTATAGGAGCACTCGGCGAGCTAATAGTGGTTGCGGGAACTATTGTAGTAGTTTCCTCGAATCGCAAGCACTTATCGATGACATGTTTAGGGCCGTCGTCACAAACTTTTAAAAATGAACACGTTTACACTCCAGAGAGTAATGAAGAGTAATCGATTCACACGCCCCAAATTTATCGGCGTGTTTGCGAAGAACGAAACGTTGAAACCCCCAACCATGAGACACTGCGGCGCACTTATTTTCAATACGGATGTTAGCGGTGGAAAAGGGATTCATTGGATAGCCATTTATTTTAAAAATAGGGAGCGAATGTACTACTTTAATTCACTGGGCGGACATCCATGGAATGATGTTATTATTGTAAAATTTCTCGAACAACTGCAAATTCGGTAGATAGTGTGGAATCCTTACCGATTCCAGAACTACTACAGCAATGTATGTGGCATGTACCGTTTGCGTTTTCTCATGCATATGGTCCGCGGAACGAATTTACAAACTTTTTAAAATTATTCGACTTTTGTGACACTGAACGGAATGATGAATGGTATGCATCCAGATAAAAAAACGGTTCCCGTTTGTAGCCACTCGATGTATTGTGTGAAGTTTTATGTGTATATACAGTATATATAATTGTAACTTCATCAGTTAATTATTTTAAATTGTAACAATATGCACAGTACAGCTTTTATTATTATATTGTGTAAATTTAAAATGTATCCCTAATACTAATAAATTGTGCAATGCTTAAGGACGGGGATCATGTTCTGTAACTATTTTGAAAAGGAATGGATGTTAATTCTGTAACTAATTTAAAATGTAATGACTGATAAATCTGTAATTATTTAAAATTGGTTATATTTATATATATATATATACATATATATATATATATATATATATATATATATATACATATATATATATATGTTAACCCCTCCGTCTATGGCCTGGGTTGGTTCGAAATCGACGGGCTTCTAGTTAGGTGGCAGCAACGGATTTGTTACTTGCAGTAGTTTATTCTATACTACTCTCCGAGTTCTTCTATAGTGGCTCGGAGGATTGTGGGAGGCTTATTAAATTCTCTGAAGGTTCCCTGATTTTTCTTGTAACGTATCGGGAGATTTTAATGACTAAGTTCTCTGAAGAGAGCAAGGCTCGAAGAATATAAAGACTGTTTCTTACTGTAATTTACTGCTAAAATGTACAAGTAGGGCTCAGCCTCGAAGTCTAAATCTGAATGAACATGGAAGAATTTTTTTGGGTTTATATACCCATAATTTGCTAACATCATTATTATTATTTTGCACAATATTTGAAAATAAAGTAAAAATTTTTTGCTGTGGCAATGTCTAAACAGATCAACAGGATATTTGAAGTTGAAGCCATATTTTTATCTTAAACCGCGTATTTCAGATCTGATGTTTTCCTGATCCGCCGAGTTAATTAGAAGTGAAAATTGAACTAGGCCTCTTGATACTAAGATATGCATATGAGCAAAAATTAAAGGTTTAAGATTTACAATTAAATGTTGAGGCAAGGCATGACTTCCTTGTTTTATAACGAAGAGAGAATGTATACAAAACACGAACATTGCAAATTTTAATCAGGATTCATCATTAAGTTAAGTCTAAAAAAATTAAGAAATTTTAAAAAGAACAAGTCACCAATTATTAGGCAAAATAGGAAGTCAATCAAAAATTTAGGCCAACGAAAAAATAATAAAAAAATAACAATATCGCCGAGTATACATTCCTAAATGGAGACATAATGTCGGGTCGTACATTGAGTACAACCAAAGTACATCAATGAGTATATTGTAATTTTGGTTTACTATGACTATGATTATAATTACTAATTAATTCACATTCACTTATTATCGGTAATTACAGTCCCATTAAAGTACATTAATTACATCATATTAAATCATTACAATTAATTACAATTGACCAAAGTTAACTATAGTTTACAGTGTTTCATATTTATATTAGGATAACTATTATTTTGAGATTTAACACAAAGTACATGGGCATATATATATATATATATATATATACAGTGCCCGCGAAAAGTATCCGATCACCCTTGAAATTTGTATTTTTTACATAAAAAACAATGTTTAAATGTATACTAACCTTATATTAGTATTTTGTCATCTGTCCTTTGGTTTGGATGACTTGTTCTAGACGTTTTGGCATGGATTTAATCAAGTTTTGACAAACTTCCACTGATATTTCCTTGCACCATACCTTTTTGATGGCCTCTTGTAATTTTTCAACTGAGCCAGTGTCGTGGCATTCAACCTTATTTTTTATTATTAGCCACAGATTTTCTATCGGATTGAGATCTGGACTATTACCAGGCCAATCCAAAATATCAAATTTATTGTCAGTAATCCATTTTGTCACTATTTTGGCCCTGTGACATGGTGCACCATCATGCATGTATGTTTTTGTCCTTTGGATTGCCATTGCCATTGGAAGTTTATCCTGTAGCATTGCTAAATACCGTGCACCATTCATAGTTGTGTTATTCGGAAGAAAATATAAGTTTCCACGCCCATAGTAACCGAAACAACCCCAAACCATCACACTTGGAGGGTGTTTCATTGTCTTTAGGGTGTATTTAGGGTCCATCCTATTTGAGCCAATAGGCCGGCGAACCTTTTTTGGACAACTTCTGAATGTCAAAAATGTCGACTCATCGCTAAATAAAACCTTCTTCCAGTCATCAACAGTCCAATGAATGTAATTTTTACAAAATGCGACACGTTTTTTACGCATTTTTTCATTAATGAACGGTTTCTTAGCAGCATGGCGAGATGGTAATCCGAGTTCTTTTTGGAGCCGCTCCTGGATAGTTCGTTCAGAAACACCAGATAACAAATTATTCATATTAAATTTTATTTCTTTCGCAGTTATTGTTGGGTTTTTCAATACTAAACGTTTCATAAGTTTGTCTGTTCGCGAATTTGTTTTTCTCGGTCTGCCAGATCGTTTTTAGGGACTGGCGTGGTTAGGCCACCATTGTTCTTAGCCCGTGAAACCCATAAATTAACGGTACTTTGGGATATGTTTAATTCCTTAGCTATCTGTCTCTGTGATTTCCCACATGCATGCAAAGCAACAATAGCACCTCGACAATCACTCTTAAGTTGTTTTTTAGCACACATTATATAAATTTTATTTACACCACTTTCTGTAAAAAAAAAAAAATATCAAGAAATTTACACAAACAGTGAAATCTGACAAATTTCAGACACACCCCCGCAACGAAGGCTACCAGAACACTAATTTGAGAATGCGTTGGATAGCTCTCATATCAGCGAGCAACCTCAAAGTTACCAGATGTCGCTAGAACAAATAGAAAGTGAATTACGTGTCTCTGAATATCAATGGAAAATATTGTATTTTCTTGAGTGATCGGATACTTTTCGCGGGCACTGTATATATATATATATGTAACACGCATAACGATATATAACATAATCATGCTTTTGGATTAGAAGTAAGCAAGAGAGGGGATTTCGTAATTTGATGCCCACCTTCCCTGTTGTCATCGGAATTCGAACACTTGCGTCAGCATGAACGAGTATCTTGTGAGGAAATAAAAAAATAAAAAAATACAAAGTATACATGTGAACGTACTTACATGTAAGGTAATTATGTACGTCCTCAGTGGACATGTACGAATCCATAAAGTATTGTACGCATATTGGTAGTCGCACAATAGGTTGACAATAAGTAGACAATAGGTAGCTGAATGAATAATTAAAAAAAAGTAACACAAGATAAAGGTCAAGAAAGGACATGGCCGTATGAATTGAACAACATATAACTTGCGTTATGCGAGTTTGGTCCTTATGTAAAAATGAATATTTGAATATAAAGATTATATAGGAATTATTCATTGTTCATTTTTACACACACACACACACACACACACATATATATATATATATATATATATATATATATATATATATATATATAAAAACGAGATTATTGTCACTCTTATTTGTATATGTGCGAAAAACGTTGAAGGCAATATTAAGTAAAATGTGTTGTATACAATAAAAAAGAGTATGTATTAATTTATAAATATACTTAAAATGTTCCCCATAGTTTTATTATTTAATAAAATGTTGAAAAAACGTGGTTTATTCTTACCCGACACACACACACACACACACCACACACACACACAAGAAAAGAGAAAAACTTACATCGTTTCTTCAATTAACAGATTCTGTGTTTCGGGGCGCATCTCGTACCGGATCGTCCCTAAAAGAAAAAAGAAAAATATTACAGCAAACCATGCTTTATTATTATTGTTATTATTATTATTATTATATTATTATTATTATTATTATTTTTACAGGATAAAAAGAGAGATAATTATTTTAAAATATAACCTGGTTAGGGTTTTAAAATTGAAAAAATAAAAGCTAACGAGCCAATCATTTCAAAAGAGCTTTTTATGTAAGAGGAATTAATTAGTTACATGAGCTGTACCCTTAAACAATAGTCTGCTTACATGCTACAGACGATACTGTTCGAATCGTTTGCGCTTCTTGGGCGAGTGCCTGTCTCGGGTTCAGGGATTTGTGGTGCCAATTCCTGCAGAGACTGGCTCGAATACACTGGCACATATACACTGCCAATGTCCACGCGTCACATCAAACACATGCATCAGTTCTGTGAAATAATAACGTATAACTAGAGAATGGGTTATGTATACATATATACATACATAAATATATATAACTGAAATAAATGCATGAATTATTGTTCTAAATATATATGGATATAAATAGTACTACTCACATTGTATCACCGTAGAGGTATACGTCGGCGAAGCATATTCGGATAGGCATTTGTGTATGGAAGAATCGGCCCTTGAGACAAAACAATGAAAATATAAAATTAGGTATAATCACAATAAGACACCTAAACATAAAATCAGTAATCACAAAACACATTTCTACATAAATGTTAATACAGATGAATTAATTTCTATCTATTTCACTCAGAGCACTATTGAATAAGACTACTGCTTTATATTTATAACAGAGAATATATGAAGTAGAATTACTTACAACTTGATTTTGGGGTGATCGTCAGACTGCATTTTTGGTTATAAGTTTGTATGCAACAGATGAACTGCTACTCCCACACTAAAATGTTTCATATATGTTGCTGCTACTCTTTTTATAGGACATGGAGAAGACCCTCCTAGAATGGGGCATGGTCATCGAAATCCTTCTCCCGCCCCGCACTCTCAGAATGTAGATCATTCATTGGCTGAACGAGTTTTAGTGTGCGGACTCTAAACCATATTTGAGTTTTTGTTTAAAAGAACGCCTAGACGAAAATACATGGCCTCCTGATGGTTTTCTGCCACTTGAAGTTCAATAGTTTTGACTATTGGTTGTGCCGTTGTTTGAGACTTTACTGGTCTATTATGGCCTCATAAACGTATTTTAATACGTTAGTGAGAAGATTAATAGCTTTGACTATTGTCTGTGTCGTATTTTGAGACCTTATCGGTCTAATGGGTGGTGGTGGTGCTGTCTATGTGGTATGGCAGGAGTTTTTGATATGGGGCTGTGTATGAAGGGGTATGTGAGGTATTCTAATGGCTTGTAAAATAATAGAACTGCTTTAATTCATCGTGGTGTACGTTATGTTGAGATGTGGCTATGTTTAACTGCGAGGTATTCTAAGAGTTCGTTTCTCGGGATAGAACTGCGTTAATTCACGTGTGCGTGTGTGTGTTTGAGGCATAGCGATGCTAGTTTATATGTATGTAAATAACTATGGCGACTAGTTGCTTACCCTCTAAAGATACTGTCTGACAGCCGATTACGCCGTACGATTGGCTGTGGCATGGCTGACATCTAAGCCAGCTGTCTGTGATGCTGAAGACACCATTATGCGATGCTCCATGGCTACGAATGGATGGATTCTCTCTCTCTCTCTTCTTGTGTTTAGGCTACTCACATGTACACACCCACATGCACATATATATATTTTTTTGTGGGCCTGAGCAGGCGGTTAGGTCACCCTTAGAGTTCACATACATACAACTCATATATATATATATATATATATATATAAAAGGAGTTCATATTCATTTCACATATATATATTTTTTTATGGGCCTGAGTAGCTAGGTTAGGTTACCCATTGGAGCCACATTCATTTCACACATATATTTGGGGGATGTCAAAATACTCTCATCATGTTGCGTGCAATGTTGCACTGTTGCGCGCAATGTTGCAATGTTGCGTTACAATTGCACTCGACCTTTTTGTGGCAACACTACTAGCCTAGCGTCATTTGAATGTAATTTTTATCGATTGTTGCCTGAAATAAATTTATTTGGCTTTGTTTAATTCAGCTCTAAATTTTAAGTGTTCTTGGCTCGTGATCCAATACAGTGGCGCTCGTAAATATTCGTACAGAGAAATATTTCTGTTGTATTCATCCTTATCTTTTGAACCACGCAGAGGATAGTTAAGAAAAGTTTGTCGTTCGTTTGGAAAAAATTAACAAATAAAAAAATTAGTTCAACTCCAACATACCATTACATGTAAAAACATCAAAGAATTTGAGGAAAATAAAGTTTTAAAATGAAAAAGTTTTTCTACATTTATTAACAAAATTATTTAATACTTTGTGTGTCCACGTTTTGCTTCAATAACTTCAATGATTCGTTTTGGGTATTTTCCTACACTGTCTCGACCTCTCTCAATAGAAATTTTAGACAATTCTTCTAAAGAAAATTGTTGCAATTCATTCAGATTCGAAGGGTTTCTCTTGTGGACAGCTTTTTGCAAATCAAACCATGAATTCTCGATTAAAATGAGATCTGGGCTTTGACTGGGCCATTCGGGAAGCTTGAAATTCTTTTGTGAAACCATTTCATTGTGCTGTTACTTTTATGTTTTGGATCATTATCTTGCTGCAGTACCCAACTGCAACCTATTTGCAACTCCCAAACTGAAGGTAATACATTTTCTAATTTTTTTTTATATTTCTTCGAATTCAAGATGCCAGTGATGACAACAAGCTTTTGTTCTTTGCATGGGGCTTTATCAAATCGCACGTCTATCAGACGAAGATTACGAGTCTTGAAAACTTACGTACACGTATACGAACTGCTGCAGATAACATAACCCCGCAAATGCTCCAGAATGTGTTTAGAAATGCTGCGGATTCTGCGGATTCTGCGGATGCTGCGGATATATATATATATATACATATATATATATATATATATATATATATATATATATACTGTATATATATATAAAAGGAGTTCATATTCATTTCACATATATATTTTTTTATGGGCCTGAGTAGCTAGGTTAGGTTACCCATTGGAGCCACATTCATTTCACACATATATATTTGGGGGATGTCAAAATACTCTCATCATGTTGAATGCAATGTTGCACTGTTGCGCGCAATGTTGCAATGTTGCGTTACAATTGCACTCGACCTTTTTGTGGCAACACTACTAGCCTAGCGTCATTTGAATGTAATTTTTATCGATTGTTGCCTGAAATAAATTTATTTGGCTTTGTTTAATTCAGCTCGAAATTTTAAGTGTTCTTGGCTCCTGATCCAATACAGTGGCGCTCGTAAATATTCGTACAGAGAAATATTTCTGTTGTATTCATCCTTATCTTTTGAACCACGGAGAGGATAGTTATGAAAAGTTTGTCGTTCGTTTGGAAAAAATTAACAAATAAAAAAATTAGTTCAACTCCAACATACCATGTAAAAACATCAAAGAATTTGAGGAAAATAAAGTTTTAAAATGAAAAAGTTTTTCTACATTTATCAACAAAATTATTTAATACTTTGTGTGTCCACGTTTTGCTTCAATAACTTCAATGATTCGTTTTGGGTATTTTCCTACACTGTCTCGACCTCTCAGTAGAAATTTTAGACAATTCTTCTAAAGGAAATTGTTGCAATTCATTCAGATTCGAAGGGTTTCTCTTGTGGACAGCTTTTTGCAAATCAAACCATGAATTCTCAATTAAAATGAGATCTGGGCTTTGACTGGGCCATTCGGGAAGCTTGAAATTCTTTTGTGAAACCATTTCATGGTGCTGTTACTTTTATGTTTTGGATCATTATCTTGCTGCAGTACCCAACTGCAACCTATTTGCAACTCCCAAACTGAAGGTAATACATTTTCTAAATTTTTTTTATATTTCTTCGAATTTAAGATGCCAGTGATGACAACAAGCTTTTCTGGACCAGAAGCAATAAAGCATCCCCAAAGAAGCAAACTACCACCATGATGTTTAACCATAAGAACGATGTTTTTTTTTCTCGAATGAAGTATTTGATTTTCGCCAAATATACCTTTGCTTGTTGTTCCCGAATAATTCAATTTTGTTCTCGTCTGTCTAGAGAACGTTCTTTCAGAATGCAAATCCATCATTTTGATGATCCTTGACGTAATTTACACGAGCTTGTTTGTACAGTTTTCGTAGCAGAAATTTTCTTCGTGCAACTCTTCCCTGCAGACCATTCTTTCTCAATGTACGACTTATAGTAGAGGGATGTATATCGATCTTAGACAGTCTTGGTAGAGTTTTGACTGCTCGTAAATGGGATTCTAAGTTTTTCTCCCATCTTCCTATAACTCTTTCCAGACTCATGTGCAGCAATAACAGATCTCTGAATATTTGTAAACAGCTCTTCACCACGACAACCTCTTGCTTATTAATGACTTGTACAATCATCCGTCTTCCATAAAGATTCAAAGAGAAAATTCTATAATTCAAGGTTGCCAACAGTCTCTGATCAGTAAGCAAAATTAAAAAATAAAATAAAAATGTCAAATTCTTCAAGCCTGAGGTGGCTACAAAGTATTGAATAATTTTGTAAATAAATGTACGAAAACTTTTGCATTTTAACTTTTTATTCTCCTCAAATTCTTTGATGTTTTACGGTGTATGTTGGAGTTAAACTAATTTTTTTGTTTGTCAAATTTCTCCAAACGAATTTCCTCTTATTTTTTCTTATAATGACATATATCCGAATTGAGGAACTACTATAAACGTTTTAATTACGAATTTACATATATTGCGTAATTTGATAGAATATGACGTTATAAAATAAATTAATTCTTTTCACATTTTCCATACCGTCAATACTAAATCCTCATACTGATATCTTCAGTATACAATGTATGGTAAATTCTTTCGCATAATAATAACGAATTTGCACGCTGTAACTCATTATTTATATGTTGTGTCCTGTCTAATGTTAAGCTAAATTAAAATCTTTCTCTGTATCGTCAGCTACTTATTACCTACCTGTGCCCTATCAACCTATCAATCTGTCTACTTGTGTTCATCCAGCTTAGCTACACAATGCACTCGGCGACGTATGTATATTTCATGCTTGCATACATGTGTGTCTGTTCATGACTATGTACGTAATGTCCTCACATGTAATTCCGTTCATATTTATAATTATTGCATTGTTTGACCAATTCATTGCAAGGTGTTGACCCCTTCCCTCTCGCAAGATTCTACAAGGGAGGAACTTAACCTTCCAACTGCACTACCCCGAAATTTAGACATTTATTTCTTTGTATTGAAAATCAAATTATTCCTGCCTGAGCCCGAGACCAAGGAGGTCAAACTTCCTTCCCTGTAAATTCCTCCCTTAGCCCTTGACTAAGGAGGTCGAACTTTCGCCTTACTTCTGACACTGAGCAAGGTTAGAGACACTTAGAATTTTGCCCAAGACAATTAATCAAAATTTGGTGACCCTCGGCAGTATTCCTGCCTTCCGTGAAAATTTCGTCAATAAAACAGTTTTGAGTGAAACAAGACTCCATTTAAGTAACTTATGTGTTCCATCAGCTCCTTCATTGACTTGGTTATAAAATTATAGTTATAATAATTTCTTCGCTCGGATGTTCCCCCGGACAACACCGAACTGAACTTCGAGCACCACATTACGTCAGATCATCCTACAGTGTATTTTTTATAAAAGTCGCGTGCGGGAACTGGTCTGTGCACACACGACATATCTATTTTTTTATGTAGGAAAGGGGGGAGGGCAAGGGCGAACACCCGCACCCGCAAAAATGTTCCTCTCAGAGAAGGAGAGAGCCAAAATCGAGGTCTGGAGTTTTCAAGATGCCTGGGCACTCTGCCTTTGAAAGACTGGAAGTCATAGACGGGAAAGATGGATTCAGGAAGATTGTTTCCAGAAGTGACCGGTTGAGTAGATGAAATATTGGAAATACCGATTAACCCTTGCATTAGAGAGTTGGGCAGGTAAGGGATGAAAATGTGTCGAATGTCTGGTACTGCAAGGTCTCCTTAAAGTAGGTGACATGCAGTTAGAGAGTTCAGAAGAGTAATATCCATTATAATAGCGATAGTAAAGAAAGAGTGGGGCAACACTGCACTGAAAAGAGAGTGGGATTAAAGACAGTGAGTAAGAGGTGGGGAATTGATGAGACAAAAATCATTTGATTGCTTCCGGTCAAGTAAAGCTGTGTAGGTTGAGCCACGCCACACATAAGAAGCGTACTCCATACAGGGGCGGACGTCACCCATGTACAGAGATAGCAACTGAGTGGGGGTGAAATTGTGGAGCCGGTACAGCACGAGAAAAGGAAACACCAAGAATGTTAAGAGAAGAGGAAGGATTAAGTTGTGTATTGTTAAAGATAAGGGCATAAATGTTTGGAATATTATGACGAGTAGACAGAGGAAGGAACTGGATTTTTCAGGCATTCAAAGGCACGAGGTTTTCTCTGTCCCAGTCGGAGATAGTAGAAATGTCAGATGTCAGGTGCGCCATAGCCGCTCTACGCGAAGCAGGGAGTGACTGTTAAGAGGGACGCTTTGTGAAGCGGGTGGAAAAGTGAAGGGTGAAATCATTGGCATTGGAATGTGTAGGATAGAAAGTCCAGCTTAAAAGACCAATGATAAATAAAAGAAAGAATAGGTGACAGGAGAGAGCCCTGAGGATCACCACTATTAATAACTTTAGGAGAAGAACAGTGGCCATCTACAACCGAAGCTATAGATTGAGCAGAAAGGAAATTAGATATAAAATCACAGATGGGAGGATAGAAACCGAAGGAGGACAGTTTCGAAATTAAAGGTTTGTGGCAGGCTCTATCAAAAGCTTTCGATATGTGTAGCACAATAGCAAAAGTTTTACCGAAATCCCGAAAGAAGGGACTCGTCGCAATCTTCCACACGAGTATCCCCTTACTTTCAACAATACACAACTCGACCCTTCCGCTTCATTTAACATTCTTGATGTTTCTTTTCCTCGTGATCTTTCCTGAAAGAATACTCTCTTTCCAAAACAACTTCTAAGAGGTTAGCTGTGCTATACCGCCTCCGCGGTTTCTTCACCCCCGCTCAGCTGCTGTCTCTGTACAGGGGTGTTGTCCGCCCCTGTATGGAGTACGCTTCTCTTGTGTGGGGTGGCTCAACCCACAAAGCTCTAGTTGACAGCGTGGAATCATAGGCTTTTCGTCTCATCAATTCCCCTTCTCTTATTGACTGCGTTCGATCCCTTTTCGCCGCAGTGTTTCTTCACTCTTTCTTTCCTATTGCTATTATAACGGACACTGCTCTTCTGACCTCTCTAACTGCATGCCTTCTGATTTGAGGAGAGCATGCAGTACCAGATTTTCGACACATTTTCATTCATTTTCTGTCCAACACCCTAATGCGAGTTTATCGGTATTTTCAATCTTTCATCTACTCAACCGGTGAACTTTGAAGCAATCTTCATCAATCCATTTTTCTCTGTCTCTCCTTCAAACGCAGGGTGTCCAGGCATATCGAAAAACCTGGACCTTTATTTTTGCTCTTTTCTTCCTCTATAAAGGGGGTGGTGGAAAGAGGCGTTTTTGTAGGCATTCGCCCTTGGTCCCTCCTTTCTGCATAAAAAAACTCATCGAAATAGCTCCATAAGTCAACTTTCGGCTTCTTTTTCAAAGGTTCTTGATCTCGTGAAACAAAAGACTTTCTTCATTGTCGTGAGTTATGTACTGTATATATTACGTGTAGGACTAGCATAAGGTGATGCAGACATAGTGATTACCTCATTTTTTAAGAACTCTGCCACTGTAATGCAAGCAAATTTGAAACGAAGATCTAAACCTAAGCAATCATGCAAGTAATGTCTGTCTTCCACTGTAAAGATTGTAAATTTTCCATTAAATCGTTTTTCATTGTATGAATACCTACATCATCAGTTATATTACACAAAAATACGACGGGAACCTGTTAAACTGGGAGACATAATGGGAAGACAAGAAGAACCAGAGGAAAAGTCATTTGTTAATTTTTCACCTGGGCTAAAAAGCTTTAAAACACACTGAATAAGCTTCCATTGATTGTTACTGAGGGTTTGTATGTCATAGTCTGAGACTGAGGAGTCTGCAACAACTGCAGTTTTTTTTAAGAAGTCGTTGTAGCATAAACCTCCCCCATCCCACCCGTGCGGGAGAAGATGGTGAATTATAAAATTTTAACTTTTTTTTAATTTGTATTCTTTCAGGGATTAGATAAAAATCCTATTCAACTTTTTACATTGAAGATTAATAACCCAAATAAAACTAATATTTGTTATTCGGCCGAATAATTTTGAACCGAATATTCGGCATTCGGTATTCGGTGAATTTTATTGGTCGGTACGTCCCTGATACATACATACAGGGTGGCCCAAAAGATACCTACCAAGTTTAAGCCTTTATTTCACCAAAACTATTGAGAGTACAAAGATAGTTCAAACGCCATTCAAATCAGCGTCTCAAGCCATTTTTATGACAGTGTTCGATGTGCTGTCCCTCCACTTCGACGATATTTCGCAACCTATCCCAAAATTCGATACCACGCTGTGGAGAACCTCTGTCGGAATGTCGACGATTTGACATTCAATCGATGATTTCAGCTCCTCCAAAGTCTTTGGTCTGCTCTGGTAAACTCTATATTTGAGGTATCCCCACAAAAAGAAGTACACGGGTTGAGATCAGGCGAATAGGCAGGCTAATCAATGCCGCTTCCATAGTGCTTTCGATAGTCCAAACCAATGACATTCTCTCCAAACTGATGTTAAGCAAATGGCGTGAGTAGTGTAGTGTGCCAGCAAATTTTTATCGAATTCTATTCATTCGTTTCGGAGAAAATGTAAGTTAATGTTGGTAGGTACCTTTCGGGCCACCCTTTACATACATACATACATACAAGGTCATTTCCAAGCCCTTTTGCAGCTTTAAACCTTAACTTTTGATGTACACGTGATAGAAACAAATGTATGCGCCAAGAAAGTAAATTTATTAAAGATTTTAGCACACTGTATTACAAATCTCTAGGCCTCAACATAACCGCCATCTTTCTTGATATATGATTTAGTTCGATTTTCCAAAGAACATTGTAACATTCTACAGTTGCCGCTGAGTGATTTCATGATTGCGATCCTGGCCGTAAGTTCATCCAAAGAATGTGGTTCTGATGAGTAAGCAATACTTTTAACATAGCCCCCGATAAAAAGTAGTTCACTGGGGACAGGTGAAGTGAACGAAGTAGCCAAGCAATTGGTCCACCTCCGATCCACTTGGCTGGGAAAAATTCGATCAAGAGCTGTCGCACATTCAAAGCATATTGGCAGGAGCACCGTCTTGCTGAAAGAAGGTGCTATCTAAAAGATTTAATCGTCTTAGTTGAATGATAAAGAAATTCTGCAACACTACACGGTGACGTTCACCACTGACTGTTGGTTCTTCAAAAAAGAATGGACCAATGATGAATGATTTTCTGAGAGCGCACCAGATATTATATTTTGGCGAGTCATGCTGCCAGACTTCCTGAGGTTTCTCTATCTCCCAATTAGGCAATTGTGGCGGTTGACTTTGTTACTAATGTGGCATGTTCCCTTACTACAAAATGCCAACTCGTCCAGAAACCCAAGGAAATTCTTGATTTTTTTATTTTAACTGTTCACAGAAATCTAGCCTTGTATGGTAGTTATCTTCCTGTGACATTTGAACCACCTGAATCTTGTACGCATGTTCAAGCAATTTCACTTTGAAAATTTTGCGCACTGTTGATTGCGGAATGTTTAGTTCATCGGATGCATGCTGCAACAATTTCCATGGCGGCATGGACTCCTCTCAAATGCTTCCTGGACGACGGGCACAATCTCTTCACAATCTCTTTACTTCCCGGATCGAGGTGTCATTCACTGACCCATTTTCTTTAAACTTTTTCATCCAGTTATTGACTTCCTATGTGTTGCAGCTTTCTGGTAATGAGCAGTGACCTTTCTCCTCACAGCTGATATGGACTTCTGCTGGCCTTAAAACACAGTTTTAACCCCTTCTTCTACTGGTGCCATTTTCAATCACTTTCAGCGTTTACAACTTAGATGATGTGACCTGAAATAAAATAAAAACTAATAATTATGTTTTCATATGCCCTTTACAGTTTATTTGTATCATATGTATCATACATCAAAAGTTATTAAAGTTTAAAGTGCATAAGGACTTTGTAATCATATATATATATATATATATATATATATATATATATATATGTTTATCATTCCTTGTTTATTGAAATACAAATACTGTAGTAAATATAATAACTCGTATATATTCTACTAATTAATTGAAAACAAGTGGAATTAGCGGTTCTGGTGCACATATGCATACCATTTAATTAAATCCAGTTCAACTCATTTGCAAAAAAGTGGCTGTTATAATCTTTTGTATGAACATTAAAATCATCTCCAACATGCAATTAGCATGTTTTTAAAAAGGATCAAGCTTTATATTCTTTAATCCTATTATAGGATTATGGAGTGGGTGGATAAGTGGCAGATGCAATTTAACGTAGACAAATGTAAAGTTTTGCATATAGGTTCTCGTAACAATAATTACACGTACACGATGGATGATAGACAGTTAGCGAGCGTTGACGAGGAAGTAGATTTAGGCGTACGCGTATCTAAGGATTTAAAAGTTAGGAACCAGTGCCTGGAATCTTGCGCAAAAGCTAATAGGATGTTAGGCTTCATAGGGCGTAATTTCGAATATAAATCGAAGAATATTATAGTGACCTTTTACAAGTCCCTAGTGAGGCATTACATAGAATATGCCGTTCAGTTTTGTTGCCGGTATTTGCGTGAGAATATTGATAGGTTGGAAAGGGTTCAGCGACGCGTCACGAAACTAATTCCGTCACTATGCAACAAGAATTACGAAGATAGGATTAAAGAGTTAGACTTGCATTCACTCGAGACTAGGAGATTAATGGGAGAGGTTATTAAAGTTTTCAAAATCGTTAATAAAATCGATAACGTAAATTTTGACAAATTGTTCATTTTCGATAATAGCAATACTCATAATAACGGATTTAAATTACGTGGTAGGCGTTTCATTACTAACATCGCTAAAAACTTTTTTACGTTTAAAGTAATTGATAAGTGGAATAATCTTCCCGCGTCCGTCGTGAACTCTACCAGCGTTAACATGTTCAAAAACCGTTTAGATAGGCATTTTAAAAATATTAACGTCGTTTAAAATAATAAAACAATTAGAAACAGGAGCTCTGGGGTGATAGTCGAGGTTTCAGTCTGTTCACGATTGATGCCAGCTTGTGACATGCCAGCGTGTCATATGCCAGGAATAAATTTATATTATTAAGAAAAATAAAAAAGAAAAAAGAAAAATTAGATTAACATGAACTTAGATGTAGCTCGTAGTGTAAACTAACCCACTTTGTTATACTCTTCATACTTTTTTTCCTTTTCTCATCCTCTCTATACATGCATTTCTGTAGTTTGCATGGTATGACGGTGTTTCTTTGAGTTAAGACTGTGGTTTCATGGTTTGTAAGCGTTCTTATTTTACTTCTTTTCATCTTCACCCCTTTCCTATTCTCTTCGACTTTTTTCCGACTTATCTGCAGTGGTCGGCGGATGATGATGGTGAGTCTTTCTCGATCTTTTTCTGAATGAATATTAACCCACGAATGATAGGTTTTGCTACTTACTTAACCCCTTATTCTCTTCTTTTTACTCCATATTCTCTTCTTTTAAGTCCCTACTCTCTTCTTTCTCTCGGGCTAACCTTAGAGTGGATCTTAGGGTCTTTGTTAGCCTTAGCTTCTGAAGAACTGTAGAACTCTTCAGAGATGAAAACTGGGGTAGTATGACCGTAAAATGTTCGAGTGCACACCCAATTGCAATGTTGATCAATGTTGAAAGGTACCAACCCCCTTCCCCTCTTGTTGCAAGGTGCCAACTCTCCTTTCCCCTTTGTCGCGAGGTGCCAACCCACCCACCCCACCTTCAGGGCGCAAAAAAAGCAAAGGGGATTCCCTCAGCTGCCACAAGCTGGGGGAACCCACCTAACCTAAGAGAGAGAGCAGGGAGAGAGAGAGAGACCATCCTTCGCCCGGGACCGAAAGACGCACAATAAAGTTATTAGAAGGTCTTAATCAGCCAGTTGGATTAGAAGGCTTAATCTGGCTTAGAAGGCATAAATGCCTTGTTTAGGTGTATGTGCATATTATTAACTTTCGAGTTGCCAGATTGTGCTATTTATTTAATTAATGGAGATGTTCTTGATAGCATCAGATAACTTAGAAATCCGCCAGTTGTATTAAGCAGCCAGTTGGATTAGAAGGCGTAACCAGTCATTTGGTATAGTGTATACATTAACTAAAATACTAAACTCGCACGTGGTCGAGTCTACAGTTACATGATTGTTGCTTTGCACTATGCAATAAATACAATTTAACATTATTTCACCGCTCAAGTTATAGGGATGCATATTTTCAACGTAAAGGGCTTTCAATTCGTTGAAGACTATTTTTGTGCCTACTTTACAATCGGTTGGCAAGTTATCACTCTCTTTAAACACGGACAGCATAAATCAAAAGCACGCACAAAAAGGCATCGTTACCCACAACATCATTATTAAACTGAAGTTTATAAACACTCCTTTCCAATCGAGGGTTTATGCTTACCGATCCGCGATTTTCAACCGTGAACTCTTCTTCACAATGCATATCGGCATTTGAAATAATCTTCTATGTCGTAGTGACAACTGATCATTATATAAAGAATTAGTTCTTCAGGGTGAACGGTGTAGGAGAGCTCAGCCCTGTACCGCTCAATTCCGTTGTACCAAAGTTCATGATATTTCGAAGAGTCTAAACCTTTTAAATAATCATCCAGTTCTAGACCATTCTCGCCATGTTCATTCCTACACTCGGTAAATCCGTCAAGCAGAGCGGTGTATGCGTATTCAAGAACCGTATCAAAATAAAGCATATCCGTAACACGTGCGTCTAATATAGGCTTTAGCTTGCGGAAACCTACGATATCAAACATTCTGTCGAGGATGCGCGTGGGCATAAGGACGTTATTATCAGATGCATTCTTCCATATCAGTCGTATATCAATGCATAGCTGGTTGCCATTTATACATAACGTACAAATAATGGCATATGAGGGGGCTTCACTAAACTCTTCTTTTCTTGTACCTACATCTACAGGTATTTTTAACGCTCCTCACTCCACTTCTCAACTATCACGAAGACTCTATTCATCTCCTCAACACTTAAATAAATAACATTCCATTTACCAGAGTTTGTTTGTCTACAAGTCGTTTCAAGTACACATTAAACGGCACCGGTTTACGCCCTGAACACACGCAGTGACTTCGTCACGGACACATCGTATACAACATTGAGAATGCTGCTCAACGGCAGCTCCATCGTATTCTATTGTAAAGAGTGCACGTCAAGTTGGTTCAAGCACTGAGATGACTATGAGCAGCCGGTGTGCGGTTTGGCTTTGAGATAGGTATGGGAAACGAGTTACACGGGTGAGTCATACCAAGCGTTAATGTTTCGTGTACGAGTTTGTTCCAACATGAAAGAGTCATGTGAATACTTGTGCCGCATTATACTGGGCAATCGTTTAGAGAACTTTTCTATCTGCGACACACGGAGTAATATCGCTTTAATATTTTATCACTCCCACTCCCCAGAATGCGCACCAAACATTTTCGTTCAGGGTGATTTTCACGAACTAAACACATTTCATTCACACTCCGACGCACTATTTGAGAGAAACATGTACCCATATTCATCCTTTTTGCCTAGCAAGCGATACTCGTCTCTAAATTCTATTAAAAACTCACGCAGGCCTTTAGCCATAATCTCACTGCAAACTTCGTCATGATATATATTAATGTAGTGAAAAAATATTTCAGATTGTCCATTATGACAAGATTTACATTCTCAGCCGCAGGGTACGAGTACTCGGTATGATGCAGCATGACATAATACCGCTTCTCAAACCACTCATCAACAAGACTCTTTAAACATACCCTTTGCTTCTCTTCTGCACTTGTTTCCTGCCACTTCACAGTATATGTAAGCTTTTGTGCAGTTCAGTCCTACAACATAGTCCATTACATCGTTTGTGCCACGAAATCCTACATTGCTCTCACCAGAATAGCCGTAGAGTATTTGAACATCTTGTTCCTCAAGCTTCGTACGGTTCAATGTAGCCTTAAGAGTCTCAAAGGAGGAAGGGCAAGGGAGTTTTTCAGTATCCACCACATCTTCAGACTTTAACGAATACCACTTAATAAACGTCGAGCACGCAATATCAAAGATTGCCATCACTATTTTTCATCCACGGGAGATTTCTTCAAATACACGTCTGAGACCCAGGACTTGCAGCGGTCACTTGAGCACACAGGAGTTGAGATATGCCCAGATACTACCAAGAGTCACGTGACCTTTGTTCGATCATACAGGGGGCGGAGCTTAGGACTTTTCCTGTATACACACACACACACAAAGGAGTAAATGAAACACTAATTTATTTAATAAACATATCATCGAATTATTCAAGGTATATGTATTGAAATTCGTGTAATAAATAAAATAAACATCGTTAACAAGTAAATAGACACATGTGTATATATATATATATATATATATATATATATATATAACAATGAAGGGTTATTGTAGCCAAAGGGTGCGGTATCATAGGTACCAGGCACCTTGTAACGTTTCCTATAGGTGTTACGACACACTTTCGTACGCCTAAGTTCCTTCACACAACTCCAGGTTCTGGGCCGAGTCCGTACAGTAAGTCGGAGCGGTTCCTCGCCCTCATCTTCCAAGCACACTAGCTCATTCAACGAATCAAAGTTAACGATCCGATGGTTCGCTTGGTTAAGCGTGATGACCTTAGCCTTCACGATATATTTCATATCCTCCCCGACACTCACCCGTAGTCAGCCCAAGAGAATGCAATAGACCCCAAAATTTGATGCGAGTGTATGCGGTTGTGAAGCTGGCTACAGGTACGTTTGTAACACGCGATGAGTCTGTGGCCAATTCGGTAATGTTCTATTTTATTATATACGTATTACCTACATTCAAGATCTCCATGACCTCTTTATCGGGAGCATTAGCATAATCCCACACCTCGTTATAACTTTGGTTGGATGAACGTTCCCCTTGCCTGTATTCTGGACAAATTTTCCCCAAAGTCTATTTAGACACAACTTTACACTGAAGAGCTTGCCTGGGTTCTTTACAATTTGGGAAAGGTCAAGTTGTATCGCTTCACGATCACGGTAACGCTGAATATAAGCCAATTTTTCATCTTCGGTATCAACTCCTCGCGGATGCCCTGATGCTTCTACCTTAGCCTTCAAAAAAGTGTTTATATATGGCGTAAAAAGGTTGGGTAGCTTCTGGAACCTCCACACCTTATATATCTTCAATATTCTGTAGCCATGGCGAATGGCTAGGGACACCTCAGGGCTTGTGTATATACGCGTCTGATCTTCCGCTGGTTGTTTGTGTGATTACAAGCCTCATTGTTCTCCTCTGCGCACTTCACGTCTATGTATATCCTTCTAAAGGCATGGAAACGTACTCTAAGCACGTGCACATCATTCACGGAATAACGCTCACATTCATCAGCTATATTGTAAGGATTATCTTCATTAAAATTGTTGTAGTAGCGGTCAAAAACTTCAAGCTCACTTTCACTCATGTTGGCGTAGTTAAAGTAATGTTTGGGGGTAGGTATTCCTACATAATTTAAAGTGTCGCTAGTGAGGAAAGTGTAATGGAAATACCCTTTTGAAACTTCGGCGGCTACGCCCATCACCTTGGGTAGCTTTGCTAATTTACAAGGTGTGAATAATAAAGTGTCTTTAAACTGTACATTACCTCTCATCTGCATCTGTATAAGCTAGTTTCCTCTTTTCAAGGGATCGCCTGTAAATATCTCCGATGATTCGTGCTCAAGCAGTTTCTTATAAAGGAACTGTGTGTCAAATTTTGCCCCGTTGTGGGCAAGCATATGCGCATTAATTTTTTTAACTTCTCCCTAACTTGACAGTATAGGACACAAAGCGTTTCACGGGGCTGTCGTGTGCAATCGTTTCAAATCGTTTGTGACACTCATCACACTCATCTTCCATGCACTCATCTCAGATAGACTGACTTACAATTAGAAGTGGGAGAACGTCTTTGGTTTCAGCAATCGTATATGTTTCTATATCGTAGTACACAGTTATACAAGGTCTATATTTAGGCTCAGCATCTTTCATATAACATACATACTTTACAGCATCCGACTTATATTTCTCATGGTTCGTAGAACAGTGAATTTCATCACATTTATGCGTGAATTTCCCACAGTTATCCATCATATGAAACATACTACATTCACAGATTCTCATTTTCCTACAAGTGCCAATTGACTTTTGGAGCTCAAAGCAATTATTATTGAAAAATGTATGTCTACACACATTACAATCCCTCTTCTCAGCTTCAACTACACGACTTTCACATATGGAGCTTTTACACTGTTCACATACCAGGTGGCGTTTACAATGTTTCACAATATCATCCGCAAACTCGAGACATCCCTTAAACAAATCTTGATGCCTTCCATATTTTCGACTTTTATCATAACTCATAAAGATCCCTTATATTACGGATTGGGGATACGTTGTCCCTAACAGCCAGCCCTAAAATAAGTTGGGGTCTTGTACGATCTCTCACACTGCTTTTAAAAATATACACCATCCTTCGACTTTCATCCATTCCAAATACAACTATACGGGTATTCGTTTCCTCTCTACCCTTCTCAGCTCTTCACGGCCCATATTACAGTCAAACTCAAGCTTACAATCTAAAGCCAGTTTACGGCCACGCTGCATAACCGTAGGCAACCAAATTTTTCTGGTCCCCGCATTTATTACAGTAAAGATACGGGCTAAAACTAATGCTATAAAGCCGCAACCTAGCTCGGTGTTTATGCCGTCTGTAAATAGCCTGAGAATTGAAGTTAAGAGTATAAGGTGTGGTACTATGACCTGTAACACGGAATTCACGGTCAATATCTACCGTGAAGTTGTCCATATTGAAGGCTGTACTACTTTGAGAGGCATGCATTATATGATACAACCTAATATATATTCTATATCTACAGCGGCCAAGCGTCTGAATGGTAATACTACCCAAAAATCATCTACATCCCCGTCATCTGACCCGAACCCGAAGGACAGTCTCGTCCTGATTTCACGTTTGTCGCGGTTCTGAAGGGCAAACTCCACAATACGTTCAACTACGCGTCGCAGACCGTGTTCAACACCATTGCTATACAGGGATCCAGGGTCAACTGACTACGTACCGATTTCTAGTCAGGTGGGGGTGGCGGTGCACACCAGTTCGAATGTTATACATCCTCTAAAGAACAAAAAATTGCTGCTGTTGTGGAGGATATGTCCGGAATTGAAGAGGAATAAGGGACTACAACTTTATTTGAGGAAAGAACTATTGTGGGAGTTGTGTCGTAAGACGTAGAGGGTTGGGGCTCTATTACTGGGGGTCTAACAACCGGTGCACTCCTGGTATGCTTTATACCTGACGTGGAAGGCTCTTCATCATGCCTCCGCTTTGAACTGTCGCGTGGTGGTGCTACAGTTGTCTCGTGGTGGTGCTACAGTTGTCGCTGGTGTGGGTTCGTCAGTGGGGATGGAATCAGTGACCAAAGTGCACTGCCATCGGGATCGTCTGTAATATCGATGAAGGGGACATGATGCTGTACCTCGTCGTCATTCACGGTTCTGTGGAAGAACAGGAAAAACAAGACTAGAATATAAGGAAAATCACTTAAATTTTTATTATATTTTGTAAATGATCCACTTAGGGGTGTAACGTGTTAGAGATGGATTCTTTAGAAAAATTCAGGTTCACAAGACACGTCCACTTGTATTATATCAGGACCGACAGGATGTGGTAAAACTGTGTTTATGCTTAAAATCATTAAAGATATGGGAGAGATATTCTCAAAATTTGTGCATAAAGTTATATGATGCTATTCGACGTACCAGTCAGTATTCAACGAGTATCAAGATGATATTCTGTTCCACAAAGGTGTATATGACGTTAATTCGTTAAAAGGAAATGAAAATAAATCATTGTAATTGACGATCTTATGTTGGAAATGGATTAAACGTTTGCCGAGATATTTACAGTGTTCTCCCATCATCTTAACATAAGCGTGTTCTTCATCAATCAGAATCTATTTTTGAAAAACAGATACATGCGCGATGTGTCGTTAAATACACAATATCTAGTCTTATTCGCGCAACGTAGAGATGTGTCAGAAATTGAGGTATTAGCCAATCAAATGTTCCCTAATCAGCGTAAGAGTTTTTAGAAGTTTATAAAGAAGCTACAATTCAACGTTACGGATATTTGCTTTGTGACCTTCACCCGCGAAACACGTTTAAGGTGCTTCTAAGAACGAATATATTCCCAAGCGAACCTGAAACGGTGTATATTCCGGAATGACAAAGAGGCTAAAGAAATAATGTGAATTAATTAAAATCTGCCATCGATTGCCCCGGGTAATGCAATAGATGTTTGTTAAAAATATCGACTCCGACTTTTTAAAATGCATCTGTGAAATCTGACTTAACGTTATAAAATGTAATGTACCAATAAAACCCCCTCATAAGGCTCGCCTACGCCGTTACAAGAACATAATACGTACACTCGCTCGTAAAAGTCAAACTGTGGGGAAGAAAAAACGAATTATTGTACAAAGAGATGGGTCATTCCTACCCACCTTATTTTCAGTTTTGGGGCCTCTACTGACTAGATTAATATAATGAAGAAAGTGGTCGTAATTCCACACGAGGTGTATGCTTCACTACAAAGTTCAAAGAATCCAGACACGGTGCTAGAAACCCGTAAAAGCAGGCTTAAAAGATTGAAAAGAGAATTGTTAGCCCTATTAAACAGTGAAAAGTCATCTTATGAGAAAAGAATCTTATACCAAGAAGCTCTGCAGAAAATTCCTCACGAGTACGAAAATTACAAGAATCCGACAGGGATCTCTGTGGTTATTAGGCACAGCACGGACAATGATGAGCATGGCGATATAGGACCTACGTCCGACGTTAGAGCTGATCAATCAAAGAATAACGGATCGGCATAACGGGTCGGCCCCACAGCATATCGAGCATGTATTAAAAAGCAGCCTCCCACATACACTGAGGAATAAAGGTTTGTCTTTATAATCTATTGAGTGAGAACCCCAACACAGTGGAGCGATACAGGTGGGATCATTGTGGAAGGAACAAAGGTACAGGGCTCGAATATCGTTGACATTGTCCATGATCTGGTGAGAGAGTGGGATAGCCCCTCACCATCAGGATGGAAGCATATTAAAGCAAGACTACAACAAATAAATGTCCCTAAAACATTGATAGGAAATCTGAATAGGTTAAAAGACTTCGAGCAAGCCTCGCATGTGCCACAACTGAGCACGCCATCCCCCCCCAGCGGTAGCACCTCTGAAGAGGAGAAAGAAGAGACCAAACAACAACGGTCAGTCTTCTCCACGTGCTTCTAAAATATGTAAATGGCTGACATATTAAGAAGACGCTATTATGACATTTCTAACCCAGCCTCCTTCGGTGGCGTTGATAGACTGTACAGAGGTGTTTATAATGATGGAGTAGGGAAAAAAGATATTGAGAGGTTTTAGCGGGAGCAGGATGCTTATACACTTCATAAGCCGTTGAGAAAAAGGTTTAAAACAGCCAAGACAACGGCGGCCTCGATTGACTCTATTTAGCAAGCGGATTTAACAGACGTGCAAAGATATTCAGTGTATAATGATGGCTACCGCTACATTCTATTCATAATAGATGTGTTCTCTAGATATCTGTGGCTAATTCCTCTGAAAAATAAATCGCTCGAAATAGTTGCTAAACCCACCAAAACGCTGATATTGAAAGAAAACACGATTCTAGGCTATCTTTGTATGGATATGGGGAAAGAATTTACAGTATATGCTGAGCTTTTCAGAACATGTTGACAGAGTTCAATATCAGCTACTACTATAGCAATTCTATACATAAGGCCTCTTAGCTGAAAGAGTTCAATGTACCATAAAGGATCGCATGCATCGCCATTTTACACATAAAAGCACATACAAATATATAGACATTCTGGAATCACTGGCCTCATCCTACAACCGTTCACACCATCGTACGAGTGGGACAACACCTAACGAAGTTTTAGAAAGATGTACGCATACAGAGCGTGAGGTGAGAAGAGATATTCGTTGAACCATGCCACACTCTACACTTTCAAAATCAGTGATTTTGTAAGGCTGTCGCGTTTGGGTAACAAATTCGCCAAGGGATTTGAGCAAGGTTGGACACGTGAGATTTTTAAAGTTAGGGCTATGAGTCCCTAAGGGCGAAATAATGCTGTATTACAGTGGTTCTTAACCTTTTTACTACCATGCCCCCTCTAGGAATTGGTCCTTCCCTCCACGCCCCCCTTCAATCAAAATAACATTCTCAATAACTTCTCAATATTAGCCCATGCTCTCGTTAAGAGAATAACAAATACAATTAGAGAAATTCCTGTTTCTAGGGGGGCGCGCCCCCCCGGTTAAGAACCACTGCTGTATTACGATGAAGATTTGAATGGGGAAGAAATCGCAGGCTTTTGCAGGGAGGAGTTGCAGAAAGTGACATTTAATTTAGGAAAAAACGTGTTTAAAATTGAAAACATTTTAGGTAGCAAACGATCAAGAAAGAGAAAAATATACCAGGTGAAATGCCTAGGGAACCCAGAAAGATTCAACACTTATATGACTGTGTATATTCTTGCCCATAACGAGGCAAAATTTCACACACTTGAGTACGTATCATCGGAGATATTTACAGGCGATCCCTTGAAAAGAGGAAACAAGCTTATACAGATGCAGATATGAGGTAATGTACAGTTTAAAGACACTTTATCATTCACAGCTTGTAAATTAGCCAAGCTACCCAAGGTAATGGGCGTAGCGGCCGAAGTTTCAAAAGAGTATTTCCCTTACACTTTCCTCACTAGCGACACTTTAAATTACCTAAACCCGTTGCTTCTCTTCTGCACGTGATGCTTCTTTCACTTCGCGGTGTATGTGAGCCTTTACACAGTTCAGTCCTATGACGTAGTCCATTACATCGTTTGAGCGACGAAAGCCGGCAATGCTCTCCCCAGAATAACCGTAGAGTATTTGAACCTCCTGTTCCTCACGCTTCGCACTGCTCAATATGGCCTTAAAAGCCTCAAAGGAGGGAGGAATAGGGATTCTTTGAGTGTTCACCACATCTGTAGACTTTATCGAATACCACTTCATGAGTGTCGAACACGCAATATCAAAGGTAACCATTACTTTTTCCGTCTACGTGAGAATTCTTCAAAATACATGTCTGAGATCCAGTGCTTGTTGAGGTCAACTGAGCAGGCAGGGCAGAGATATGATCAACTATTGGCCGGAGTCACGTGACCCCCTTTGATCGGACATAGAGTGGGCCGTGCTTAGTCCTTTCCTGCACACACACACACACACACACACACACACGCACGCACACGCACACACACACACAAAATGGAGAAATGAAACGCTAATTGAAACATGATTTATTTTAAATAAATAAACATATGATCAACAAACAATTAGTCTCTAATTCATGGAATATATTCAAATACGCGTAATAAATAAATAAACATATCGTTAACAAGTAAATAGACACACACACACATATATATATATATATATATATATATATAACAAAACAATCAAGGGCTATGGTACACAAAGGGTATGGTATCTTAAGTGCCAGGCATCTGGTAACGTTTCCTATATGTCGTACGACACACTTTTGTTCCCCTAATTTCCTTCACGCACCCCCAGTTTCTGTGCCAGAAAATTGTGGGTCCCTACAGTCAGTTGGGGTGGTTGATCAACCTCATCTTCGAAGCACACTAGCTCCTTCAACGAGTCAAAGATAACGATCCGACGATTCGCCTGGTTGAGCGTGATGCCCTTCGCCTTCACGATATATTTCATCTCCTCCCCCACCCTCACCCGTATCCCATAAGTTTTTGGACCTGTTGATACAAAAGAATCAGCGTATGCACTATCACCATACTCATCCTTGATCTCATCCGTCAACTCTCCGAGGAATTCCCCAATAGGCGGCATGTATTCACCCTCCTTCTCTGTGAATATCACACTATCTGTGTCCACGTACAGAACCCTCCGCCCAAGAGAATGCAGTAGTCCACAAAGTTTGATGCGAGCGTATGTGGTTGTGAAGCTGGCTACAGGTATGTTTGTAAGACGTGATGTATCTGTAGCCAATTCGGTAATGTTGTACTTTATTATGTACGTATTACCTACATTCACGATCTCCATGACCTCTTTATCGGGAGCGTTGACATAATTCCACACATCGTTATTTATAACTTTGGGCTAGATGAACGTTCCCCTTGCCGGTATTCTGTGCAAATTTTCCCCAAAGACTATTTAGGCTCAACTTTACACTAAACCATTTGCCCGAGTTCTTTACAATTTGGGACCGGTCAAGTTGTATCCCTTCACCGTCACGGTAGCGCTGAATATACGCAGATTTTTCATTTTCGGTCTCAACTCCTCGCGGATACCCTGATGCTTCTACCTCATCCTTCCAAAAAGTGTTTATATATGTGGTGTGAAGAGGTTGGGTAGCTTCTGAAAACTCTTCACCTCATATATCTTCAATATTCTGTAGCCGTGGCGAACGGCTGGGAACAGTTTAGGGCTTGTATGTACACCTCTGATCTTACGCTGGTTCTTTGTGTGATTACAGGCCCCATTGTTCTTCTCTGCGCACTTCACGCACATGGGAAACATGAATTTGTGGTCTATAACGACGGGTAAGATCGGCATCCATAAGTCACGAGGGGGGAGCACGTGTACGAAAGAAAGACCGAAATTGCTCTAGTTCAAATTTCCTGAGAACTGTTTGATGGTGGAAAGGGGTGGACCCACCAGTTTTTCAAGTTATCCTACAGGGTACGGATTGTTCTTCGTCACGTAGGTGTATAAAGAGCAGAAGTTGTAGTAATGGAGTTCCACGCCCTCCGCAGGCGGAATGTATAGCTTGAAGGGATTTGTACGCCCACCAAACAAGCTATCGCCGTATCTCTGAGGATCCAGCACCAGTGAACGTTTGATGGTGTTTATTTCTTCACGGTACTCCTTATCAACTTCCATCGGTGCACCATATTCGTGCTCACACAAGAACTTGTTAGTGAACTGTGAGCCTATAAGTTGATCTCGGGTGCGGGTCCATGCAAGACTGTCGGCAAGAGATCTATCATGGATATCTCCTACGATTCCAAACTCAGGACGTGGGCATCCATGCCACCAGCAACCGTAAAAAGAGTGCGCAGTCTTCTCACCAGTGACGCTGTCTTCGTTTAGACCATCCACCCAAAAAACATGACCATTGGTCTTGATGGGTACTTTCTCCGTGTTCCGGGCATGTTTTAAGGATACACCTGTCTGTTGCTGTAGGTGTTTGAGCCAGTAAATAGCCTTAGGCACATAACTGCGGTGATTGTTTCTGTGAATGACGGCCAGTGTGTCTTTAGGCATGAAATTGTTCTTGAACACTGTAAAGCACAATGAGGTGATCGTGGTTGCAACTTGCAGCGAATCGCAGAGTTTAACCGGTCTATGTAGATCCTTCTAAAGGCCTGGAAACATACTCTAAGCACGCGCACATCATTCACGCAATGACGCTCACACTCATCAGCTATATTCTAAGGATTATCTTTAAAACTGTTGTATTAGCGGTCAAAATCTTCACTCACGTTGCGTAGTTAAAGTAATGTTTGGGTGGAGGCAGGCCTACGCAATTTAAAGTGTCGCTAGTGAGGAAAGGTGTAAGGGAAATACCCTTTTGAAACTTCCGCGGCTACTCACATCACCTTGGCTAATTTACAAGGTGTGAATAATAAAGTGTCTTTAAACTGAACATTACCTCCTATTTGCATCTGTATAAGTTTGTTTCCTCTTTTCAAGGGATCGCCTGTAAATATCTCCGATGACTCGTGTTCAAGCAGTTCCTTATAAATGAAATGTGCGTCAAATTTTGCGCCGTTATGGGCAAGAATATACAGGGTCTTTTTTAACTTTTAACGTGATAATTTAGGAGACAAAGAGTTTCACGGGGTTGTCGTGTGCGATCGTTTTAAAGACATTTGTCCGTTTACCACATTTGTGACACTTATCACACTCGACTTTCATACACTCATCGCAGATAGTCTGGCTTACAAGTAAATGTGGGATAACCTCTTTGGTTTCAGCAACCTTATATGTTTCTATATCGTCGTACACAGTTATACAAGGTCTATCTTTAGACTTAAATGCTATAACATACATGCTTTACACCATCTGCCTTATATTTCTCATGGCATGTAGAACAGTGAATTTCATCACATTTATGCGTGAATCTTCCGCAATTATCCATCACATGAAACATACCACATTCACAGATTCTCATTTCCCTCCGAGCGCCAATTGACTTATGGAACTGAAAGCATTTATTGCTGAAAAATATGCGTCTACACATATTACAGTCCCTCATCTCAACTTCAACTACATGACTTTCACATTTGAGGCTTTTACACTGCTCACATACCATGTAGCAATCCTTACAATGTTTCACTATGTGTCCGCAAACTCGAGACATCCCTTACACAAATCATGATGCCTTCCATATTTTCGACTTTTATCATAACTCACGTAAAGGTCCCTTATATCACGGATGGGGAGATACGTTGACCCTGACAGCCCTAAAATAAGTTGGGGTCTTGTACGGTCTCTCACACAACTTTTAAAAATGTATACAGTTCTACGACGATCATCCATTCCAAATACAACTATACGAACATTCATTTCCTGCTTTACCCTTCTCAGCTCTTCAGGACCCATATTACAGTCAAACTCAAGTTTGCAATCTGAAGCCAGTTTACGGGCACGCTGCACAACCGTAGGTAGCCAGATATTATACGCGATTGTATTTAGTACAGTGAACATATGAGCTAAGACTATTGTTATAAAGCCGCAACCACGCTAGGTGACTACATGTCGGCTGTAAATAACCGGAGAATTGAAGTTTAGAGTATAAGGTGTGGCACTATGACCCACAACACGGAATACACGGTCAATCTCTCGCGTGAAGTTGTCCATATTGAAGGTTGTACTACTTTGAAGGCATGCATTATACGGCTCAAGATATATTCTATATCTACAGCGGCCAAGCGTCTGAATGGTATTACTACCCAAAAATCATCTACAGCCCCGTCATATGACCCCAACCCGAAGGACAGCCTCGTTGTGACTTCACGTTCGTCGCGGTTCTGAAGGGCAAACTCCATAATACGTTCAACTATGCGTCACAGACCGTGTTCATCACCGTTGCTAAACAGGGTTCCAGGGTCAACCCTGAAACGTACCGATTTCTAGTCAGGGTTGGGGTGGGGGTGGCGGTGCGCAGAAGTTCGAATGTTATACTTTCCTCCACAGTACGAGAAGCTGCTGCTAATGTTGTGGAGGATGTGTCCGGAATTGAACAGGAATAAGGGGACGTATTTTTATTTGGAGCTCTATTACTGGGTTCCTAACAACCGGTGCACTCCTGGCGCGTTTTATACCTGACGTGGAAGGCTCTTCATCATGCCTCCCCTTTGAATTTTCGCGTGGTGATGTTACAGGTGTCGCTGCTGTGCGCTCGTCAGCGTGGGTGGAGTCTGTAACCACAACTACATTATCCACAACTACCATCCCTGACTTCACGGCGATCCGTCAAGATCGTACTGGGGGTAACGGAGGTGGACTCATCACTTACATACGTAAAAGCATTAGCTACACTGATGCTACCCAAAACATTACAAACACAATCCAAGCAGATAACACGATAGAAATACAGGCAGTTAACATTAAAACACGCGCAAAACACAACACCACACTAATCAACATTTACATCCCACCAGATAGTTCAACTCAGGTGCCAGCCAATTACAATCCACAGTTACACAATCTGGCCTCTCTCACTAATGTCATCTTAGGAGGAGACTTCAACACCAAAGAGACTAGTTGGTACCTGCATAACCAAAGCAACACCAGAGACGCCAACATAGCCACACAACTAAACAGCCTCTTCATTCTTAACAATACAGAAGAACATACACACATACCACATCAAGCAGGATACTCAAACTCTTCCCCAGACATAACGTTCTGTTCCCCCTCACAGAACGTGAGGGGGAACAGACTGAGGAACAATTCACCACGTTAAACAGCACATCCATCATGAACATCAATACAACACTCAAGACATTTAATCAGATCATCAATAATGCAAACAAATACATACCGAAGGGCAACATTAGGAAATACAACCCAAATTACACTAGAGAAATAGCCCGCCTTATAAGGCAACGTAACAACCTCAAATATAACACACAAACCCCACACACGAAGCCATAAAACAGCAGATACAACAGCTCAACACAGAAATAATCAACAAACTCAAAGAAAAAACAAACAGAAACATTCAGGGAATTCATAACAACATTAAACCACTCCACAGATACACAGGCTATACAAGACTATAAACGGCATTACCCACTCTAACAGCGGCATTCACACCTCACACGCGGCTATCTATCGCAGCCAAAATAATATCCCAACATACACACAACAAGCTAACATTCTAGTTAATCACTACGCAAAGATAAGTCACTTAAACAGAGAAACAACCAGAAACATGCAGACAGACAAACAGCCAGACACAAGAAAACCTACAGACTCGACACAACCATTACACCCTTCAATACAGACCAAACCACCAAGATCATCAAAAACATTAAGAATTCGAAGGCTACTGGACCAGACAACATATCTAACATACCTTAAACACTTGGGCCCACAAGGAATACTAGCTCTCACAAATATCAGCACATATTCATACCAACACTGTATTATTCCTGACATATGGAAACAAGGTAAAATTATTACACTACTCAAACCAAACAAAAACCAACAGAACCAGCTTCCTATAGACCCATTACTTTACTATGCACACCTTCCAAAGTAACAGAAAGAATAATCTTACAAATCACCAACCCACACATTCCACTATCGCCTACTCAACATGGATTCAGACCTCACCACTCAACCACGACATTACTCACTAACCTCACGCAGCACATCATGGATGGCATCAACTCCAGACGACCAGCTCAACGTACACTATTAGCAACAATAGACATTAGTAAAGCATTTGATGCTATCCCACGCTTCCCTCTCATAAACAAAATACTCAACACAAACCTGCACAATAACACCAAAAGGTGGCTGAGCAACTATCTTTCAGGAAGATACTTACATGTCACATTTAATGGCAAGTCATCCAAGAACAAGCTTTTTCCGAACGGGGTCCCTCAAGGCTCTGTTCTCTCACCAACACTCTTCAACTTATACATGCATGACATCCCAACACCCATAGATAACAAGCTTACATTATCATCATATGCAGATGACATCACTCTAACATCCACCCACAACAACATCGACACCGCTACAAATAACCTACAAACATACATAAACAGTATACAAGACTGGCTCACACACAATAGACTCAAAGTAGCGCCCACAAAATCAACCATCACCTTGCTTACAAGCAACACAAAAGAAAACCAGGTAATTCCACAGCTTACACTAAACAACATCAACATTCCACACACTCACAGGCCAAAATACTTGGGGTCACATACAACACATCATTATCTTTGCAAACCACATTCAGGATATTAAAAACAAATGTACGTCAAGACTTAACACGCTTAGGGTACTAACAGGCACAAACTTTGGACACCAGCAGGAAACAACATCACTGATATACAAACAATATATTCGCTCAGTTATGGACTATGCTAGCCCATGCTGGCACCCATTATCTCAAACACACACATAAACACCTTACAGACAATACAAAACAACGCACTTCGTATCATTACAGGATGCACTCAAACAACACCAATAGAACACCTGCACACAGAAACAAAAATACTGAAAGTTAGGGAACATTTAGACATGAGGGGAACACAATTCATGGCAGCAGCGACAACTAACCCACAACACCCTTGCGACTACATGTACAATCACGCACCGACACCTCGCACCATTACGGTAACACCAGAGAGACATTATAACCAAATACTCCATTCCATACCACGCCCCACAGATATCACACAGTACAGAAAACACATACACACACACACACACCTAACCCACAAAGCACTGACACGACTCGGTCCGAATGCGGTCCTAGGTGCGAAGCCGCCACCCATTAACAGGTCAGAGATCAGCCTGAGCAGATCGGATCGAGTTAACTTAGCACGATCCCGATGTGGACATCACCCCAACTTACTAACATATAAACACAGAATAGACAACTCCATAGACGACACCTGCTACCTGTGCCACGACACACCACAAACAATTGAAACACATTATGACAGACTGTACCGCTCTAGCACAACAACGAACACAACACAACATCACTAGTGCGCTGAACCTCTGGTCCACTCCGAAGAGGGCGATCGGTTACCTGCGTGCCGCCGGCTTGCTCGATCAGGGTGGGCTGATCGGCTAAACAACAACAACAACAACTACATTATCACCGGGTCGTCTGTAATATAGATGATGGGGCATGGCGCTGTAACTTGTCGTCACTCACGGTTCTGTTCAAGAAGAGGAAAAACAAGACTACAATTTAAGGAACATCACTTAAATTTTTATTATATTTGTAATTGTTCCACTTAGGGGTGTTAGAGATGGATTCTGTAGAAAAATTCAGGTGATCGAGCCCGTCCCCATGTATTATATCTGGCCCTACGGAAGTGCTAAAACTGTGTTTGTGCTTAAAATTATTAAAGATAAGGGGGAGATGTTCTGAAAATTTGTGCATAAAGTCATATGGTGCTATTCGACGTACCAATCAGTGTTCAACGAGTACCAAGATGATATTTTGTTCCACAAAGGTGATATGACGTTAATTCGCTAAAGAGAAATGAACATAGTCATTTTAATTGATGATCTCATGTTAAAAATGGATAAAACGTTTGCCGAGACATTTACAGTGTTCTCCCACCATTTAACATAAGCGTGTTCTTCATCATTCAGAATCTATTTTCAGCTACTACACTAGCGATTCTATACATAAGGCCTCTTTAACTGAAAGAGTTCAACGTACCATAAAGAAACCATGCCTCGCTATTTTACACATAAAAACACATACAGATATATAAACATTCTGGAATCACTGGCCTCACATACAACCGTTCACACCATCGCACACAGAGCGTGAGGTGAGAAGAAATATTTGTAGAGCACCGCCACACTCACACGCTTCAAATTAATGATTATGTAAGGCTATCGCGATCGGGAAATAAATTCGCGAAGGGTTTGAGCAAGGATGGACACGTGAGATTTTTAAAGTTAGGTTATGAGACCTAAAGGCGAGATAATGCTGTGTTACGTTGAAGATTTGAATGGGGAAGAAATCGCAGAAGGCCTTTACCGCGAAGATTTGCAGAAAGTGACATTTAATTTAGGAAAAAATGTGTTTAAAATTGAAAAATGTTTGGCAGCAAAGGTTCAGGAAAGATAAAAATGTACCTGTTGAAATGGCTAGGGTACCCATAAAGCTTCAACACCTATTAAAAGCTGATGTAATAATGAAGCTTAAGTAGTATGCAACATGGAGCATAACCACTTCTATATCACACTACCGTCCTCTTCTTCTCTGTCTGTACATCCTAACACCCTGTCCAACTTTGTAATAAAACCCCACGGGCCCATTGAATTGGCTCGTGATTCGTATGAGGTGAGGATATGCAAAAATTAGCTATCCACCAGCTTCTTAAGTGTTGATTATAACGAACCCGTTTTTACGGTTCTTAAAGACCTTGATGAGTGTGAAAAAGCCGGGATAACTCGAGATGAAACCATGTGTACCGCCCGGAGTGGGGATGCAAGGTATTACACTACAGTACTAACACTAGGCCCGGGTTGTTGTAGTGCGGCTGAGGAAGTTGTGAGAGACTTAAACTTTGGTTTGAAAAGCTCAAATCTTACGCATGATTTAGCATACGAAATCGTAAACAAAGAAACCCCTGCACATACTCTAACCCTAAAATCACAGGATAATAGAAATATTAAAGACAAAGGAGTGTTCAAAATTATAACCTAGGGCCGATGTGGAGCAGCCCTCCAAAGAGATACCTTTCACGAGGCAAAACATGACTTGTCCAGCCTAATGTATCCACTGAAATTGGAGAAATTGGGCGATGGCTATACACCCCGAGACATGGGCTATACTTACAGCAATAGCGTGGAGCAACAGTTTGTTGGGGACACCCAGGCGCGCCTGCTGCGCATCGTTCACATACCCAACCATAGAGGGAAGAGCTTGAGCATTCCATATGACAAACCTCATTATGTCAATGTCGCCATTAATCTATTAACCAATATCGCAATATATATAAGAACGACTGAGGGAAAAAGTTTCCCATTCGGCGACGGGAGCTTAACAGTGAAGCTGCACTTTCTTCGCACTGAGTTATAATGGCGCGAAGGCCTTTCACAGTCTATCGAGGGGTGAGATACCTGCGTGGGAGTGGGCTTGTATCCATTTTTTCAACCATACTTCATACGGCTGTCCCTTTGTTGAAGAGGGGCGCCAGATACCTCGGGAAGAAGGCGCTACAATCAGGTTTTAATACGGTAGAAGACATAATGGCGGGGCTAGACCTAAAGAAGCTCTAAAAAGCACTTAAAACATACACGGGACGAAATCATCCAAGATGCAAAGAGAAAAATTCGTGGTGGTAGAAAGAAATGGGTCGTCCGGAAGAAGAAGTAGGGGTTACCAGCACGTGGCGTTAAACGTAAAAGGACATTAGAAAAGAAGTGTTTTTAATAAATTTAACCTATGGTTGATAATTTTTTTAACTGATATAAGCTAAGGAATTTGCTCTCACGAATCATAGGCTGTTTAATACTTGTCGAGAAAGGTGGCATTATTTCTGACTCGTCATGGCACGCTTCGTTCATCCGTGTAGCTCACAATGTTGTAAATCGAAGCTGTCCCCCTTTGATATGCCCCCAACACAAGTTTATTTTGAGCACAGTGACTTTATTACGATTAACCCGTTAAACATAATTAGTTCCCCGAGTGTCGTCCCTATGGAATTTGTGATACCCAGCTCAGGCCCTTACTTTTTTGAGCCACGCTGCATGCACATGTACGCTAAACTAAGAATAGCCCACTCAAATGGAACGGACTGCGATGATAAATATGTTGTATTTCCCGAAACAAACTTTCTACACTCCATATTCAGCCAATGTGATGTGTTTTTAAATCAGGTCAATATCTCGGGGGGGAACGGGTTATTATATCCTACGAGCCTATCTGGAAAATGTCCTCAACTTTTCAAAAGAAGCGAAGGATATCTTTTTAACTGCCGAGGGCTATTATCAGACTAGAGACGAAAGTAATATAAAAGATAAATTTACAAATTCTAAAAAGAAGATATACTAATGTTTTGGACGCCTGCATACAGACTTTACATTCCAGGAGAAACTGCTTATGAACGGTATCGACATGAAAATGAAGCTGAACCACACGAATCCTAAGATCTGCATAAATCTGGGAGCTGATCAAGAAGAGGGAGCAAAACCCGATGTAGTTCATGTTATGGAAACATTCTTTCGCGTACGGTGAGTGAAATTAAGTTCACCAAAACAAATATAAATTGAAAAGAAGTCACTACATGCCACAGCAAAATACCCAATTAACAAAGATCAGATCAAACTATACACGGTCCCCTCAGGGTTCGCATCGAAACAGATCGAAAACATCGCCCTGGGAGTTCTACCTAAAAGGCTATTAATTGGAATTCAGGAACACGCTTCGGTGAATGGAAAATATAAAAAGAACGCCTTTAAATGCGAGAATTTCGTCCTTGAAAACATAATTCTATACGTCAATGGCGTTGCGCTGGGTGGGGTAATTAATACGGATTATTCATCAGACGCTGTGTTCCCATTTTGCGCGAGAGCATATAGCAATCTGGCTCATATTGCCGGTGCTTGTGATGATCTTGGGATAGGGGTAACGCAGAAAGAATTCATCGACCAATTTAACCTTTATCCGTTTGACATCACTCCTGACTTATCTGGTAGTGTAAATACACACTTAAATCCACATCAGAGTGGGAACATCTCAGTCAGATTGGAATTCGCCAAGGCTATACACGCGCCCATTAGTGTAATAGTATACCTCTAATCACAAGCTCTAATAGAAATCGATCGCCTCAGGAGTGTAGTCACTGACTTTTAAAATGGCTGCGCATATACTTCAGAGAGTACTGAAAAATTTATCGGTGTGTTTACGAAGAATGAAACATTGAAACTGCCAACTACGAGAGACTACTTTGCTATTATTGTCAACACAGATGTTATTGGTGGTGAAGGGATTTATTGGATAGCCATCTATTTTAAAAATATGGAAAGAATGGAATGTACTACTTTAATTCACTGGGCGGTCATCCTTTGAGCGAGTCTATTGTAAAATTTCTCGAACAGCTGCCTCTGCCTATCCCCGAAATTGTCTGGAATCCCTACCGATTCCATTATACTTTAGTAATACTTGTGGCATGTACTGTCTTTCATTTCTCATACACATGTCACGTGGAAAGGAATTTATAAGTTTTTAAAAATTATTCGACCCGTACCACACTGAGCTGATTGATAAAATGGTATGCATGCCGATAAAAACCCGTTTTCCGTTTGTGCGTACTCGATGTGTTGTATGATGTTTTACGCGTATTTATAAAATGTAGAATTGCAACAATATTGTGTGAAATATAAGATGTCTCCAATAACATTAGTCTTGTGCTCTATCTTATTTAAAATTTAATAGATGCTAATTCTGTAACTAATTTAAGTTGAATATAAAAATTGCACTAATTTATAAAACATGATTTCTATCATTTAATAAATTGATGAAAATACACTGCGTCCTGTTCTTAACCGAAACAAATATAAAAAACTTACATTAGTCCCCCGATGACCTGGCGAACGCTGAGTGGACTGCGCGGCAAAACTTCTACCTCCGTATTCAGGTCACTCTCCACGACTTGAGTTTCTTCAAAACTATCATGAAAAGATTGTATAACACGAGTCAGTTCTTCATCGGACGTTTAAGGAGAAAATTTTAATTATTTTGTCAGTTCATACATTTTTCTGAATCTTTTTTAATAAAAATCCATTTGTTTTTCATAAAAAATACACATAGAGTGTATATATATATATATATATATATATATTATATATATATATATATATATATATAATAATATATGTGTGTATATATTAGGGTTATAACTTTTTTACAACCTAATATTCCTGTACTTTAATTCGATGAACTTTTGCCTAAAAACAAAGAAATGAACTTTCATTTTAATATCTTTTTAGAAAAGGTCACCCCGAAATCAAAAAATCGATTATTGCATACGTAACTTTATTGCATATTCCATGTAATATAATAAAAGAACTCACAACATAATCGTTATAATACTTGTACATATATTACTGCTTATTGCTTAGAATAAACCGAAGTTGCAGTTTGTTTTTGTTTCTGCAGGCAGCATACAGTTCCTGCATAACTTTGATTGCACGTTCTGCACACTGATTACTTCTTGGTATCTTGAGTGGGGATGGCTCCTGCTTCCAGTGATTTTCCAATGAGTTCAATGCTTTTTTGTAAGGTTTCAATATTTCTGACAAGTTCTTGAAGTCATTTTCATTGTACATCTGATTAGTAAACCAATATTCTGCCCAGTTGTATGAAATGAGTCTGCATACCTTCTCCAAAGTCTTCCTTGTTGTAGGTATAAGAATAAATGCAAGGATAGCTAGAATGGCTCTTGATTGCCACCTCGCATTGCTGATGTTTGGAATTTTCTGAAAGTTAATCAAAGGAAAATTCCCTTTTTCTTCAAAGAATCTAAACACCCGTGTTAGATGGTACAAAAACTTAATATCATCTCTCCATCCTGATTTCTCGAGGACCTCTTCTGTTCCATTAACAAACTGTGCCTTTAGTTCCTCATAATTCTTCACCAGTTGGGATACAAATGGATATTCGATGTTTGGAGAACTGGTGTTAGCACCAAGATCTTCGTCCATTACCAAACGGAGAATCCTGTCCAGAATGTGATGCTGACAACTGATAAATTGTGGTTTGCAGATACCCTTCTCTGAGAACATTCGTTGCAATTTGACAACAACTCCACTCTTTTTCCCAGTGTTAACACTTGTTGTATCAGCAACGATCATCTTTATTGCATTCCATAAGGTGTCTTCATCAATAACTTTTGCAATTCCTTCAGCAATAGTTTCAGCCCTGCCATCTTTCAGACGCAATGCATCCAATTTTACTTCGGTTCTTTCATTTTTAAGTACCACTACTTGATACTCATTTTCCTCAATGCGCTTTCCATCAAAATGTAAAGACCACTCTTCCATCTGTAAATTTTCAATCATTTCCTCCTTCAATTTAGCAGCCTCTTTGTATGCTGACTTGTAAATTGCTGCTTGACTTGGTGTTGGAATGTCAATACCATCAAGTGACAACTGTTTGCATATTTTAGCGGCTTTACTTGTTGATACTCCTGTGGATGTCACCAAGTTGGTTGCAACTTTACTTTTGTTATGTCTTCTGGTTGGTGGAGTAATACTCTCATCTTCATCTTCATGCTCGCTCTCTTCAGATTCAGTACCACTACCACCAGATACATGATTGTAAGATGTTGATGCTGATTCAGCAGGCAATTTTCGTCTCTTTGAAGGGTGAATCGTTTCTTCACTTGCAACTTGACCTGTAGAGTACCCCACTTCTCCTGTGCTTTCCACTTGAAGGTGGTACAGTCGTTTGTCTTCTGAGGATAACCATTGGCCATTTACTTTAGTGATATCAAAAAGTTCATTCAGGGCATCATATTTTCCCCTCCTGACACATTCATCATAAGTCTTCATCACCTTGTCAAGCTTTGCTCGTATTACTTGATCTGACACATGCGGAAAATTCAATTTATTCTTCCATAATTTTATAACTTCTTTGGAAATTTCCACTATTCGCTCCTTTCTTCCTTTGATTTCTGTTCCAAGAAACTGGTACCGTCCAATGATTTGGAATTGGAGTGGCATTCTGCATTTTTCTTCTAGTGAAGATTCTTCTAAATGCACACTTCCTCTTCTTCTATGTGACTGCTGGAATCTCACCAGATTATTGGTCCAGATATCCTTGTTCTTCTGTATGGTAGTATCACTTTTCTTGTGTGACATTATATTGCTTCTGAAACAGATATAAAAAGGTATTAAGTTGATTTGTTTGTTTGTTTATATATATATTATATATATATAATATTAATATAATATATAGAAATAATATAATTATTAGAGGGCGGATTTTTAGGTGAAAAAATATGACCAAATATTTATTTTTTAGGTGATAAAATTTTGGAAAATATTTTTAGAACAGCCATAGAACGTCTCACGAAAATATTTATCACCAAATATTTTGGGCTCTATATATTTTTTGAGTTTGACTCCCCTCTACAAAACATCATGGATACGCTTTTGTTTACGTGTTAAAATGGAAGAAAAATTCAACAAATTATTATGGTTAATAAATTTTAAAAATGTTCTGGAATGTTCAAGAGTGCAGAAGCGAATTCCACATTTCGCTACGTTTTTTAATTAAGCGAACATATTACAAATAATAAAAGCTTACCTGAAGTTGAGTTGAACTGAACAGTTGAGTAACTATTGCGCAATACTGGACACAAGTGATTCGGTTGATTTCATTTCGTGCTTTTATACAATTTGCGAGTGCATGAAGAACAATGTCGTGTGTTCTAGAATTTTCTTGTATGGGTGGATTGATATTAGTCATCGAATTTGAGCACCGGAAGTGATTTTTCGGGCGATCTCACGATATATTAGCGTACTGAAAAGTTCGAAAATATTTTTTAGGTTAAAACCTAAAAGTCCGCCCTCTAATAATAATATATTTATATACTTATGAGTAGTAACGTAAATATATGGTTATGGTGATTCAAACTTTTGATTTGGGGGGTGACCTTTTTTAAAAACTGAGAGGAATTAGGGTCTTTTTCATTGTTTTTAAGCAAAAGTTCATCGATTTATGATACAGGAGATCTTTTATTTGAAAAAAAGTCTAAAAGTTATAACCCTAGTATATATATATATATATATATATATAATATATATATATATATATATATATATATATATATGTATATGTATATATATACTCAATTACTCATAAATAACAGCTTTAGTAGTTCTAAAACAGATATTTTAATTTGCGGGGACCGTCTGTCGACATCGGATCTCGAGCCCGGACGAATTGTCTTCACTTCAAATGAGTTTATTATGGAATTTTATAAAATTAGTAACACTTGCAAGGATTAAGCACTGAATGATGCGATGTGTATATATATATATATATATACATATATATATATATATATATATATATATATATATATATAGACCGAGAATGACAATCACATTAAATCACATCTCACAAACTAGTTTTTAAATTATTACATAATTATTTCTACTTACATTTCAAATGTGGATGTTTTCACTGGTTCTTTCTCGCCGTCACAAATTTCTGCAATGGATTGCGTTGAAAGTAGCTCGTTCTGGTCGGCGGCTCCGAAAATTTCAAGTGTGGCCCCTGCAGAGGGATCGCCGACTTGAAACAAATGTGGGGAGCATTAGAGTTGTTATAACTGACTGGAAGTGTCCATGCTTGATGGTATAGCATGTTATTCACAGGTAGAAATAGCAACTTATGGCACGATCTGCTCGTGGGGCCCATTTTTATATGTGGTACGACACCCATTTGTACCCAGAGAGTAGAAAGCCAATCACAAGCTCGCTGACTTCCTGATTGAATATACAGTGGACGGTGCTTAGCCTTTTCTACGATAGTCAACTCTGCGCATGCTCAGGACGAGAGAGAGAGAGAGAGAGAGAGAGAGAGAGAGAGAGAGAGAGAGAGAAGTTTTCAGTGTGTATATATATATTTAAGGGAATTTTTCGAAACAGAAAAAAGCATTTCATAAGGGAAGAATGTTTTTTCAATAAACTTTAAAAAAGAGAGGTCTTCAGTGTATATATTTAAGAGAATTTCGGAAACAGCAAAAAGCATTTCATAAGACAAGGATGTTTTACAATAAATTTTAAGAGAGAAGTCTTAAGTGTATATATTTAAGGGAATTTCGGAAACAGCAAAAAGCATTTCATAAAGCAAGGTTTTTTCAATTAACTTTATTTAAGTTTTCCCTATGAAATATTATTTAACATTTAGGGATCCTAATATAAAAAGAATCAGCCTTTTATAATGTAGTAAATATTAATATAATTGATAGTGCGAGTATCTTTATATTAGTAGGCAACCTTTTGCATATGTTCAGAGAGTAAAACTATATTAATTTTATTTATTGAATTGTAGAAGATCCAAATAAATGAGTTATACCATCCTTTCCTTTCAACCTTTCAAAGGTGCCGTGCGATGAATCCTCATTTCACGAAGGTCAGCTTTGTCGCCCCTCCTCTCGAGTTGGCCTGGTGAAGTAGTGAGTTGGTTTCTTGTACTCTCCACCTCACATAGCCAAGTACGCCCGGCTCATCGGGGATTCTTCTGAGCCAGGCGTCTAATCTTCTTTTGAATATGTTCACTGCAACACCCCTCGTGTTTCTTGGGTCTTTGGGCAGCTGATTAAACAGTTTTGGTCCTCTCACAACAAAACTATTTTCTTTCGGGGTTAATGATGTTCCCTCTCTCACCTTTAATTTGGCAACACGACAGTCTTCCTTTTCTACTTTTCACTGTTGTTTGGGGAGTTACAGAGTTCAGAGTAAGATTAGAGACTAGTGTGTATCTCTCTCTTCTCCTTTGCAGTGAATATAGGTTTAGTTCCCGTAACCTTTCCCAGTAGTTTAGTTCTTTCCACCCCTTGATCTTAGCTGTGAAGTTTCTTTAAATCCATTCTAGCTGTCTAATGTCTTCTTTTTTATATGGGCATGTTAGGACCGAGCAGTATTCCAATTTGGATATGATCAGTGTTTTCAGTAGAGGAATCATTATATTCGTATCCCTTCGTTTGAAGGTTCCAGTATCTGCCCAGTTATTCTTTTTGCTCGGTTTACTGCTATATTATTTTGTGTTTCAAATTTCGCATCATCAGTCATTAAAACCTCTAAATCTTTTGCTCTAGAACTTCTCTGAATTTCCTGTCCATTTAGGGTATAATATTCCATGGATTTTGGGTCTTCTATTTTACGTAACTTAACAACTGAAATTTCTGTGTTAAACTTCATATTGTTGTCTTCCGTCCACTTGTACAGTAGATTCTGTTCATGTCTGTTTGTAGAGATCCTATATCTTCTGGGTTTCTTATTTTTCTACTGATCTTTGTGTCATCAGCAAAGGATGTTACTGTGCTGCCTCTGGTAAAGTCCTCATCTATGTCAGTTAGCATGATTATGAAGAGCAGTGGAGCTAATACTGTTCCTTGTGGTACTGAGCTGAGGACCTCTGATTCTGAAGACGATACTCCTTGTACTGTAATGACTTGCCGCGGCTCACTAAGGAAATTGCATATCCATTTCCCTACTTTTCCTGTTATTCGCATATACGTCAGTTTATGTATTATAATTCCATGGTCACACTTGTTAAACGCTTTGGCAAAGTTTGTGTATATTACATCATAGTTTTCATTACTTTCCACTGCATCAATAATGTTATTGTAGTGTTCCATTAGTTTTGCTAGGCATGATCTGCCCGACGGAAGCCCACGTTGGTTATCATTGAATTTTTTCTGAGTTTTCAAAAAGTCGTAGATTTTCTGTCTAACTATTTTTTCAAATATTTTCGTGAGATGAGATGTAAGCGACATTGACCTATAGTTTTTGGCCTCGTATCTATCTCCTCCTTTATATATTGGGACTATGTTCGCACTCTTCAGGATGCCCGATATTTCTCCCGTGTCTAGTGATCGTCTCCATATCCAATATAGAGGCTCAGCGATTGCATTCTTGCAGTTTTGCCATAAATTCCATTTTTTATAAATACGCTTAGGAAACGATATTTATTGTGCATGCCCTCTAAAACTATAATAATTTAGAATATTCTAAGTATTATAATTGTTTTATTTTAAAAATGCTGAATTTTAGAGTTTGAGAGAATTTAGTGTAAAATAAATGATGAATTATGTCTGGTACTGCGCTTGTTCGATGCCTTCTGAAATGTAATTTTATTAAAGTCCACAGAGGAGATGGTCTGTGTTCGATTCTTGAAAAACAACCCACCTTTATGAAACGCTGTTTATTCCCTATGCTTAAATTGATTTATAAATGAGTACTGGAGGTTTTTGGCAACTTTTGTAATAAATGTCATATTTATTGGGTACTCCATACTAAATCTATAATAATTTTGAATATTCTAAGTTTTATAATTGTTTTAGTTTAAATGCTGAATTTTATAGTTTGGGAGAATTTAATGTAAAATAAAACAAGTCTGGTATTGCGTTAGTTCGAATTATTCTTAGACAAAATTGTGCAAATAGAATTAATTCAATGCATATCACAATCTGGCATCTAATCTTAAAACATGATGGACTAAAATGCGAAAAATAATTGGGTAAAAGAGGAAAAATGAATAAATTACCTCTAATTTAATTTCTATTTTGTTTTGAAAATCATAGTAATGCTTTTTATTTTATAGTTTAAAGATAAATTTGTATATTAAGGTGAAAATTTGTTTTTGTATTAAACCTAGTTTATCATATTCGATTTTTTGTTTAAAAGATCGCTCACCAAGCATCAAATTGGCCTCGTGGTGGCTTTCCACCATGAGAAGCTCAATAGTAGCGTTGCCATTTTTTTGAGACCTTCTCGGTCTATCCCATGGCACTATAAACGTATTTATTTATGCTTAATAGCTTTTTCTATTAATTGGGTCATATTTAGAGACCTTGTTGGTCTACCAGGAGCTGGTAAGAAAAAGCCGTGGGTGATGCGGCTTTGGTCAGGTGTTGGTAAGTAATGCCGTAGGTACGGCGGCTGTGTAATATTGTGTTACTGCTATGTTACATGGTGTTGATGGGATGAGCTCCTAAAAGTCTATACCTAGACGATTGGTGGTTGTGGTGATGGTTGTGGGGAGGTATTCTTTTTGTGTGGTAGTTATTCGGCATGCTCGTGTATATTTTGCTATTGGGACTACATGCATCTGTTTATATACGTGTGTGTGTGTGTGTGTAATAATAGGGGATCTTTGGGCGTATATATAGTCGGGGGTGTATGTGCGTTTGTGTGCGCTTTTAATTCGCTCGAAGGAGGTTATTAATATATGCACGTCATTTATGCCTTTTAAGTTTTCTAAGCCAACTGCCAACTGGCTGCTTAAGCCAACTGGCGGACTTCGAGTTCTAAGCCAGATGATGCTACTCTGAGCTCCTATTATGCGTGTCTCGCAGAAGTAGGATGCTCTCTCTCTCTCTCTCTCTCTCTCTCTCTCTCTCTCTCTCTCTCTCTCTCTCTCTCTCTGTCTCTCTTACCTTCCTAAGCTAGGAAACCCCTTTGGGGGGTCAGGCCGTCCCAACTTCTCCCCCAAAGTCTCTTCTCTCTCCCTTAGGTTAGGTGAACTCCCCCAGCTTGTTGTAGCTGGAGAGATTCCCCCCAGTTTTTTGTACCCTGGGGGGTGGCACCTTGCACCAAGGGGGGTGGAGGGTGGCACTCATTTGATCAATATGCAATTGCACTCTATCCTTTTGCGGTTGTACTACTCACACGACCGATTGACAGATCTGGGAACCATTGTAATTGAAAGCCAGTTAGCCCGTACTTTAAATTTCTTCAGACTCATTTACTACTTTGCTAGAGAAAAGGCAAAGAAAGTAAACTTCTAATTATGAAAATCTTGTAGTAAACAATTAATTGTCGTGCCTGCATGGACTGGTACTGCATTTGTAAATTGTATGGTGATAGAGTTAATATAATTGATTCGAAAAATAAATGGTCATTTTCCTCTGAGTTGTTATTTATACTGATATTTTGAATAGTGACTTGTACATATAATCAGTTTGCTTGTTATGTACAAAAAACATTCATAATAAAATACTGAGTAAACAGGGGGGCCCAGATACCAATCCTTTCCGGGCCCGTGGTAGCTCTCGGCGCCCCTGCCTGAGGATGTTCTGATTTTCCTTGACTGAAGTTTAAAAATATGTGATGTGTTTTTGTTATATTCAGTAATATATGTTTTTTCAATATTTTTAAAGGTTCCTTTTTTGTAAGTCATGATGCAACATTATGTCTGACATGGTAAATCTCTAAAACCGTTCAGAAGTAAATCGCAGGCAAAACATGTGCTGACTTGAAGGTTTATTAAAAGTGGGGACAAAATGTGTGAAGACATGCGTTTTAATTTTCATTGCAATTTTTAAATATATACATGGATATACAATAGGGTGTAACATGCTCATTGAAGCGCGAATTTCAAGATTGGCAGTATGTATTCCTATGTAAAATTAAATTTTAGGAGGGGTTTGTTTTCTTGAACGTTTGCTAAAAATCACGTTTAAGTGTTCAAATTTCCACTTTTTCGTTTTCTGGTTATGTGCAGAACAGCTCTGCAGGACACACACTGTAGTACAAATGTAACAGACCGGTTTCTTACCAAACAAAACCATTGTAACAGCTGTTATAGGCTACTCGAGTTTCACTGCGATAATTTTCTATGTTTCAGATACAAAGCTTGATGAAGATTGTGTAGCCACCATGGCTAAGCAAGGACGAAAGACCAGAAAAAGTTCTGGTTCAAAGCTGAGTGATCTGGTGGGTCCAGGCAAGCAGTTATTTTCCGCAGAAGTTCCAACCTGGAGAGCTGTGTTTCAGAGAGGAGTCCTCCTCCAGGAAGAGAAGCTGCTTCTGGATGATATGAAGAGAGCTCAGTACCCTCTGCAAGATTTGGCTAAGGACTTGGCATCACTGGTACTGGCACAGTGACGCACAAGCAATGCCAAGAGAGATCCATTGCCAGGAAGATTCTTGTCAGGTGGAATGAAATGATTGACCTAGTGAATGGCAGAGTGAAGGCTGCAAAGAGAGAGGAGAATATCTGAACTTGATACATTGTTTGACATAACAACCTGCAGACATGATATCACTTTCTATGGAACTGAAGCCTCTGGCTGCCCTGGCTGTGCTGCTAGAGTTCATGTCAACTGTGACTGTCCTCTGCCTCAGAAGATTCCAAAGCTAGAGCTAGAGTGGCTCCATTACCAAAGGATCAAAACCTCAGAAGTTTCTGGCTTCCGGATGGCATCTGTTGATGTGAAGGAAACAGTGAAGCAGGTGAAGGCTGCTAAGAGGAAGGGGGGGAAGAAAGAAGGCAGCTGAGGAGAGAAACAGAAAAGAGGAAGAAGAAAAGGAGCTACTGCTTAGAGCTGATGATGGTGATAATGATGAAGATGAGGTGACTTCCTTGCAAGAGTCTCCAGGCAGAGCAGCTCCTACTGCTGACACAGATTTTTCCAGTACTGCACCAGGCACAAGCTCCAGTGTCAACACTGGCAAAGTCTCCACCTCTACCAGGAGGAACTACATGGATATCTCAAGGCCTGCTGCGGCTGCAGTCAGGTTCAAGGCGGCAAACACTCCTGCAGCAACCATTGCAACTGGTTTCTTGCAAGATCTCATCAAAGCTGACCATCTATCTGCTGATAAGGCATATCTAGCTGTTGACATGATGAAGCTGTGGAGGGGCAAGGAGTCTGTAATAGGTGCCTCGGTGGAGGCCCTGGAGAAAAGGACAGAGGGAGAGGAGATCAAGGGAATTTTCTTTGATGGAAAACAAGATAAGAAGACAAAGATCATGAGGTACAATGAAGAAACTGGCCACTTCCATCCTGATATTACACCTGAAGAGCACTATAGTGTTACCTGGGAACCTGAGGGGAAGTACCTCTTCCATTGTACACCAGAAGAACCTGAAGGAAATGAGAAACCTGCACTGAAGATAGCTCAGGCTCTGTTTGAGTGGATTAGCGCTCATAGTGCTAAAGATACTATTGTGGTCCTTGGTGGTGACTCCACCAACATAAACAGGACCTAATGGAAGAGCCACCACTCACTTGGCGAGACTGCTAGGTCACAAGTGTCACTGGCTGATATGCCAGTTGCATATTAATGAACTCAGCCTCAGGCACATGATCATCAAGCTTGATCCACACCACGCACAAGTCTTGGTTCAGTGGCCCAATATGAAAACTTTTGGAGAAGATCGATGACATACCTGTCAACTTTAGCTTCAAAGCTCTGCCAGGAGAAGATATAATTGAACTGCCAGAAGACATTGTACAGAACCTTAGCACTGACCAGAAGAACTGCTACCTATTGATCAAAGCTCTCAAGACAGGAGATTTGAGCAAGGAAGTTGCTGGTCTGAAGTGTGGCCCACTGAATCAGTCACGCTGGCTGACTACAGGTGAGGCTCTGTTGATGCTGTGGATGAGGCAGCATGGTCTGAAGGGAAAGGTGTTGAAGAAGATGGAGGTGCTGCTACAATTGTGCCTGGATTTCTACTTCAAGATGTATTTTAAGATCAAGGTGAAGCACCACATGAGGTATGGACCTCATCATATTGTGACCGCTCTGGGACTGCTGAGAAGCCAGACCTCTGAAGTCAGGAACATAATCACTCATGTGATAGTTCGTGGAGCATATCATGTTCACAGTGAGAACCTCATTGCCTCTCTCCTGTGCAGTGAGGATGAGGAGGACAGGGCATAGGGGGGTTGAGATGATCAAGAAGATCAGAGGTAAGTCTGAGTATGGAGACATGAGTCTGAGAACTCATAGAAACCCTAAATTGAATTTTGATGCCACTTCTCCAATTACTCTAATTAATTGGGATAAGGAGAAACTGTATGATCAACTCTTCACTTGTATGATGTCAAGAGGAGAAGTTGAGGAGCTTCTCAGGTCTCCGCTTGAAGTTGAGAACTTCTCAGTTCACACTCAAAGCTGTGAAAGAGCAGTCCAGGAAGTTTCAGCTGCAGCTCATGCAGTGTATGGGCAAGAGAGAAGAGATGGTTCTGTTCCTGTTAGGATCGATCACAGAGAATTGTTGCCAGTTTTCAAGTCAAAGCAAGACATTATGAACAAGTTTTAGATCTCTACAAGACCTGCTAGACAAATGAAGATGCTTTCAGAAGAAAAAATCTCAAAACATTCAGTTGACCAGCATATTATTACAAGCTGGGGGTGGAGGAGGGACTTATACAAATATTAAAAAAGAATTGCAATTGCAAAAAAAAGGTTGAACATCACAGCAGCTTGCGGAAAGGTGAGGGCAGCTGCCATCACATTCAGTGATGCCGAAAAGAAAATAAATAAAAATTGGTGGAGGCGTTTCTAAAAAAAAGAAAATGCAAGACCAAGAAAGAAGAACAAAAAGATTCTGCCTGATGAAGAGAACAGCCGCGAAATGTGGTGTATAGAAAGGAGACTAAAAATCATACAATTCCTTAGTTTTGGGTGATTTTGGGTGATTTTGGTTATTTTAGGGGTTATGAACCACTTTAGCTGATCTTAAATGGGTCCAAGCCTGCCCCTAGAAATGCTTAAGGGTGGATGTAAACAATATGGAACATATGGAGGTCATTTGAGGCTACCAAGTCTTTGAAATTGGCCAAAAATCCCATTTTTCGACAAAAAAGTGCGATTTTGAACACTTAAATGCGATTTTTCGCAAAAGTTGCAGAAGACGAACCCCTCTTAAAATTCAATTTTACATAGGAATACATACTGCCAATCTTGAAATTCCAAGCTTTTCAATATTCGATAATCGACCTGAGCATGATACACCTAATATACAGGATGTTATGAAATTATGTTTTATGAAATGAAATGAAAATGAAAAGGTTTACCTGCAGACTATAGTCCATATGACAAATATTATTAATACAATGACAGTTCATATACTAAGGATAGAAATATATACAATTGACTAGAAATAATACTGCACTGTCGAAGTTAAGTGGAGCTACAGACAGACGTTTTCGTACCAAGAAGTCCATAGCTTAGAGGATAAATGGCAGGACTCATGGATAGCTTGGATGATCGGGTTGGTTGATTTTTTAATTCTTTGCATTAGACTGTGTTGAGCACGTCTTGTTACCTCCGGGAAGCTCGGGACATTGCGGGTAGCAAACATTTGCGAAGCTGAGCATCTCGGGGTAATTTATGTAAGAGTCTAAAAGACCTGTTGTACAGCAAATTTAGGGTTCTGCCAGAACCTTTTTTATAATTCACCCAGAGTTGCTGACCGTATATATTACTGCAGAAAGTACGAAAGAGTGTGTCTTTAGCTTCACTTGTACAGAAACGAAAGTTCCTTATGGTCATATTCGCTTTAGCACACAGGCTTCGAGATTGTTTTCTTATATCCGAGTCATCACTCAAGGAGCTGGTAATAGTTTGACCCAAATACTTAAACTCTTGTACTTCCTCAATTACTTCACCATTCATTTTAAACCTTATATCAGCTGGCTGATTACAGCTTTTAGGATGAAATTGCATAACCTTAGTTTTTGTAACATTAAAAAGAATATCATGTTTCTGCGAATACACTTCGCAGACTTTTAGTAGCCGATCCAGACCTTTAACAGAGGGACTTATTAACACCATATCATCGGCATAAACTAAGTTATTTATCCTTGTGTTATCTATACAACATCCACTGTTGCCTCATTAAGTGAAGCAATTAATCCGTCAATATACACATTAAACAGCATAGGGGAGAGCAAGGAGCCTTGTCTCACCCCGCAAGAGGAGCCAAAACACTCGGATAGTACATTGCCCCACCTAACAGTGAAAGATTGGTGGGAATACCAAAATTTCAATAAATTTAATATGTACATGGGAACCTTCCTGTCTTCTAGTTTTGCAAATAAAATATTGTGGTTCACCCTATCATATGCCTTACTTATATCAAGGAAACAGCTATAAATGGTTGAATTACTGTCAATGTATTTAGATATTGTTTCTTTAAGTACATAGATACACAGGTCAGTTGAGTGGGACCTTTTAAAGCCAAACTGATTAGGAGATGTCCATAGGAAATCATTTAATCGGAGTAACAAGAGTTTTTCTAGTAGTTTCGAGAAGCAGGAAGCGACAGCAATAGGCCTGTAATTATTGCTGGACAGAATGTCTCCGTACTTATTTTTGACCAGGGGCAAGATATATACCCTCATGAACTCTGCAGGGATATAGCTATGAGCAAGCATGGCTGATAGGAGCAATGATATATGCAGACATACTACGTCATTTGCATATTTTAAGTGCTCATTCGATAAGTCATCTACCCCTGACGCAGAACCAGTCTTTAACTCTTTAATTAACCTCTTTACTTCAGAAAATGATATCAAAATATTTTCCCTTGTCCCTCCCACAATCGTTTCGCTGCAATCTATCTTAAGATTATCCCTACTCACACTATTAAGAATGTTAGAGTAGTGGTTTTTCCACAGCTTTGCAATTTCATCCTCCCCCGACACCCCATCGATTGTCGGAGGGAGGACATTTTTGACACCCGTTTGATTCTTAACAAATTTCCAAAATTTGTTATTATCGTTATTTATGCGAGCTTCACAGGCTTTTGATGCTCGAATAGACTCTTCTTCCTGTTTACATCGCCTTATGGCCGCCTTATACTGACCCCGACTTCTACACATATTCATGTATACTGGTCCTAATCTGGGTCTACCATGAAAGCACCACAAATCATAGGCGTCTTTCGATTCCCTCTTCAGGGGGGCAATAAAATCATTCCATCCAGGAATAACCTTAGTATGATAGTTGTAAGATTTAATCAGGGGCTTCCTGCTTCTCTTAACAGGGATATTATCTTACTATAATACCTATCTATGAGTTTACAGTGAGAATCATTTGAGCAAGGATTATTACAGGCAAGGTGCAAAATTTCTAAATTATTAAAGAGGTGACATGTTCTGTCTTTGTATTCTATTCTCTGCTGCATATTAACATTGGACCAATCGACGCGATTATTCTTACCTATTGAGTTCTTGTTAAGTCGTGTTGCGCATAAATTGGTAACGTTAATTAATATTTCTAATGGTCTATGATCAGAAAGAAGGAAATCATGCAGAATATGAACTCTAACAATTCGATCTTTTATTACTAGAGAGACAATGATCAATCCACCTGGTGGTACCACTCACATCACTAACGTATGTAAAATTACCACTGGCTACCCCTAATACATCTACATCACTTATACTTAAGTTGGCCGACTCGCACATGTTACCCAATCCTCCAAAGAATTCCGAGTTCAGATGTGCGTTAAAGTCCCCCATTATTATCCAGTGAGAATATTTGTGGTTATCTGATAATGACTCAATTTTGTACAGCAAATCAATGTATTCATCTAGATTACTCTCGTTGTTGTATGGTAAATAGCAGTTTACAATTAATATGCAATCATTGTTCACTTGTAATTCAATGCCTAACAACCTTACATTATCGCTTGTTAAATTTTTATATGTTCTGACAAACTTTTCCTTAATAAGAAAGCAACACCACCAAAAGGCCTACCGTACATTAATTCATCTGACAAGTCTACTGCTGATGACGCATGGTACATAAAGTCATCATGGATGGTAGAGAGGAATTTTAGCTCTTGTTTAGGTAGCACTGTCGCAGATTTTATGAACATCTACAGTTGAATTCCTCACTGACCTTACATTAATGAGACTATTTTCAACAAGTTATCCGCCATGACTGATGATTTATTATTAGTAAGATTATTATTATTATACACAGTACAACTTTCAGGCATTAGCGTTAGGGAGCCTATTATTATTATTATTATTATTATTATTATTATTTTGCCTGTTATCAAATCTCCTGGAAAAGTGAATTAATTCCTTAACAATAATACCGTCTGGCCATTGACTCATATTATACGGGTTGAAATGCGCATTTACACCTTTAATTATTACTTTAAAAGAGTTATAATACGGAGATTTCGTGTTTAGTTTATTAACTATCACTATACTGTGTTCACCAATGATTTCTTCTATCATGTGTCGAATATCGCTTGCCTTCGAGAGCTGAATTCGCGACACAAATAGGGTGAGATTCTCCATCGGTGGCCTCGCCGCGGAGACCGGTTGAGGAGACCTTTGGGACGGGCGCCTATTAACAGTTGCCCACCCGTCCTGCTCCCTCGATCTCCCTGAGGCAGGGTTCGCCTGCCTGGGGGATGGGTGGCACAACCTTTGGGGGATAGGAGGCCCCTCCCTTACTCTGTGGCTTGGTGAGGGTCTGTTAGCGGTGTTTATACCCTGACGGCCGCGCGTGCCTCTCCTTCTTCGGTGGGAGGGGGGAGAACTGCGCACCGAGCGAGGCGTAATCGAACACCTCTCCTCTGCATTGGGAGGCAGGGAAGAGGGCAATGATGCCTCGACTCTCGGCATTGGACCGTCCCTGTTCCTCATTGTGAGATCGGGAGCAGGGTCCTTTCCTGAACGAGGGGGGTTGACCGCTACCCCTGCATGCTGCGTTTCCACCCCACCTTCAGGGGGGAGTTGGAGGCGGGGATTTCGTTTCCCTCGCTGCCCGACGCGCTTCTTGGAGATCTGGCTTGCTGAACTACTTCCGAGTAAGGCTTTGGGAGGAGCGTCTCTTTCAACGCATCTAACTCTGACCGGAACTGTTCTATCGAAATCGCGTTTTTCTGATTTGACACCACGTGTTGGTGTTTCAGTTCAACTATCGACTTTTGTACCTCATTATACTGTTTGAGGAGCACCGAGACGTTTACGTCACCCATAGAGATTACCGGTATTCTATGGAAGTTAGTAACGTAAAAGGTAATATTATTCTCATTATCCCGGAGGGTCGACACTTTATTTATAATGTCTTTCAGGGTATTCTCGTTTTTAGAATTACCTCTACGAGTTGGGAGGGAAGCACCGAACAGGGTGTTTAATTGTACCCTCGCATGTTCTATTTCTTCTGAATCATAAAAATCATGACAGACAGATACAAGAAGGTCTGACCTAATATGATCTACTTTGTCGAATATGAAACATAACAGAGGATTTTCTACAAGATTTACAGCAGACGACCCCATTGTATCTGTAACGGCTTGCGGGGGAGCGTAGCTGGTGGGGGCTGGTTGGGGGTGGCGATGGGGGGAACGCCGAAAGGGGTCCCACTTTTTCGTCCCTTTAAATCATGCTCGGGATACCAACGGTTCGATGTTCAGGCATCTTTTCACATTAATTATGTAACTTCTATGACACAAAAAGTATACACGCGGAGTCACTGTACGATTATACCGTAATGAAACATACATTTCCCGCGATCACCGTCAAAACTTTTACTATTAAACGGAAATTCGCAGTGTATATGATGGGGGTAGGGCGGGAGAGGGGAACGGATGGGGATGCTAAAAGGAGTGCCCACTCCTTGTCCCTTTAAAACATGTAAGCGTGTAAGTTTGTAAATATATCTAAAGTAATAAAACCTATTTATTTGCTTGGTCTTTCATTTAAGATTTCAGAGCCTTTCCCTGGCCTTTTGAAAATATTTTGAACCGTTTATGTAGTTAAAATTCACTCGTTCATTCGTTCGTTATTCGTTCGTAATTTTAAAGGGCTCGCTCGTTCGTTCGTATGCCCGCTATTTCAAGGTCACTGTTTACCCTCCTCATAGGTCCAAGAAGGTAGTGCCGGATGTCGTTAGAAAATTTTGAGGATATATTATATGTATTATTATTAATTAAGTATTGTGGACCATCTAATAAGATTGTAACTGGGTAATCTTGGCACATTTACAAATTTTATTGTATAGGTAACATACCGGTTCACTGACTTTAAACCCTGTTAATTTGATAGTAAGACGGAGCACAAAACTGAGAAAGCGTCACTGGCATGGCGTATATAGATAAATTAGTATACACATTCAGGACGTCAACGTGAACAAAAAAGTTCCGATGAACATAAATCCGCAATCGCTTCGTTTCCGACATACATTGTTTTTTGGCTGAGGACAATCCACTTAAAATGAAAGTCATTAAAGTTTATCAAAGTTTATTTACAGCAAAATGCTCAAAATGGTTTCCCTGCATCAGAGTACATGCATGGGCGGCATGGTCCTGTCGCTTGACCACCCAGGTCTCTGGACCTAAATGCAATTGACTTTTTCTTGTGGGGTTATTTAAAAAAAATCTTGTATAAGCAAGAGACGTTCATAACATAGATGAATTGTGGCAACGTGTTCAAAATTGTTCAGAAACAATACGCAACCACGTAGGTGTTTTCGAACGTATGCGGCAAAATTTTCAACGACGCGTTGAAGCATGTACTCTGATGCAATGAAACTATTTTGAGCACTTCCTCTAAATAAACTTTGATAAACTTTAATGACTTTCATTATAATTGGATCGTCCTTGGCAAAAAAGCAATGTATCTCGGAAACAAAGCGACTGCGGATTTATGTTCATAGGAACTTTTTTGTTCACTTTCACGTCTTAAATATGTATACTAATTTATGAAACATAATTTGATAACACCCTGTATGTGTGTGTGTGTGTGTGTGTATATATATATATATATATATATACTATATATATATATATATATATATATATATATATATATATATATATATATATATATATATATATATATATATATATATACAGTATATATTTTGTTGAATTTTGTGATAAAATAACAATTTTACTCATTGTATTTAATTTTGAAATAACATTTAAATAACAGAATTTTAGGCCTCTATAGAAATTAGAGAAACTAAAAGTTTTAACTGCAAACTGGGAAATTCATTCCAAATTCTTGTTGCTCACGTAGAAATAAGTTCATCCCATACGTTAGCTATCGTCTTTCCGAATGTTTCCTGTTTTGAAATGATAATTTGAGACTTTGAACATAATTGGACATTATTAAGCCTTGCAATGAAATTTATTGGACGATTTTACCAATAAAAATTGTAGAAAGTCAAGAGATTTATGATACAAAAAATCAGCTTAAAGAGACACCTTAGAAGCGGATGAAACATTGGCAAACATTAAAAAAAATCGTCCACAATATATATATATATATATATATATATGTATATATATATATATATATACATGTAGAGTATACAGTATATACAGGGATCATGTCAAGAATAGCGAACCCAACACCTGCAGGGTTCGCTATTCTTGACAAGGGAATTTTTGGGTTCGCTATTCTTGACATGGTAAAATTGGGTTCGCTATTCTTGACATGGGAAGTCCTCAAGGACGTTTTCATAACTTCAGACAGTAGGTTTATGTTTCCCAATTTTAAGTAATTAGTTAAGGACGTATTAAATGCTTTTATATTAATCTTTTTTTATTTAACCAAACTAGCACGACTTAACCTAACCAATCGTCAATGCCGTACAGTATAAAGAATCCTCTTCTCTTAATATATAAGAATAAATAAATAAAAAAAAATTCATTGTTTTTTATTTATTTTTTTAGGTTAATTGTACGCCCTTGACGATTGGTTAGGTTAAGTCGTGATAGTTTGGTTAATCTTTGCTACCCGCGACCCGCACGAAGGGCGGGTCTTAGGCTAGTTGTAACATAAGAGAAATTGTAATATTTTAATATTTATTATATAAACAAATTTATAAATGCAAATAAATAAAATAAGTATTTTTACAATAATAGGACTACCAATCTCAATAGAGACTACGTTAGCTTATGTGGAAGAACCCAAACAATTCTTAAATCATTAATGCCTTACCCTTCAAAATGGATAGATCTACATTTACAGAAGTTGTGCAGCCATTACTTGGGGAAGAAACTTTACCAGTGATTAACTGGATGAAGCAAAATTCACTTATTCGACGCGAGATAAAATGTGAATCGTTTTCTATATTGATGAATTGGACAAAGTGCAGTGCCTCTCTAGACGGTTATGTGTGGAAGTGCCAAGTGAAAGCTTGTTGTAAATACAAACGAAATTTATCAATAAGAAAAGATTCATTTTTTGCTAATTCAAAAGTTAAACTTCAGCAGTGGATACATGTCATATATTGTTGGTGCAATGAAATGAGTGAACAGGAAACTTCTCGAATTGTAAATAAGTCTCGCCAGACCATAGTGGATTTCTACAACTTTTTCAGAGAGGTGTGTACATGACATTTTGAGCTTAATCCTATACAACTTGGCGGACCTGGGGTAATTGTTCAAATTGATGAATCGTGTTTTTCCTATAAACCAAAACACCATCGAGGGCGGGGCCCTAGAAGTCAAGTTTGGGTGTTTGGCCTAGTAGATACTAGTTATTCACCAGCAGTTGGGTATATGGAAGTAGTTGAACACAGAGACCAAGAAACACTTTTGGCAATAATCGAAAAAGTGGTGAGAGATGGATCAATTATTATCCATAGTGATGAATGGCGAGCCTACAGAAATCTGGCCAATAATCCAAATTACCAGCACAGAACCGTCAACCACTCTTTGCACTTCGTTAATCCACAGACAGGCGTTCATACACAACATATTGAATCGTATTGGGGAAGACATAAGGCTAAAATTAACAACATGCGAGGATGCAAACGCGAATTTCTTCCAGGTTATTTACAACAGTTCATGTGGATGGAAAGAAATAAAGTAAACAGGTTAATTAATTTCTGTAACGCAATTGCCACTCAATTTCCTTTTTAATAAATTAGTATACGGTTCATTTTCATTTCAGTAAATTGTTTTATTTATTCTTTCATCAATAAAGTGAAGATTACATATGTTTAACTTTTTCCTTTACATGATATTTATATTGGGTTTGCTATTCTTGACATGGAAACTTTTGGGTTCGCTATTCTTGACAAGGGAATTTTTGGGTTCGCTATTCTTGACATGGTAAAATTGGGTTCGCTATTCTTGACATGATCCATATAGAGTATATATATATATATATATATATATATATATATATATATATATACACACACACACACACACATGTACAGTATATATATATATACAGTATAGATACAGTGTATATATATATATATATATATATATAAACTCTCATCAGTTCCGCACCAGTTACAATCATATATATTGCAAAGGTCAAGTTTAACGTGGGATCCGACTTCTCCTGACCCCCTCCCTGCCAAGGAGTATTCAGAGGAAACACCTTCATCACTGAAATTTGAAATCACAAAATTCGAATCCCGGATTCGAACCCGTTACCTACAGATTAGCAACCAGGTATCTTAACCACTGTGTGTGTGTGTGTGTGTGTGTGTGTGTGTGTAAATAGATTCCATAAAACTGTAAGTGTTGTTTTGAAGTAAAAACGCAGGAATTCTTTTAGTGGATATATGTTAACAAAATAAAACTAAAGATGCGAACGTGAAAAATATTAATAAATTGGATGTGTGCAAAAACAATTCTATAATTTGTCATATTACATAAATATGTTATCAGATTTTGAGGAGAAAACAATAAGTGATACAGAACTGTATACATGGTGAGTCAAAAGTCTTGAAACATAGGAACTATGCTTTCCAATGCAAATATACATATATATTTGCATTGAAAAGCATAGTTCGTATGTTTCCAGACTTTTGACTCACCCTGAAGAGAAAGTCCAGAGTATTTATGCCGAAATGTTGAGACTTGTAATAAATATTTATTTTTCTTTTATGGGATATATTTATTTTACTATAAATACATTTAATAAATACTAAAAGTTCATTAAATTATAAAAATTTGTGAAAGACGGCTATTTCAAACGACCTTTATAGAAATTCTATTCTCCCAAATTATAAGTGAAAGAACTAAAATAAGGAAAAGAAGTATGAGCAAACAAGAGAATAAAATAGAAGACGCCTCGAACGTAATGTACATTTCGAACCGTTTGCATTTGCATACATTAAAACTTTATTAGTATAAAGTTTATAATGAGAGGAAAAACTGTTGAATAAACTATGTTCGTAAGTTTGAAGCTAATGGCACCATTTAATATTAATGTAATGCAAAGTGCCTCTAAGTCTATAATTATAAGAGTCTTAATTTAGTTTTGTTGCTCCCTTACCCTTTCCGGTTGCAGCCAAGTTTGATAAGTTGTAAAAGGGTTTTTGACTCTTAGAACACGTCCCCTGAGTTATTTTACTTATAAAATTTAATGCCACAATAAATAACATCTTTTTGAAGTGACCTAAAGTTTAACCTCTATTTAGTAATTAAGAACAAAAGTTGGGGAATTTTTTCGAAGGAAAGGACAAGATAAAATGCATTTTTTTATAATATTTAGTAACAAATAAAAATTGTTAATGAAATTATTAAGACTTTTCTTATTATTAATTAATATACCATTCAAAATTAGTACAAAATTATTTGTTATACAGACACGCAAAATGTCAGATTTATCAAATGCAGCTTATAAAATTGCGCGTTTCCAAAACTCGCTTTGAAATTGCGTGCTCAATTTTTTTCAAATTTTAAAAGATTTATTTAAAAGAATAAAAATTACACTTAACATACAGTATATTCACTTCATAATTCTCTGCAACGAAGGTGAAGAGTCTCTTCTTATTCTCACATGAATAACCAAAAATTCTTATATGACATATCTATATACACATCCATATAAAACATATATACATCTATATACAACATGCTAGCCCATGCTGGGCACCCATTATCTCAAACACACACATAAACACCTTACAGACAATACAAAACAACGCACTTCGTATCATTACAGGATGCACTCAAACAACACCAATAGAACACCTGCACACAGAAACAAAAATACTGAAAGTTAGGGAACATTTAGACATGAGGGGAACACAATTCATGGCAGCAGCGACAACTAACCCACAACACCCTTGCCACTACATGTACAATCACGCACCGACACCTCGCACCATTAAGGTAACACCAGAGAGACATTATAACCAAATACTCCATTCCATACCACGCCCCACAGACAACACACAGTACAGAAAACACATACACACACACCTAACCCACAAAGCACTGACATGACTCGGTCCGAATGCGGTCCTAGGTGCGAAGCCGCCACCCACTAACAGGTCAGAGATCAGCCTGAGCAGATCGGATCGAGTTAACTTAGCACGATTCCGATGTGGACATCACGCCAACTTACTAACATATAAACACAGACTAGACAACTCCATAGACGACACCTGCCACCTGTGCCACGACACACCACAAACAATTGAACACATTATGACAGACTGTACCGCTCTAGCACAACAACAAACACAACACAACATCACTAGTGCGCTGAACCTCTGGTCCACTCCGAAGAGGGCGATCGGTTACCTGCGTGCCGCCGGCTTCCTCGATCAGGGTGGGCTGATCGGCTAAACAACAACAACAACAGGGGTAGATGACCTATTGAATGAGCGCTTAAACTATGCGAATGACGTAGTATGTCTGCATATATCATTGCTCTTATCAGTCATGCTTGTTCATAGCTATATCCCTGCAGAGTTCATGAGGGTATATATCTTGCCCCTGGTCAAAAAAAAGTATGGAGACATTCTGTCCAGCAATAATTGCAGGCCTATTGCTATCGCTTCCTGCTTCTCGAAACTACTAGGAAAACTCTTGTTATTCCGATTAAGTGATTACCTATGGACATCTAATCAGTTTGGTTTTAAAAGGTCCCACTGAACTGACCTGCGTATCTATGTACTTAAAGAAACAATTTCTAAATACATTGATAGTAATTCAACTATTTATAGCTGTTTCCTAGATATAAGTAAGGCAAATGAACCACAATATTTTATTTAAAAAAACTAGAAGACAGGAAGGTTCCCATGTACATATTAAATTTATTGAAATTTTGGTATTCCCACCAATCTTTTACCGTTAGGTGGGGCAATGTACTATCCGAATGTTTTGGCTCCTCTTGCTACCCACAATGTCCCGAGCTTCTCGGAGGTAACAAGACGTGCTCAATACAGTCTAATGCAAAGAATTAAAAAATCAACCAACCCGATAATCCAAGCTATCCATGAGTCCTGCCGTTTATCCTCTAATCTAAGCTATGGAATTCTTGGTACGAAAACGTATGTCTTTAGCTCCACATAACTCCAACATTACTGTATTATTTCTGATTAACTGTGTATATATTTTTATCCTTAGTATGTGAACTGTCATTGTATTAATAATATTTGTCATATGGACTATACAGTGCGTTCGCACTTATTAAGCAGATTACATTTTCTCCAATGTTTTCAAAAGATTTCCCCGATTTCAATGGAATTTGTAGCACATAATCAATATATATAGCAGCATTGATGGTATTCATTTCGATAAATTATTTTGATAATTAAAATAATTATCTCATTTTATTGAAAAATATGTAAAATATTGTGTTCCGAATTATTAAGCAAGTATTCTGTTTACGGATCTAAATGGTGAAAATGGGTAAGAAAAGGATTTAACATTAACTGAGAAAAGAAAAATAGTCAAGTTACTCGCTGAAAATATAAAATCTATTGAAATTGCGAAGCAGTTTGGCAGAGCTTATCGAACTGTAAACAAGTTTGTAGCGAGGGTACCAAACTGAGGCAGCGAAGTGACAAAGGAGCTATAAGAAAAGTGACAAGGCAGCAGATATCTGTAATCAAGCGCAAATTGCAAAGCATCCATTGTCCTCAAGTAAAGAGGTTTTTGAGCAGGCTGGCATACACAATGTACCAAGAACATCTCGATGTGGAATCCTCCAAACAATTCGTGTAAACCTACGATTCAGTCACCATTAACACCCAGGTACAAGAAGCAGCGTGTTGAATTAGCACGTCAGTACATGAAAACAGATTTTAATACTGTATTGTTCACCGATGAACCAGCCATTATAATGTATGGGACAGTAAAGTGGCGTGCAGTCAGGTAAGCGGGGCATGCACCGCCTACCCAGTTAAAGGTCAAATTACAAAAAGTCAGTATATTACTACAGTAATCGAAAACTAATATAACGTTATGATGTTTGTATAATATATATTTGCAGCTACCGCTTACCCTGTGGACACACACACCCCACGCCAATGGGTCACTATGGGTATACGCATATAGGTATATGCAGAATAAAACCCCCAGTCTGTTACGTTTCTAAAGAGGAAACCCCAATAATAAAAGATACATTCATTATAAAAACGGCCAAATAAAAATAGGGACTTTTTGGGGGACGCCATATATATTTCTATCTCTTATACCCCATTTAATATATGTATTTATTGACTTAAAAGTTTTATTTGAAACTCAAACCAAATTCTGTTTGAAAACTTTTCGTTTGTTTCCGAAAAAAAATCTCTTTTTGTCTATTGACACGAAAAGGAACTTTAGAAATGTGCTCCCAACTTCACAAAAATAAATACTGTGTATACATTATACACACATAAATAGACATATAAATAAATAAATAAATAAACGAACGAATAATTATTGATATAAAACTAGATTTGAAAGCTTAATACGACAAGTTTTCACTTAATGTAATTGTATAGTTTCTGAAACAAATTCGCCTAGAAAAAATTTCTGTAAATCGCCAATAAATTACTAATCACTAATCATTTGGTTTTAGTTTTGAAATCTTATTACGGCCACCAACTTTTTTCGAAGTTTCATGTTACAAAGTGAACATTTTCGTAGCTGTTCATAAAAAAAATATGCGCGTATGTAAAATCTTTCGCTCAGGAAGGTATTCGAACATTAGTAATTGATATAATTAAACTGAAATTGTAAAAGTGAGGGAGAATTAATAAAGGCGAGTGTTTATCCCGCTTTTCTTTTTCTTTTTTCCCCATTTCGTTAGATTTTTCGTAGAAATACCCTTGGACACACAATCACGTCACAGCCCTCGGTTTTACCCTTCCCCAAATTGAGAAATGCATCTTCCAAATCTTAAATTCTCACTTCGAGCATTCCAACCACGAATGAAAAGTGAGAATGAAACCAAGTGGAAAGTAATCGAAATTTTCAGCCAGTCAGACCTTGATATTTAGTTATTTTACTAGGCACTTAGATTTTAAATGCACACTCAACTTTTGACCCATTGCTTCGGATGTGAAGCTCAGAATTTTGATGGCTACGTTCTTTTTTAAATTTAGTGACCGACTGGCTTCTTTTAGTTTCAGGAAAGTGAGTGAAATTTTGTGGGAGCGTGGAGGAACGAAATTAATCTGTACTCCTTCATATAACATTGAATTCAATATACAGAATTACAGTAAATATCAAACTGTGACTTATATCTATATTAATTCATAAATAATAATCAATTTATTACAGTTCATATTAACTTTATTTCCTATCGATAACTAAATTATTTCGTTGTATTAGATATGAACAGAAATTATATCTACAAATTATTAGCTTCAGAACCCTTTTTCAGTTTTTCCCCGTACTAAACTTTATTTTATTTATTGTAATAATACCATTTTCTTGCATCATTTGTACTTTGATTTAGTTCAGCGAATGGTTTCAGTACACACTAATTTATTTTTAATTTGAAACATCACAAACAGTCTAAAAAAAAACTGTATATATATATATATATATATATATATATATATATATAGTATTTGAAAGAATAGTTAGAGAGAAAATTTATGATTTCTTGGAAACAATGGAAAGATTCAACGAAAATCAGCACGGATTCCGATCAGGTAGATCATGCCTATCACAACTAATAGAACACTGCAACAATATCCTAAATGCACTGGAAGGCAATGAAAACTACGATGTCATATACACAGATTTTGCTAAAGCTTTCGATAAATGTGATCACGGTATAATAGCACATAAAATGAAATATATGGGAATAACAGGCAAAGTGGGAAAATGGACAGTACTGGCTCCACTCCTGTTCATTATCACGCTAACAGACATAGACAGCGGAGTAAATAGCAACAGTATAGTAACATCCTTTGCAAACGATACAAAGATCAGCAGAAAAATCAGCGATGTAAATGAAGTGGAGGCCTTGCAGAGGGACACGAACAAAATATACAAATGGTCAGAAGACAACAACATGACATTTGACACCAAGAAATTTCAGCTCTTGAGATATGGTGGAAAAGAGGAACTTAAACAGACTATATATTATGCTCCAGATAGACAGGAAATTCAGAAAAGCACGAAAGCGATCGATCTGGGAGTAGTAATGACAGATGAATCGAAATTCGAAACACAAAATCAGATAGCGATAAATAAAGCAAAAAGAGTCGTGGGACAGGCACTAAGAACGTTCAAAAGAAGGGATAGGACCGTAATGATTCCCCTGCTAAAAATACTGATTATACCAAAACTTGAACACTGCTCAGTTTTGACGTCCCCATATAAAAAGGAAGAAATTAATAAACTAGAAGAAACGCACAGACATTTCACAGCCAAGATTGATGGCTGCAAAGAACCAACTACTGGGAAAGCTTACGTAAACTAAATCTGTACTCCCTGGAAAGAAGAAGAGAGAGGTACACCATAATCTACATATGGAAAATGATCGAAACACTGGTACCAAATCTCAAACTAAACCCAATTACCATTCAAACAACACTGGAAAATAGGAAAGGCAGAATGTGTAGTGTTCCCAAATTAAAGGCCCGACAAGGGACCTCCTCAACAGTGGAGGAAAATAGCTTGGTTGTCAGGGGGCCAAGACTTTTTAACCAGCTTCCAAAGGACCTCAGAAACGTTACAGGGGTCAAAGTTGAAGTCTTCAAGAGAAGACAAGACGCCTGGCTCAGAACGGTACCAGATGAGCTGGGTGTACCTGGTTATGTACGGTGGAGATCGCAAGAAAGCAACTCGCTCCTCCACCAAGCCAGACCTAGAGGCGGGGCCACCAGCTTGACCTTCGTGAAGAGAGACCAACGCACAGAACAGCAACGGGGTTAACGAGGAGGTATATATATTATATATATAGTGTATAACTGTATTTATATATATATATATATATATATATTATATATATATATAGTATACTGTATTTATATTATATATATATATATATATATATATATATATATATATATATATATATATATATATATATATATTATATATATTTACTGTTTATTTTGTAACTAAAGACCTTTAATTAAAATCTAAATCTAATTTATATCTTCCATTATCTATTTACCTCTTATCTTTTTTTTTTAATTCAGTAACTGCAATATGACTATTGCTACAGGAACCGACATATGAGAAAAAATAAAAACTATGTTTTTCTTTCAGATGAAAAGATATTTATTTGTAAATTTCGAAAATTGAATCGCAGTAGTATTACGTTATCAGACTATACTAATATTTTTTCTCTCTAATATATCATTTTCGTTATTTACCTACTTTGCTGTAACTCTTCAGCGAGAAGAAGGTTTTCGAACGATACCAAAGGTTTGAAGATTACACTGAAGGGGAAGTTAGAGATTACCTATTTATTGGATGTGTTTACTATTTATTTATTGGACATATTTACAAAATATGATGAAGGACGTAGTTTTTCACTAAATTTGTTTGTTACTCAACCATTTGATATGTATAAGCTATCTACTTAGGGGTATATAACTATGTAACACCATATCACTGAAGAAAAAATAATGATACCCAATTGATATAAAAAAAAATGAAGTCACATAGTGTAGTTTGTGGGAAATTATTTTTTTAAATTTAAGTGATGCTAAAATGAAGCATAACAAAACTAAATAATAAGGTCAATATGACTTTATTTTCATATAACTTTGAATTAAAAATTATATCTACCTGACCCTAAAATTTTCCTGGGTGGAATGTAACTCTCGGGAAATAATTCTTTTTGTATCAATGCGACAGTAATATGAATGTAGTGAAGTTGATTGAACAGTCCGATCTATACGAATTAAATGGGTGATCATAGAATGGATTTAAATCAGGCGTAATCGGTTGTTTCGTGAGCTTGGTATTGCATGGTTTTAATCTCAGAAAGTCCATCCCAAAGATTAATGCGTGTCTGTACAAGACTGCTTTATGCAAACGCTACCTTCATCGATAATTTTATACTTCATTCACAAATAAACGTCATATGTATACCTCACTGCGCGCCTTTTTGGATACACGCAGAGTGAATCTTTCTCATACATGGCTAAATCCTATATACAGGGTGGCGCAAAAGTCGCACATCATAGGAATTTTCAGTGTTGATTATAATATATTATTTTTTTTCTTTTAAGTATGGGATGGATGTGAAATTAGCAATAGACGAGAAGGTGAGCTTGGTTTTAATGTATGGAATACCAGGTACAACAATCAACAAATTGATGAATCGGTAGAGAATTTAAATTCTGTACCGATTCAACGATTTGTAGTACCTGGTATTCCATGCATTAACACCAAGCTCACCATCTTTTTTAACGTGGAATCCGAACCACGCCTCACCAACAGTCCAGTGTCGTAACCACTAGGCTACCCAGGGTACCAACCAATTTTTTATTGGGTGGATAAATAACAGTTGGGTTTTGTTGCGCGCCGCATGCCGTCACCGGGTCTCGATTCTGGGAACGATGGATTCGTAGCCACCGACGCTAACCGCTACACCACCGATATATATATATATATATATTAGGGTGGTCCAAAATATTATAGTAAAAAGCTATGTTGGTCGAATCGTTTCTCCACTTGCCTTGTTTTTGTCCACTAGGGTCGACGTACTTGTGTGTGGAATTTGAGCTTGATTGGTGGATATTCAGGGGTTGCCCCATACTAAACATTTCGTTTTTTTCTTTTTAGAAGTGATTATGACGTCGTCTAGTAGGAGATCTGCGCCTGAAAACTGGCTCTTTGGGAGGCCGAACTCTCAGTTATCGACAGCAAGACTACCCCGTGTACTGGACGTGCTCCGACTGGCCCAGTATAACCACCTGGACGAAGGAAGAATCCTGCCCACGAGTTACAAGTTGGCCTGTGAAGCAGTTGTCGCTGTATGGCAGCGCGCCAGAATTCCTTCCCAACGGATAGATTCGTGTGTCCGGAAACTGTCAAAGCTGTACGAGAAGTATTTAGCCCTCAAGAAGCACCGAACTCGACAACGAGAAAGTGACAGAATGAACGAGGAAGTGTTCAAAGGTGATCTGGAAGAGCTGTTTGATATATTTACAAAAGATGCAATGTAGGTAATCAAGAACGAGGAAGACCGGGAATTCCTTCGGAAGCAAAGAGAAGACGTCTTTTCCTGTAGCATGAGTGGGGCTGACCAAAAGACGCCTGCAAAAGAAAGCAGAAAGAGACAACGAGAAGAAAAAGAAAGGATGGCAAAAGCGAGATACGAAGGAAGGGAAACCAAATCCAGGACGGGGGCAACAGCAGAACTTTCTTCCACATCATCTTCTCGGGAATCTGAAAGCGAAGACGAATATAGACCTTCTGCGTCAACATCTGCGGCAGCTGTTGCTTCCCCAACGCCAAAGAGACTTAAGAATATCTTCAACTCGCCCGAAGTCGTCGGTGCCTTGGATCGCGTCAATCTTCCAGATCGCGGAGCTGTGTTTGTGGCTGGAGCCGTTGCTGAGGCGCTTGGACATAATCTTTCAGAGCTCACACTCTCCCGAAGTTCAATCAGGCGGTCTAGAAGACAAGGAAGACAGGAAACGGCAGCAGCAGAAGACCAGGAATCTTTTTTGGAGGGACCTCTTCTTTTACACTGGGATGGCAAACTATTGCCAGATATCGACGGATCCAAGGCAAGCGTTGATAGAATTGTTGTCCTTGTCACTGAAAACGGCCACGAGAAGCTTTTGGGAATTCCGAAGATGGACAAAGGTACTGGGGAGTCTCAGGCGAATGCTTGTGTTGAAGCAATTGAGAAATGGAATCTCGGGTCTCAAATCAAAGGAATCGTATTTGATACGACAGCCAGCAACACAGGGCTTCACAAAGGAGCTTGCATCAGAATCGAAGAAGCTCTAGAAACCGAACTGGTCTGGATTGCTTGCCGTCACCATGTCATGGAAATTATGCTGTCCGACGTCTTCTGTATCTTCGGTCCATCTGGAGGTCCAGAATCCGGACTCTTCAAACGATTTCAGAAATAATGGCCATCGATAAATCAAGATGCGTGTGTTGCAGCAACCAACGAACTCTTCCAGGATCCGGTATTGAGCAGATTGCGGAAAGAGATGCTGGATTATTTGCCACATGCACTCGAAGCGTAGCAACCAAGGGACGATTATCAAGAATTCTTGCGCTTATCTCTCTTGTTCCTTGGCGGAGGAAGTGGGAACGAGTCATTTTGAGCTCCCGGCCCAACACATCACGCTCGTTGGATGGGGAAAGGAATTTATGTGTTGAAGATATTCCTTTTCCAAGCTCAATTCAAGCTGACACCACGAGAACATAACCGACTCGCTCTGTTTGTGAGTCTCGTTTACATCAGACAATGGAACGAAGCGTCCCTTGGAATTCGAGCCCCCTACAACGACATCGAACTTCTGTCTTTGCTCAAGACTTACCCAAATCAGACTGTGGCCAGTAAAGCGTCCGCGGCCTTTTCCAGGCATCTTTGGTTTCTCTCCGAGCACCTGGTTGCCCTAGCCTTTTTCGACGAACGAGTGACCACGGCGACAAAGGAAAGGATGCTCCGGAACCTACAGCGTCCGCGGTTACCCGGCCCTCCTCGACGTCTAGAGATCAAGGATGAAGTGGAAGACATGAAGTTGGAGGACCTTGTGACTAAAAGGACCAGTTCCTTCTTTGATGTTTTGATGGAAGGAGGAAAAGCGAAATCTCAATCCTTTCTGGAGAAACCCCCCGGACAATGGACGGACGATCCTTTTTTCAACGAACTTCGGGATCGGTCCTCTCGGATGGAAGTAGTAAACGACACGGCGGAACGGGGTATCAGCCTGATCCAAAAATACAACAACACGCTGACGAAGGACGAAGAGCAGAAACAGTTCCTTCTTCGACTGGTGGCAAACCACCGAAAGAAGCTCCCCACTTCATCAAAGGCGGCTCTAATGTCATAGTTTTTCAAGTGCATAACTGTTTTCTGCTGCGTGAGACCCCTGATTTATGGATTCCACATGGGGCGACCCCTAAATACTGTTTCTTGGGGAAAATATTTTGTGTGATTTTCAGTTATGTATAAAAGAATAAAAATACCCTTGTGGAGAAAGGAAATTTGTTCTTTTGTTTTTTTGGACTACCCTAATATATATATATATATATATATATATATATATATATATATATATATATATATATATATATATATACAGGGTGTTTGAAAACTTTCTGTACAAATAGTAATGGGGATAGGCAACACCAAGACAAACCCTTTTCGTCTATAAGTGTATGTCCGCTGACGTCACCATTCGGCGCGAGAGGGCGCCGCTGCAATTGGCTAAAAGGTGAAGCGGGCTAGATTCGCGCTTGCCGCGGGCATTCTTAAATCGGACGTAGTACGCGTAACATGGAGCGCTTCACGACTGCTGAGATGGCTGACATGCATATGGTGTATGGGGTTGCGAATGGAAACGGAAGAGCTGCTGTGAGGTTGTACCGACAGCGCTTCCCAAACAGACGTGTGCCAAACCACCAAACGTTTGCGCATTTGCATCGGCGACTGCGAGAAACTGGAACATTCCATGCAAACATGCATGACACTGGTCGGGAGAGAAACGTGCGCACTCCTGACATGGAAGAAGAAATCCTACGATGATTTGAGGACAATCCAAGCGCAAGCACGCGAGGTGTTGCACGTATTCTCGGTGTGAACCACGACCTGGTCTGGAGAGTGTTGCACGAGCAGCAGTTACATCCGTTTCATCGTCAGAGAGTCCACGCATTACAACCTTGGGATTACCCTCTTCGTGTGGAATTCGCACGCTGGTTTCTGCAGCAGACAGCGGTGCAGCCTAATTTTCCGGCTTATGTGCTGTTCTCAGATGAGGCCTGTTTCACACGTGAGGGTGTGTTTAACATGCACAATTCTCACGTGTGGGCGCACGCAAATCCACATGCTACATGGGTTTGTAATGCCTGGACTCTCTGACGATGAAACGGATGTAACTGCTGCTCGTGCAACACTCTCCAGACCAGGTCGTGGTTCACACCGAGGATACGTGCAACACCTCGCGTGCTTGCGCTTGGATTGTCCTCAAATCGTCGTAGGATTTCTTCTTCCATGTCAGGAGTGCGCACGTTTCTCTCCCGACCAGTATCATGCATGTTTGCATGGAATGTTCCAGTTTCTCGCAGTCGCCGATGCAAATGCGCAAACGTTTGGTGGTTTGGCACACGTCTGTTTGGGAAGCGCTGTCGGTACAACCTCACAGCAGCTCTTCCGTTTCCATTGGCAACCCCATACACCATATGCATGTCAGCCATCTCAGCAGTCGTGAAGCACTCCATGTTACGCGTACTACGTCCGATTTAAGAATGCCCGCGGCAAGCGCGAGTCTAGCCCACTTCACCTTTTAGCCAATTGCAGCGGCGCCCTCTCGCGCCGAATGGTGACGTCAGCGGACATACACTTATAGACGAAAAGGGTTAGTCTTGGTGTTGCCTATCCCCATTACAATTTGTACAGAAAGTTTTCAAACACCCTGTGTATATATATATATATATATATATATATATATATATATATATATATAATATATATATACTTTTTTTCCAAAAAGGAGCGACCAAGGGCGAGTGCCCACATAAACGCTACCCCATAGAGGAAGAAGAGAGCCAAAATCAATGTCCAGGGTTTTCGAAATACCTGGACACTCTGCGTTTGAAAGATTAAAGGTCATAGAGAGGGGGAAAGATGGATTGAGGAAGATTGTTCCAGAATTGACTGGTTGAGTAGATGAAAGATTGAAAATACCGATTAACCCTTGCGTTAGAGAATTGGACAGAAAAGGAATGAGACTGTGCCGAAAGTCTGGTAGTGCGTGATCTCCTTAAAGGAGAAAGCATGCAGTTAGAGAGTTCAGAAGGGCAGAGTCCGTTATAATAGCGATAGTAAAGAGAGAGTGAGACACCATTGCAGCAAAGAGCGAGGGATTGAAGACAATGAGTAAGAGGCGGAAAATTGCTGAAACGAAAAGCCTATGATTCCATCCGGTCAAGTAGAGCTGTGTGAGTTGAACCCCCACACATGAAAAGCGTACTGCATACAGGGGCAGGCAACAACTCTGTACAGAGACAGCAACTGGGTGGGGGTGAAGAAACTGCGGAGCCGGTACGGCACACCTAACCTCTTAGAAGCTGTTTTGGAAAGAGAGTATATGTGATCTTTCCAGGAAAGATCACGAGGAAAGGAAACGCCAAGAATGTTAAGAGAAGAGGAAGGATTGAATTGTGGATAGTCGTTTGGAAGATTGTGACGAGTAGACAAATGAAGGAACTGAGTTTTGAGGCACTGAAAACAACAAGGTTTTCTCTGATCCAATCAGAGACAGTAGAAAGATCAGAGGTCAAGTGAACCATAGCCGTCCTACGCGAAGCATGGAGTGACTGTTGAGAGGAACGCTTTGTGAAGCGAGTGGAGAAGTGAGAGTGGAATCATCGGCATAGGAGTGGATAGGACAGGAAGTGCGATATAATAAATCAATAAATCAATGACAACTAAAATGAAATGGGTGAGTAACAGGATAGTCCGAAGGAACACCACTATTAATAGCTTTAGCAGGAGAACAGTGACCATCCACAACCACAGTTATAGATCGGCCAGAAAATAAAATAAGAGATGAAGGCACAAATAGAAAGATAGAAATCGAAGCGGGGCAGTTTCGAAATTAAAGATTTGTACCAGAATTTATCAAAAGCTTTTGATATCTCAAGCGCAATAGCAAAGGTTTCACCGAAATCCTGAAAGGAGGATCTACAGGTCTACAGATCTACAGAAGCTAAGGCTAACAAAAACCCTAAGATCCACTCTAAGGTTAGCCCAAGAGAAAGGAGAGAGTAGGAGATTAAAAGAAGAGAATAAGGGGTTAAGTAAGTAGCAAAACCTATCATTCGTGGATTAACATTCATTCAGAAAAAGAGAAAGAAAGACTCACCATCATCATCCGCCGGCGACTGCCGACAAGTCGGAAAAATAGTCGAAGATAATAGGAAAGGGGTGAAAGATGAAAAGAAGTAAAATAAGAACGCTTACAAACCATGCAAGCAGTCTTAACTCAAACACTGTCATACCATTCAAACTACAGACATACAAGTAAAGAGAGGATAAGAAAAGAAAAGAAAAAAAGTAGGAAGAGTATAACAAAAAGTGGGTTAGTTTACGCTACGAGCTACCTCTAAATTCGTGTTAGTCTAATTTTTTTTATTGCTGGCATATCACACGCTGGCACGTCACAAGCTGGCATTGATCGTCAACAGACTCATCCTCGACCACTACCCCCAGAGCTCCTGTTGCTAATTGTTTTATTATTTTAAACAACGTTAATATTTTTAAAATGCCTATCTAAACAGTTTTTAAACATATTAATCCTGGTAGAGTTCACGACGGACGCTGGAAGGTTATTCCATTTATCAATTACTTTAAACGTAAAAAGGTTTTTAGCGATGTTAGTAATGAAACGTCTGCCACGTAATTTAAATCCAATTTAAATCCGTTATTACGAGTATTGCTATTATTTATCGAAAGTGAACAGCTTGTCAAAATTTACGTTATCGATTTTATTAACAATTTTGAAAACTTCAATAAGCTCCCCCCTTAATCTCCTAGTTTCGAGTGAATGCAAGTCTAACTCTTTAATCCTATCTTCGTAAGACTTGTTGCGCAATGACGGAATTAGTTTCGTGGCGCGTCGCTGAACTCTTTCCAACCTATCAATATCCTCACGCAAATACGGGCACCAAAACTGAACGGCATATTCTAAATGACGCCTGACTAGGGACTTGTAAAAGGTCAATATAATATTCTTCGATTTAAATTCGAAATTACGCGCTATGAAGCCTAACATCCTATTAGCTTTTGCGCAAGATTCCAGGCACTGGTTCCTAACTTTTAAATCCTTAGATACGCGTACGCCTAAATCTACTTCCTCGTCAACGCTCGCTAACTGTCTATTGTCCATCGTGTACGTGTAATTATTGTTACGAGAACCTATACGCAAAACTTTACATTTGTCTACGTTAAATTGCATCTGCCACTTATCCGTCCACTCCATAATTCTATTTACATCGTCTTGGAGCCTATTTCTATCGTCCACGTTAAGAACTTTACCGCCTATTTTAGTATCGTCCGCGAAGCCTATTTTAGTATTGTTCGCGAGAGATATGCAAGAAGATCGCCAGTAGAGCGTCCCTTGAGGAACCCATACTGAAGATCTGAAAGAAGCTTGAGAAGAGAGGTGTTTAAGAATCTCACTATTGAGGACTGATTAAAAAACTTCAGAAAGAGAAGAAATCAAAGTAACTGGACGATAGCTATACGGTTGTGATCGATCGCCCTTCTTTGGAACAGGCTGAATGAAAGCGAACTTCCAGCAAGAAGGAAAAGTACAAGGAGGTACAGTTGACCTAACCGAGCATTCAATTAACCTAACCGGGCATTCAATAATTTCCCTGTAGGTTTAACGAAAATATCACGCCTTAGTCTTATTTGAAATCTCAGAACATTTTAGGGATTTCATGAAATCCCTAGTTACACAGATTCCCTTCAACATACGAATATATACGATAATGAAATAATTAAAATTATAAAAATAAATAAACATTTAAGAAAATAGAGAAATTTCAATTTGATTGCTATTTTATATAAAAAGAACAGGTTTTTGTCAAAAAAATAACGAATAAAAATTTGACATCCTTAAAGCATATATATATATATATATATATATATATATATATATACTGTGTATATATATATATATATATATATATATATATATATATATATATATTATATATATATATATATATATATAATATATATATATATATATATATATATATATATATATATATATCCAGGGTGATGATTGCGTGTAAATGGTGGACATTTTGAACAATTAACAAAAAATTACCATTAAATGTTATTTTTAAACACTTACTTATATGCAGAGTAAAGTTTTTTTTCTATTAAATGTAGTTAGAATCTAACAAATAATTTCAAAATGTGTGTACATTATTTTTGCTGTAAACATGTTTGTGTTAAAATGAAACATTTTTTCCTCATTTTTATGAGAATTTGGTACAAGATTCGGTTGATTCCCTTCAGTCTACGATAGACTAAATCTTTTTATAATTCGGCGTCGTTTTAATGATTTTTTAACCCTGTTTGATGCTCTTAATTTAAGTGACTCCGTTCTTACGAGATTTTTAGAATTTTGTCATACTCTTGCTCAGCAGAGACTATCCCCCTTTAAAGCATGACCTTGATAGCAAGTTTAGTGCTCTCTTTAGGGAAAGTCCCTCGGTTAGATTTTCTAATTCTAACCTTGTGACCAATCTTTGTTCCTATAATCTTTTGTTTTACGAGAAGACCGCTTTAGGTTATGGTTTCTTGCTCGGAATCAATTGTTTGAAGGAATCGGCTTCTGGTTTTATTTTGTCGTTCGAGAAGTTTAGTAAACGTTCTAAACTTTCCTCTGAGGATTTATCCTGTTTGAAGGGTTTTATTCTACGTGAAATGTTTATCAATCTAGAACGGAGTCTAAATATTCGAAATTTACTGTGAACTGCTCTACTTGATCTTAAACGTAATGATAACCTTATCGTCACAAAATTAAAATTGGATCACCTTAACATATTGCTTCCCAGGAACCTCTCTTTAACATATTGTTTCCCAGTGTATATCACTTTCACATATTGCTTCCCAGTGTTAATCACTTTAACATATTGCTTCCCAATATTTAGGATAAGGAGTAAGATAAAAAAGGGAGCTATAAAAGGGGAAATCATAACAAATATTAGTTCAGTTACATTAAAACAAAAAATTTAAAGGACAAATAAAACAAACAATTCATTCTGTGGGATTAATGCCCGGTTAGGTTAATTGAGTGCCAAGTTAGGCCAACTGTATGCCCTTGACAATTGGTTAGGTTAAGTTGTGATATTTTCGTTAGTTTTAATGAAAATATCACAACTTAACCTAACCAATCGTCGAGGGCATACAGTTTACCTAACCGGGCATTATATCCCATAGAATGAATTGTGTTTTATTTGTCCTTTAAATTTTTTGTTTTAATGTAATTGAATTTGTAAATATGTTGTAGACCGCACGCCTATAGTGTAAATATCTTTGTAGACCGCACGCTATAGTAGCACCAATATTTTTATATAATCACTGGATCACTTTAACATATTGCTTCCCAGCGTTAATCACTTTAACATAATGCTTCCCAGGAGGGATCACTTTAACATATTGCTTCCCGAATGCTTTGGGAAGCAATATGTTAAAGTGATCTTAAAATTAGATAAAGGTAATGATGTAGCCCTTATGGATAAGGATAATTATTATATTAAAAAATCTGTAATGATTTTATCAGAGGATGCTACTTATGATAAATTAAATTTTAACCCCCTTCAAATTTCTCGTCGGAATTTTAACAGACCTTAAAGTTTTACGTTTGTCGTCTTTAATTGGCAATATTTCTGACGCCCATGTAAAAAATTTCGGTCTTCGTAGATAAAATAAGGAATATCAGTTTAGTGAATAAGAAGATGGTCAGTTTTGATGTGGTTTCTCTCTTTACTAAGTTCCTGTTGAAACAACTTTGTGTTATTTAGAAGAGTTTCTTTTGGAAAATCAGATTCAGATGGCTTTACCTTTCCCTCTTTATTGAAATTGATTCACTTATGTTTGACCAATTCTTATTTCACTTTTAATAATACCCTTCAACAAATTTGAACTTTTCCTTTTTTCTCAAATGAAATCTGTTGATTTCTATAGATTTTTGCACGCTGATTACGAAAATGACCACGAAATTTTGCTACAGGTTTTTGAGAAAACCACTTTTTTATATTCGAATATAATAGAATAATCTATACACAAGGACAATGTTAAAATGTTTTTTTACTTAAAATGTTTTTCTTGATTTTCGCTTGTAAGCGACATCTGAGGCTTTCCTTATTAACGTTTAGCAGTAATCAGTCAGCATGTTTGGACTCCACTTGCCCTGGTATCGTTTCTCCATCGCAGAAATGTTCTGATGAAACCGCTCTCCATGTTCATCGTTGATATTTCATAGGTTTGGCGAGACAAAATTCAAGTACAAATGCAAAAAGTTAATTCTTAAACTCATATTACATCTTAATGATCTGCAAGTTTGGAGAAGTTTATCAACTAATTCGGCATAGTTAGGCAATTTTTTGTTGCCTAAGCAATTCTGGTTCACTGCTTTAAAATTGTTCCAGGTTGTTTTTTTCAGATTCATTCAGGGCTTCATCAAAGGCAACATCTTTCATTAACTCATTTATTTGTGGATCAACGAAAATTCCCTCTTTTATTTTGGCATCACTAATCAAATGAAATATTTGTTTCAAGTACTAGAATCCATATCCCGCTCTGTCCATTGCCTTAACAAAATTGTTCATCAATCCTAGTTTGATGTGTGAAGGTGGCAAGTAAACTTTTTCAGGATTCATCAATTTATGGCAGGCAACATTATTTTGAAAAGAAAATTGACGAGGTGGCCAGTTCTGAACAGTACAATGAGCAATATTTTGTATATTCAGGCTGCATACCAAGAAGCAGCCCAATTGCTTTGAGATCACCACAGATACGTCAGTTGTATCTTTTGTAATTTATTTTATTCAGGAGAAATTTCATATTTTTATACGATTCTTTCATATAGGCAGCATGTCCAATAGGAACTGAAGGGTAAATATTTCCAGTATACAACAGGACAGCCTTCAAACTAAGTTTTGAATAATCGATGAAAAGTCGCCATTCTAAAGGTTTATCCTCGTGTCCTAGAGCCATCATCAAACTATCAATGTCATTACAAAAAGAAAGATCACCAGTCATAGAAAAGAATTTTGATATATTTTTTTGGCGTTTGCGAAAAACGGATATGCTGGTAGTGTTTGCAAGCAAGTGTCATCCTTGTAGTCTGGACCATAAAAATTCTTGATTTTTTGATAAATTCAAATCTCGAACCAGGTCATTAAGCTCAGGTTGTTATCATATGAGGCTCTTTTTCTTAAGTTTGTCGATCCTCTTTATCCTTATCTGACAATTCCATAGGCTCATTTTCAGTAGGTTCATCATCATCATCTAAACTCCACGATCCAGAGGGCTCAGGAACTAGTAGAGTTTCACAATGTGCTACTGGTCGCATTGCGGAAGGCAGATTCGGGTATTCAATTTTCTTCTTATTTTTCGAGAAAAAACACTGAGCGTAGTTAAACAAAAATAACAATCTTTGAAGTCATCTTCTTGCTCTCTCCAAATCATGTGGATCGCAAATGTCATAGAGGTGCTCGTACCTTTTAACCAACCCCTGAGGGTACCGTAATTAAGTGAGTGATGTTTCTTTTGTGATTTTGTATCACGGAATTATCGCACATATAACAGAAACTGTAAGGATTGTTCACACATTTACGAGACATTTCAAATTATCCTTTTTTCCTTCAAGGCACTATTTTGTGTAACACATGCACAATTAAATGATTAGGTAAATGGGAAAAAACTATAAAATCAAACTTCACTGCACATGAACAGACCCGCACCATGAAGCAGCTTGCGGCAGACTGATTGACTCAGTCATAACTGCAAGTAGCCCTCTATGACAGATAACACAAAAGGAAAATTGACATGTTACGACAGGTTTGAACGTGACAGGAGCAGACATTACATCATCCTACATTAGCTAAAATATTTTCTGCTGGGATACTCTCACCTTTGGGATAAATGTAGTTTTAATAATAATTTGTTCAATTTATCATCTATATTCAAATTTGGTCAAAAACTGATCCCCAGTTTTCTCGAAAACCTGACGTAATAGCAAAATTTCGTTATCATTTTCGTAATCAGAGATGAAAAATGCAAAGGAAACAACTACTATCATCGGAAAAAAAAATGTTGAACAGTGTAATTTGTTTTTTCGACAGGAAGACGCTCTTAGTATGACCTCCCCTCTTTCCGCAATTTTGAGCAATATATTTATGAAACTTTTTGAAAGTTTCTCCCTGAAATTCTCATTCTCGACGTCCCTTGGTGTCGTTACATTGATGATATCTTTGTTTTACTTTCACTGGACGTAGATCATAATTATATGCTTGACAGGTTGAATAATGTTTTGCCCTCTATTAAGTTTACTGTCGAAATAGAACAAAATTCAGATACTTTGTTTTTATATTGCTTCCCACGGACGCATTTCCTGAGCTCTCTGATATTGCATCTACTTTTGTATATTGCTGAGAATTTTGCTTTTGGATAGTTTTGAATTTTATATACTTGCGTTTAAATTCACGTTGTTATAGTTAAGTAATTGAATATTAGTGGTTTTTAGCGATTTAGAAGTTTTCATAGCGTGCCGGCTTAATTTAACTTATACCTGTGACGGTTTAAACTAATTTTTAACTCCGCGATGCCGTCGCAGAAAGCGTCGTGTGTTAGGTGTAGGGTAAACCGGTGGTATTCGGAATTTAAGGATTATAACGGTGGTCCTATGGCGATTACCGATAGATCAGTTTGTTTCTTTTGCGAGTTCATGGAGGAATTAATTGACATCAAACGCAGTGTAGGTGAGGTAGCGGAAAGACTTGCAACGCTTGATGAGGGCAGGGGTAGGGCTACGGTTGACGGAAGCCGAACCAATACTAACGTTGAAGACGTTAGTAATTTGAAGGGTGAGGTGCGTAACCTGGACCTTTTCCAGTTTGTGTACCGTTTTTCATATAATTTATTTTTGCTTCTTTTCAGATAAAAAATGAGTGATAATATCAATCTCTTTAGTTAGGCTTATAAGGCTAACTAACGAAAATATCACGACCTAACCTAACCAATCGTTAGGTTAACTGTACGCCCTTGACGATTGGTTAGGTTAGGTCATGATATTTTCGTTAGTTAGCCTTATAAAGCAAAAATAAATTATATGAAAAACGGTACACAAACTGGAAAAGGTCCCGTAACCTAGTTTCAAGTTTAGGTAGCTTGTCGGGAAGGTTAGATAGAGTTGAGGAAGAGGTTAAGGTTAGTCCGAGAGTAGTAGATAGCGAGGGATTTAGAGAGGTTAAGGGTGGAGCTAGGCCGCGTACGTTAGGTGATAGGAATCCCCCCCTATCGAGGTTTCGAACCCTTTCGCCCATTTGGAAAGGGACGTGAATGAGGGGGAAACTATTTTAATTGGGGACTCTTTAGTGCGCCACATGGACAAAGAGTTCGTTAAACGGCATCCAACCAAGAGGAGGAGGGTCTGTCTCCCAGGGGCCAGGGTTGACAGAGTTAGAGACGAAGTGGATAGGATTGACGTTGCCTCCCGTCACTCAATGTTGGTGACGATGGTAGGAGGCAACGACTCGTATAGGCCCGATACGAGAGTGCCTGACCTTTTGGAGAGATATAGGGGGTTAATTAGGTCCCTGAAGGCGAGGTCAGATAGGTCTTTAGTTCTAGGTATTACCCCTAGGCACGGGTTGGGTCTTAGAATTACGTCAAAAACAATATTTTTGAATAACAAATTAGAAGAGATTTGTGCTGAGGAAAATGTACCCTTCGTAAAGCTGTGGTCCGAATTCAGTGATCCTAGCCTTTTTATAAAAGATGGGGTGCATTTTAATGAAATAGGTAATGCTAGGCTAGGTAGGTTAATAGACGAAAACGTGCGAAAGCTGTATAGGTCGAAGCCTTCTTTAAACGTTGTGGGTCCGGGAAACGCGGGCCCGACGTGATAAATAGTTTAAAACGCGGGCCCGTGGTAAAAAATAACTTAAACGTCTTTTATTGTAACGCGCGTAGTATTAGAAATAAATTAAATGAATTTAAGGCGATAATTTATTCCGGCAACTATGATATAGTTGCTATCACTGAAACTTGGTTAAATACCGTGACTCGGGACTTGTTGGGGGAACTTGATATACCGGGTTTTAAACTCTTTACTAATGATAGGTTACATAGGTTTGGTGGAGGCGTTTTGCTGTACATTCGTAATTCCCTTAGGGCTATCGAGGTTAAGTTAGATTTTCCGGCAGCAATTAATGCGATATGTGTTGAAGTTAGGGCGCGTAGTATTAGTTTTAATTTTGTTGTTGTTTATAGACCTCCCGTTCAACCCCTCGATACAGATACTAGATTTTACTCACTTCTTGGTAATTTTATTGACAATCGGAATAGTATAATTGTCGGAGACTTTAACTGCCCTAATGTTAATTACGAGAATTTTACTGGTAATGAGGAGGGTTTGAGATTGGTTGAGTTTATGGACGATAACTTTTTACGACAGATAGTTACCGAACCAACGCGCGGTGACAATATTTTAGATTTGGTGATGACGAACGGCGAGAATATAGTCGAAGGTTTAGAAGTAGGCGAGAGTTTAGGATGTAGTGATCATCAAATTCTTAGGTTTAAGTTATTGATAGAAAACACTAGGATAGTAACGTAATAGAAGTCCCTGATTTTCGTAGGGCTAATTTTGATAGTTTTGCGGATAGGATGAGAGTAGTGGACTGGGATAACTTATTTATGGGTAATGACACAAATTTGCGTTGGGTGGCGTTTAAAGAAAGTTTTAGGAATATTGAAAGGGAGTTTATTCCTCGTAGGCCCAAGCGCGCTAGAAATCGTGGTAGGCCGAAGTGGTGGACTAGGGAAATAGGAGAGTTATAAACGAGCGTAATAGAGCGTATAGACTTAGTAAGCGCAATGGCACGGCAGCTAACTTTAATAGATATATCGAGCTTAGACGTCAGGTTAAAAGATCAGTTAGGAATGCCAAGCGTAATTTAGAGATACTTATAGCTGCGGATAGTAAACATAATCCAAAAAAGTTTTTTGAATACGTTAATAATCGTAAGCCGGTAAAAGATAACATAGGCCCTCTAGTGGATGTTAATGGCGCTTTGGCTTCTGACGCTCAGGCGATGGCGGGTATTTTCAATAACTTTTTTGCGACAGTTTTTACCGTAGAAGACGTAAATAATGTCCCCGACGTGGACGATATCGTTCCATTTAGTAGCGAGACTATTTTGGATGAAATAACTGTTTACGAGGTGAGATTGCGCATTATATCGATAGGCTAAAAGTTAGCAAGGCTCCAGGCCCTGACGCTTTTTATCCCAGACATTTGAAAGATTTGAAAGAGTTATCGTAGGCCCCTTAACGAAGATTTTTAATCAGTCACTCGAAACGGGGATTATTCCTGAAGACTTCAAATTAGCTAACGTCACGCCTATTTTTAAAAAAGGCGACCGCGCAGTAGCTAGCAATTATAGGCCCATTAGCTTAACGTCAATTGTCGGTAAACTTTTGGAATCCGTAGTTAGGGATCGTATCATCGATCACTTAGAAAGTAGAGATTTGATTAATAGTAGTCAGCATGGGTTTCGACGCCATAGGTCTTGTTTAACTAATTTGTTAGAATTTTATAACGAAATAGTGCGCGAATACGATAGGCATAGAGCAGCTGACGTTATTTATTTAGATTTTAAAAAGGCGTTCGATACAGTTCCGCATAGGAGACTAATTGCGAAGGTTAAAGCGCACGGTATACGCGGTCAGGTAGCTAACTGGTTAGAAGAATGGCTTCGTGCTAGGAGACAGAGGGTCGGTAGTTAATGGTAGTGAATCGGGGTGGTTAGATGTAGGTAGCGGTGTCCCACAGGGTTCAGTGTTAGGCCCATTGCTATTCGTAATTTACATTAACGACATAGATGTAGGATTGACTAGTAACGTGTCAAAATTCGCGGACGATACTAAAATAGGCGGTAAGGTTGTTAACGAGGACGATAGAAATAGGATCCAAGACGATGTAAATAGGATTATGGAGTGGACAGATAAGTGGCAGATGCAATTTAACGTAGACAAATGTAAAGTTTTGCATATAGGTTCTCGCAACAATAATTACACGTACACGATGGATGATAGGGAGTTAGCGAGCGTTGACGAGGAAGTAGATTTAGGCGTACGCGTATCTAAGGATTTAAAGGTTAGGAACCAGTGCCTGGAGTCTTGCGCAAAAGCTAATAGGATGTTAGGCTTCATAGCGCGTAATTTCGAATTTAAATCGAAGGATATTATATTGCCCCTTTACAAGTCCCTAGTCAGGCCTCATTTAGAATATGCGTTCAGTTTTGGTGCCCGTACTTGCGTGAGGATATTGATAGGTTAGAAAGGGTTCAGCGTCGTGCCACGAAACTATTCCGTCATTGCGCAATAAGCCAGATAGAAGATAGGATTAAAGAGTTAGACCTGTATTCACTCGAAACTAGGAGATTAAGGGGGGAGCTTATTGAAGTTTTCAAAATCGTTAATAACATCGATAACGTAAATTTTGACAAATTGTTCACTTTCGATAATAGTAATACTCGCAATAACGGATTTAAGTTGCGTGGCAGACGTTTCATTACTAATATCGCTAAAAACTTCTTTACGTTTAAAGTAATTGATAAATGGAATAATCTTCCCGCGTCAGTCGTTCATTCTACCAGCGTTAATATGTTTAAGAACCGTCTTGACAGACATTTTAAAAGTATTAACGTTGTTTAATAAAAAAAACAAAGTTAGCAACAGGAGCTCTGGTGGTGGTGCTCGAGGATGAGTCTGTTGACGATGAATGCCAGCTTGTGACATGCCAGCGTGTGATGCCAGCAATAAAATTAAAAAAAAAAAAAAAATTAGACTAACACGAACGTAGATGTAGCTCGTAGCGTAAACTAACCCACTTTTTGTTTAACTTTACCTACTTTTTTTTTTTTTTTACTTTGCATGTCTGTAACTCTCTTTCTTGCATGTTTGTAGTTTGCATGGTATGACAGTGAGTTAAGACTGTGTTTGCATGGTTTGTAAGCGTTCTTATTTTACTTCTTTTCATCTTTCACCCCTCTCCTATTCTCCGACTATTTTTCTGACTTGTCGGCAGTGGCCGGCGGATGATGATGGTGACTTTTTTCCTTTTTCTGAATGAATGTTAACCCACGAATGATAGGTGTTGCTCCTTACTTAACCCCTTATTCTCTTCTCTCTTAACCCCCTACTCTTTCCTTTCTCTCGGGCTAACCTTAGAGTGGATCTTAGGGTCTTTGTTAGCCTTAGCTTCTGTAGATCTGTAGATCCGTTGTCCGCAAATGCAAATGCACAAAAGTGAAAAAATCTACATTTGAGAAAAGTGTTTCTTGATTTGAGAAACAATATCACTCCATTCCCACTCCCGGAGAAGACACCAAATGGGAATGGCTAATGTTTCCTAACCTAACTTAATGTAACCTAACTTAACCTAACCTAACATTATCCTTACTTAGCCGGACCAACGTGGAAAAGTCGCGGATGAAAATGAGAATGACATGAATTGGGAATACACCGAACCAATGTGAAAATGCCTCCTTTGATATTTTCACTGTCGCCGAGGCTTTCTCACTCTTGGGCACGGAATGAAATGGGAATGACGTTGAGTGGGGTGATACCATTATCATGAGTATGTTCTTGAAAGCCCTTAGGATTTGGAGCCCTTCTTATTTGAACTCTAAATTTTGTTATATTAAAGATTCTTTTAAAAAATTGGGATATCCTCGTACTTTTATTGATAAAACCTTTAGATCTGCCGAAAAGTGGTTCTGTAACGATAGGGGTAAGGAAAAGAACTTTCAGAACGCTATGGTGATGCCGTTCAATGTACAGTCACTTCGAGAATTTGTTATTCCCCAACTTAATCTTGTCTTACGAATTCCACGTTCCACTCATGGTCTCTTACAAAAAATTGAATTATCTAATTTTCCCTCCAATTCTGGGGTGCATCGAATTCCTTGTAAGGACGGTTCAAAGAGCTATATCGGCAAAACCACCAGTTTTAAAATATGCTTTTATCAACATAAATATACTGTAGTTTGAATACGGCCGATAAAAATTTGGCCTTGTGTCGGCATTGCTTAAACAAGGAGTATAATATTGATGTTCATAACGCTCAATTGCTTTTAAATATTAGTAATAATAATGACAAACGTAAACTCACAGTCTTTTATTATAAAAATAATGCTAATTTTAACATAAAACATAGAACCTTCCAACTTGATTTTATGACCAATATCTGGCTGTCAAAGTCTCCTGTTTTTTAAATAATTTACGCAGGGTTGAGTTGCCTGAAGCATGACGGTCTTTGTAAATACCCCTTTTAATTCTGACTCTTACTTTTTGCTTCTGTTCACCGCTTGAATGATGAGAGAAATTTCTCTCGAAAAGTTTCGCGGTTTTTATTGTTTTATTCTTTTAACTTTTGGAGATTTTGCTTATATATATATATATATATATATATATATATTATATATATATATATCAGAGCTGGGCACTTGCGTTTTTTTTTGCGGTACTGCGGTACTACCGTGTTGGTCGGTACCGCGGAAAGTACCGCGGGAAATTTGAATGCGGTAGCGGTACTGCTGTACTTTCAGCGATCCTTTGCGGTACTGCGTTATGCGGTACCGGTTTGGTAGTGCGGTAGTAGTACCGCAGTACCGCAGTACCGCAAAAAACGCGCAAAAAAAAACGCAAGTGCCCAGCTCTGATTTATTATTATTATATATACACACACATACTGAAGTAATGAAACTTTAAAACTTAATTAAACACTTAAAGGAACATTATAACTATGTAATATAATTACGTAGGTTGATATAAATGGGAATTGTATCTGTGAAAGAATCCGATGATGTTACCATAATCTATACTGTAATAAACTAAGAATTTGAACATAAATTTTAGCTCTTTTTACACGGTCGCGTAGTATCTTTAAGAAAAGGTTAAATCATCCCCAGAAACATTCATGAAATATTGAATTCAGCTAAAAATGGACTTTAATAAGCAAAGGTTTCAGAAGAATTTCTTTTGAAATTACTGCGGGAGCAGGCGCGCGTGAAAAAAATTGGTATCGTCCGATATCTGAAGAGTGCTTGAGCTCTATTTTTCTGTACCGACATGATTGTTTGTAGTGACTGTATTGCCACCAATATAACTTATAATTTGATTTGCTATAATGTTTCGAGGGTCCCTTGTAATGTTGGGATTGGAAAATTGGGGTTCATTAATACATATAAAATAATAAAATCTATAACACTTAATTGGAAACATAAGTTACGTTTAATAGTTACATTCTAAAAATTTCATAAGGGATTAAAATCAATCAAAACGGGCATGTAAACATCTGAACAGGTTCTGTCCTGAAAGTGGGAGATATTGAGTTGAGCCAATCAGGCATAAGTATAACTGTCACGTGATGCCACACCTTTTATTCGTCCAATCATGACATTAAACAGAAATTAGTTTTTGGATAGTAATAAATATACATAATGATAGGGTTCAATACGGTTAAATAGCCAAATAAGTTAGTTAAATAATATAAAATAGTTAAGAATTAGTAAGATTTTTACGAGGGCCACGCAATATATTTTGCCCCACCTTTTTTTTTCTTTTCAAGTTTCCTTGTAAGTTCCAGAAATTTTGTACACAAGTAGTTACATACCTTTTTTACAACTTTTTATTTTTCCACATAGTCTCCATCCTTTTCTACGGCTTTCCTCCACCTCGAAACAAGGGCCTTTATTCCTTACTGGTAAAAGTCCGCTGGGTTCCGCTGGAGCCACCTCTTAACCTCCTCAACAACCTCATCGTCACTGAAACTTTCTTCCACGAATAGCATCCTTCATTGGCCCAAACAAATGGAAGTCTGAAGGTACCAGATCCGGGCTGTATTGAGGGTGGGGTAACAGAGTCAAGCGCATTTTTTGTTTGCAAACTGTTGTGTGGTCTCGCGTTATCGTGCGAAAGAAGGACGTCTTCCAGTTTTGTCTCCAGTTGAACTCGCTTTATGCGTCTCTGGAATGTCTGTAGAGTAGCAATATATGCCTCTGAGTTGATTGTTTGTCATTTCTTCATAATGTCCACCAGAATCACCCTTTTCATGTCCCAGAAGATGGTGACCATAACCTTTCCTGCAGAGGAAGCCATTTTGAACTTTTCTTGCGTAAGGAGTCTGCGTGATGCCACTCCATGGATTGGCGTTTTGTTTCAGGTTCAAAGTGGTGTACCCAAGTCTCATTCCCAGTCATAATTCGTGAAAGGAAGTCATCCCCTTCTGTCTCGTATCGAACCAACGACTCAGAGTTGCTGAATTATCGTATTCACACTTCCTTCACTAATTCCTAGCTCCAGTGATAGCTCCTTGTATGTGACGCGCCGATTTGATCGAATGATGCTGTTAGCACGTTGCACAGTGTGAGATGTGACAGCCGATGCCAGGCGACCGCTGCGTGGCTCTCCCCCTCTCCGATGATCTCATACGTTTAGACCAGCGTCCAACTCTGCTTCGATCAACAACAGCATCTCCGCAAACGTTTTGTAGACGTTTTTGAATATTTCCAACTGTTTCCTTCTCTGCGGTTAAGAACTCGATAACAGCTCTCTGTTTACGACGCACATCACTGTCATACACAATTTTCGAAACTGCGTTAACCATCGGTTAAAAAACCGGAAGAGAGTCGAGGAAAGAAGTTTGAAGCGAGAGGTAAGAGCAGAGCTGTGATCCTCTGTCCGTAGAACTGTGACAAGTTTTAGTAAGAGGACAAAGAGTGGAATGTATTAATTCATTCGTTCCGAGAGTTTTATAGTTCAGTTGAAACACTCAGTCCAACCATCCCAGGATATTAACGGGAATCTTATAAAATTCAATTTACAAATTATATGATCGTTGTTATAATTTTTTCCTTGTCACCATTCTAGTGAATTATATATATTTTTACTTTCTGTTTGTTTATTACTATTTATGCTTTATTTGTATTAGTACTGTTTATGTTAACTACTATGAGGCCTAACTACCCCTTCAGCGAGGAGCTAACGCAATTGGGCTAAGTTTAGTGGCAGTAGTAATAATTGTGAAATAGAGAAAAGGTAGGCCAAAAAGCCAAAACATGGTAGTGCGTAAAATGTTTTGAAACTGGCTTACTCTCCTAAGAGATAGGCTTGCCGTAGATGTTCCAGTAACACCGAGACAGTGCTCCACTTCCACGTATGCCAATAAACAAAAACGAACTAACCCTACCCATTTTTGAAAATATAGGATACTAGCATAAAGTACTTTCAGCATTTCGCAGAGAGGCGTAATATCTATAGAACGATTCGGGGCAACCCTTCAGCATTAAAATTGCAATATAGCCAATAAATTTGATGTCCTGAACATTCTCCGCTTGTTCAGTACTGAAGGTGCCTGTAAAATCAGAAATATCCATCGATTATGATTTCAGAAAAGAAAGCATTTCGTTAATGATACAATGCCAATATAAAGGACTGCCAAAGAAAGCATAAATAACACAATAAGCTGCATCGCAACCAAATTTTGGCACACTATACGGTATAGATCAGCATTAAAATTTCACTAATATTTTTGTGTATTCGTTCATGTAGTGCCCCTAATTACGGTACAATATTTAACAATAAGGATACTCTTTGACGTACAACCTACTTTTAAATTAGCGTCTGTTAAAGCCAAAAACGCTCATTGCTGTTTTAAGTTAAGTTGTATTAGCCAAATTTGACCAATCCACCACCGGTACTTTTGACCATTAAAATTTAAAAAAAGGAAATAATTTTTTTAGGAAAGTTTTCTTAGCTATATTTGTTTAGGTCCATAAAATTTAGTTTTACAATGCCTAAAACACAGATAGTTAGCTAGTGCTACCAGGCACAGACTGTACACAAGCTAATATAGAATAAACATAACTATACTTTTGAAAAAATAGCATTAATATGAAGAGATTAGCAACGCATCTGCCGGTACCTAAACACTGGCATCAATGCAACTCTAAGCAGATAGCGATGCTTTTAAATTAGGCTTGTCTGTTTTTAAGTACCATCAGGGCCAGATTAAAGGGGGCCAGAAGGGGCAGCTGCTCCAGGGCGCATGCTCGGAAGGGGCGCTAAATATCTAAATATTTGTGTTTATTTTATTCCACGTAATATATACAGTATTTTTACAAATTTAATGTGGCGGGAATATGCGTAATAAATATTTTTTGTCTCGTGTTCTTTGTTAACTTTAGTTACCACTAAACTCATCAGAGGCGACGCTTTATATTGTATGATGTGTGAATTGTGATGTGTCTGCGTAAGCGTTCGTTGACTCGTTGACGACGTTGAGTCTAGTAAAGTAGTCTGTTTGTGTTGCTGTTGCGTTTGCGTGTGACCGCTGTCGCCGTTTTTCTCATCGATTCTGAACTTACACAAAATGTAATTATTTATTCTGTGTTTATTCGTGTACTGTTTAATTAAAGTAGGTATGTTTCACGTTTGAGTTTCATATTAAGTTTTTATTTGTAATTTTCATTAATGCTTCGAAATTAACTAATAAAAATACTGTTTTCTGTCTAAACTAGTTGATTATCTTTGTGTTAACTTAACTCCAACCCTAACTTTACCTTGTGCATCCTGACCTGACGGACATATACGCCACTGTGGATGAAAGTGGCTTTGTCAACTTGAATTACGGCTTTTGATTTATTTTATAAATTAAATTTGGTTTATAATTAATTAAATATAACTTAGCATAAGCATCACAATTAACTAATAGCAATACAATTAGTTGTTATTTATTAAAGTTAAGCAAATTATAATTTTAGGAATAACTTAGGAATAAATTAATAAATTGCAATCTTGCAAATATTCACTACACGCCCTTGGTCACATTAGGCGATTTTTATTTACAGTTGTTTTTATGAGTATTTACAGTTGTTTGATTTCGATTCACCCTAAAAAATGAATGCCTCACCAAAAAATAATAAACCTAGCGGATGTGAATTTAGAAACGTATGCCAGGAGTAATTAAAACGCATCCAAAACATTATTGACAAAATTCCAAAACTGGACAATTATTTCTCATTCGTTACATCTCAATCTGAAACACAAATGGAAGAGGATGACTGAAACAATTTGCAGAATTTTCCTAGTCCTAGTTCACAACTAAATGGAATCGTAGACCAAGACTCGCCAAATAATTCTAGTCTTAGTATAAGTTCAGAAGAAAAAACGAAAAATATTGAAAATACTGACACTAAGGCGAATAAAGTTAATGGTTTCTAATCGAATTCAGCCGCGCATGAGAATGAAACGTCCAAATTACGTGGTCACTGAAATGAATGTGGTGGAAACTGACCCTGCTTTGTGGATATTAAATGAAAACACTATTAATATTTAGTCGCGAATCCTCCAGTGCAAAATATTAAAACCATCGATTTTTCTAAAACTCGCCGAACAATCGGAAACGTGGAGAGACAATTTACAGCTTATAGCGTTTTCATAAGGGAACTTGTGAATAAGGAACAGAAACAATGAGAATGGCTATTATGGCCAGTACTGAGTGCACTGCTGAAGGTGCTAATTTCTTCTCGTTGCTTCAAATGTTGTATAATTTTTTTGCCAATTCTACACTAAGGTGGAACGTACTTAATACAAAGTTGTTTTCCGAATATGATACCCTTGCAGTAAATCAGCTATCAGCTCGTTGGTCATGCCGAAATGATGCCTGCACTGCTTTAAAAAAAAGACTACAAACCCATAAAGGACGCATTAGAGGAAATTATGGAAGACACTCTTCAAACTAATGCGACACGTGAAGAAGCTTCGTCCTTACTAAATAAACTAAGTAATCTAGATACTGCATTCATGATAGTGAGATGGACTCCTATTTTGAATAGGTTCAATGCGACTAGTAAGCAATTACAGTCGATAAATATGGATCTTCCTACAGTTGTATTGTTGTACGATTTATTATTATTATTAACTAGTACAGTTCCCGCCGCTTCGCTGACGGTTAGACAGGCTAAACTACAAAAAAAGAACCCAGCCGTGAAAATTTTGAGCTTCACATTGTGTCAACATTTCTGAATCTGGTATCTCCCAAAACCTCCTCACCCCCATTCATGCAACTTGGGGGTTAACCCCCTCCCCCATTACCCCACCCCTCCCCATTACCCCACCCATCCCCCATTACCCCCACCCCCACCCTTCCCCCATTGCTAAACTATAGAAAAGAACACAGTCATGAAAATCTTGAGCTTCACATTGCCGCCCGTAATACAATTTCTGAATTTTTTTCTCACAATTTTTTCTCACAATTTCTGAAAGTGTGACGGACAGACGGACAGACAGACGGACAGCTCTCTTATTATAATATAATAATATAGATAGATTAAATATTTTTAAAAATTTTGGGAACAATTCTATGAGCTGGAAACGCAGGGAAAAGAAATGTGTGGAAACGATAAGTAAACACGTGAAATTCTTCGGAAACGTTGAAGAAAACATTTTTACGATGACGAAAACAAAGAAGACACGCAATTAAAAGGAAAGGAAAAAATAAAAATAGAAACATTTTATGCTATCGTAAACAATATTATCTAAGAATTGCACCGCAGAAAATCTGCTTATGATTTAAAATTTGCAAGGTTTGTTTTTATTTTTTCATTTAACTGATTTATGACTATAAAACTGTTAAAGAGAAAGCTAAAATGCTGGTGAAGTTTTATATACTCGTAGAAGATTTGGAACCAGACTTTATACTAGGGGCACTCAATACATTTTGCTCCACCCTTTTTTCTTAGCTAAATAATAGGCCATGGGGATGAAGTGGCTTTTGGGCCGTAAGTTTGAACTTTCTGCGCTTCACATAACCGGATTTTTCCACTTTGAACCTCTTCTCTTTATATAAAACAGCTTTTAAACGCCTTTTTTAAAACCGATGGTTAACGCAGTTTTGAAAATTGTTGTTGTTGTTGTTTAGCCGATCAGCCCACCCTGATCGAGCAAGCCGGCGGCACGCAGGTAACCGATCGCCCTCTCCGGAGTGGACCAGAGGTTCAGCGCACTAGTGATGTTGTGTTGTGTTCGTTGTTGTGCTAGAGCGGTACAGTCCGTCATAATGTGTACAATTGTTTGTGGTGTGTCTTGGCACAGGTGGCAGGTGTCGTCTATGGAGTTGTCTAGTCTGTGTTTATATGTCCGTAAGTTTGGGTGATGTCCACATCGGAATCGTGCTAAGTTAACTCGATCCGATCTGCTCAGGCTGATCTCTGACCTGTTAATGGTGGCGGCTTCGCACCTAGGACCGCATTCGGACCGAGTCGTGTCAGTGCTTTGTGGGTTAGATGTGTGTGTATGTGTTTTCTGTACTGTGTGATGTCTGTGGGGCGTGGTATGGAATGGAGTATTTCGTTATAATATCTCTCTGGTGTTACCTTAATGGTGCGAGGTGTTGGTGCATGATTGTACATGTAGTGGCAAGGGTGTTGTGGGTTAGTTGTCGCTGCTGCCATGAATTGTGTTCCCCTCATGTCTAAATGTTCCCTAACTTTTAGTATTTTTGTTTCTGTGTGCAGGTGTTCTATTGGTGTTGTTTGAGTGCATCCTGTAATGATACGAAGTGCGTTGTTTTGTATTGTTTGTAAGGTGTTTATGTGTGTGTTTGAGATAATGGGTGCCCAGCATGGGCTAGCATAGTCCATAACTGAGCGAATATATTGTTTGTATATGAGTGATGTTGTTTCCTGCTGGTGTCCAAAGTTTGTGCCTGTTAGTACCCTAAGCGTGTTAAGTCTTGACGTACATTTGGTTTTAATATCCTGAATGTGGTTTGCAAAAGATAATGATGTGTTGTATGTGACACCAAGTATTTTGGTTCTGTGAGTGTGTGGAATGTTGATGTTGTTTAGTGTAAGCTGTGGAATTACCTGGTGTTCTTTTGTGTTGCTTGTAAGCAAGGTGATGGTTGATTTTGTGGGCGCTACTTTGAGTCTATTGTGTGTGAGCCAGTCTTGTATACTGTTTATGTATGTTTGTAGGTTATTTGTAGCGGTGTCGATGTTGTTGTGGGTGGATGTTAGAGTGATATCATCTGCATATGATGATAAGGTAAGCTTGTTATCTATGGGTGTTGGAATGTCATGCATGTATAAGTTGAAGAGTGTTGGTGAGAGAACAGAGCCTTGAGGGACCCCGTTCGGAAAAAGCTTGTTTTTGGATGACTTGCCATTAAATGTGACATGTGAGTATCTTCCTGAGAGATAGTTGCTCAGCCACCTTTTGGTGTTATTGTGCATGTTTGTGTTGAGTATTTTGTTTATGAGAGGGAAGCGTGGGATAGCATCAAATGCTTTACTAATGTCTATTGTTGCTAATAGTGTACGTTGAGCTGGTCTTCTGGAGTTGATGCCATCCATGATGTGCTGCGTGAGGTTAGTGAGTAATGTCGTGGTTGAGTGGTGAGGTCTGAATCCATGTTGAGTAGGCGATAGTGGTATGTGTGGGTTGGTGATTTGTAAGATTAGTCTTTCTGTTACTTTGGAAGGTGTGCATAGTAAAGTAATGGGTCTATAGGAAGCTGGTTCTGTTGGATTTTTGTTTGGTTTGAGTAGTGTAATAATTTTACCTTGTTTCCATATGTCAGGAATAATACAGTGTTGGTATGAATATGTGCTGATATTTGTGAGAGCTAATATTCCTTGTGGGCCCAAGTGTTTAAGGTGTATGTTAGATATGTTGTCTGGTCCAGTAGCCTTCGAATTCTTAATGTTTTTGATGATCTTGGTGGTCTGGTCTGTATTGAAGGGTGTAATGGTCATGTCGATTCTGTAGGTTTTCTTGTGTCTGGCTGTTTGTCTGTCTGCATGTTTCTGGTTGTTGTCTCTGTTTAAGTGACTTATCTTTGCGTAGTGATTAACTAGAATGTTAGCTTGTTGTGTGTATGTTGGGATATTATTTTGGCTGCGACAGATAGCCGCGTGTGAGGTGTGAATGCCGCTGTTAGAGTGGGTAATGCTGTTTATAGTCTTGTATAGCCTGTATGTATCTGTGGAGTGGTTTAGTGTTGTTATGAATTCCCTGAATGTTTCTGTTTGTTTTTCTTTGAGTTTGTTGTTTATTTCTGTGTTGAGCTGTTGTATCTGCTGTTTTATGGCTTCTGTGTGTGGTGTTTGTGTGTTATATTTGAGGTTGTTACGTTGCCTTATGAGGTGGGCTATTTCTCTAGTGTAATTTGGGTTGTATTTCCTAATGTTGCCCTTGGGTATGTATTTGTTTGCATTATTGATAATCTGATTAAATGTCTTGAGTGTTGTATCGATGTTTATGATGGGTGTGCTGTTTAATGTGGTGAATTGTTCCTCAGTCTGTATTTTGAACTGTTCCCAATCAGCTTTCTTGTAATTTCTGTAAGTGTGCCTAAGGCTGTTGGGGCAGAGTGTAGAATGTGTTGTAATGATGATGGGCAGGTGGTCTGATGACAGTTGTTTTTCTGTTCTCCATTGTGTATGTGTTGCTAGTGAGGGGGAACAGAACGTTATGTCTGGGGAGGAGTTTGAGTATCCTGCTTGATGTGGTATGTGTGTATGTTCTTCTGTATTGTTAAGAATGAAGAGGCTGTTTAGTTGTGTGGCTATGTTGGCGCCTCTGGTGTTGTTTTGGTTGTGCAGGTACCAACTAGTGTCTTTGGCGTTGAAGTCTCCTCCTAAGATGACATTAGTGAGAGAGGCAAGATTGTGTAACTGTGGATTGTAATTGGCTGGCACCTGAGGTGAACTATCTGGTGGGATGTAAATGTTGATTAGTGTGGTGTTGTGTTTTGCGCGTGTTTTAATGTTAACTGCCTGTATTTCTATCGTGTTATCTGCTTGGATTGTGTTTGTAATGTTTTGGGTAGCATCAGTGTAGCTAATGCTTTTACGTATGTAAGTGATGAGTCCACCCCCGTTACCCCAGTACGATCTTGACGGATCGCCGTGAAGTCAGGGATGGTGGGTGTTTTGTGTGTGCGTTTTAGTTTTGTTTCTTGTATAAGTGCTATGTGAATGTTTTGTTTGTGTACGAATTCCTAAGCTGCATGATTTTGTTTGTGAGGCCATCTACGTTGTACTGTAATATGTTAATATTATACTTCTGTATGTGTCTCATGGTGCTATTGTGTCTATGTCTTTGTGTATGGTGACATGTGTAAGTTGTAGTGGGGCCTGGATTAGTCTTAATGTCGCCAGAGAGTAAGAGTAGTTCGGGGAGCACGCAATTGTTCCCTGTAATTGAAAAAATAGCACGCTGAGAATAGGTCCGGCCCCGGGAGCCGATCGGCACTCTGACCGTGCCACGCAACAGGCCGTCGACTGCCAGTCTAGCCAACCGTAGACAGCCCGCTGCACGGAGATTTGAGGAAGTTTGGCCACCAGCGCGTTGATGTTTTGGTTTGACGTCGCTTCTTCGCGTTGACGTGTCCTGCGCTGGAGGATGCAGCCACTGTTTAGAAGCTTCCTCGTCAGCTGCTAACACTTTTTTCACGTTGTTCTAACTACTGTACCTGTTCAGACGTTTTTTAAAACAAATCTTTATAAACAAATATGCAATTTTGTCTTGCTCTCTTGTTGGAGTTCTGAAAATGAATTGCCCTCCTCTCTGCTAAATTGCTCTAATATGGACTCTGTTTCTTCTCTTTCTTTTATTTTCACTAGAAATATGTCTAAAATTCAATACAGAAATCTTCTTGGGTAGAATTTAGCACCACAAAGTTAAAACTGTGAAGCACAAAATGTCAATTAGACTCATTTACTGTATAGTGTTCACCACTTGCTGCTCCATAAGTCCGGTTTAGGTTGTATGAAGGGGTGAGGAGGTTTTGGGAGATACCAGATTCAGAAATGTTGACACAATGTGAAGCTCAAAATTTTCACGGCTGGGTTTTTTTTTGTAGTTTAGCCTGTATGACAGTGATGTGCGTCGTAAACAGAGAGCTGTTATCGAGTTCTTAACCGCAGAGAAGGAAACAGTTGGAAATATTCACAAACTTCTACAAAACGTTTACGGAGATGCTGTTGTTGATCGAAGCACAGTTGGACGCTGGTTTAAACGTATGAGATCATCGGAGAGAGGGAGAGCCAGCCTCGATGATGAGCCATGCAGCGGTCGCCCGGCATCGGCTTTCACATCTCACACTGTGCAACGTGCTAACAGCATCATTCGATCAAATCGGCGCGTCACTTACAAGGAGCTATCACTGGAGCTAAGAATTAGTGAAGGAAGTGTGAATACGATAATTCAGCAACTGGGATACTTAAAAGTGTGTTCATGGTTTGTTCCTCGCGAATTGACTGAGGATCACAAAGCCCAAAGAAAAGAAATTGCTTCTGAATCGTTGGTTCGATACGAGAAAGAAGGCGATGACTTCCTTTCACGAATTGTGACTGGGGATGAGGTTGGGTGCACTACTTTGAACCTGAAACAAAACGCCAATCCATGGAGTGGCATCACGCAGACTCCCTACGCAAGAAAAGTTCAAAATGGCTCCCTCTGCAGGAAAGGTTATGGCCACCATCTTCTGGGACATGAAAGGGTGATTCTGGTGGACATTATGAAGAAAGGACAAACAACCAACTCAGAGGCATATATTGCTACTCTACAGACATTCCAGAGACGCATAAAGCGAGTTCAACTGGAGAGAAAACTGGAAGACGTCCTTCTTTTGCACGATAATGCAAGACCACACAACAGTTTGCAAACAGGTGAGGCCATCACAAAAATGCGCTTGACTCTGTTTCCACACCCTCAATACAGCCCGGATCTGGCACCTTCAGACTTCCATTTGTTTGGGCCAATGAAGGATGCTATTCGTGGAAGAAAGTTTCAGAGTGAAAGATGAGGTTGTTGAGGAGGTTAAGAGGTGGCTCCAGCGGAACCCAGCGGACTTTTACCAGCAAGGAGTAAAGGCCCTTGTTTCGAGGTGGAGGAAAGCCGTAGAAAAGGATGGAGACTATGTGGAAAAATAAAAAGTTGTAAAAAAGGTATGTAACTACTTGTGTACAAAATTTCTGGAACTTACAAGGAAACTTGAAAAAAAAAAAAAAGGTGGGGCAAAATATATTGAGTGGCCCTCGTACAAGAAGTTTTACAGCTGTGCGTTGCACACAATTTTTCATGCTAAATCAAAATCTAACAAGGATTTTAATTTATTAAAAACAATAAGGGAGGAGAGATTAGATGTTAGTTTTCCAAGTGTAGAAATATGTTTGAAAATATATTATTCCATGTCACTAAGCAACAGTTCGGGTGAAAGGTCCTTTTTGGCGCTGAGAAGGGTTAAAATTTTTCTTCTAAGTTCTATATCCCAGGAAAAACTCAATAGCTTGGCGCTTCTGAACATTGAATCAGAATTATTAAAAATTATTTCCTGGGACTCCGCTATGGAACAGTTCGCCAGAGAGAAGAGCCGAAAAGTGCTCTAGTTTGTTTTTCCTCAGAAGAATATGATTATTATCTTTATTTAATTATTTTGACTGTTTTGTTTGTTTTTCAAAAGTAAAGTTTCATTTAATTAAATATCAGTTAAATGCAATATTGTTTTTTATTACATAAAATTCAATGGTAAGGGGCGAATATTAGACATGACCCCGGACACAAAAAGTGTTAATCCGTCCCTGGGTATACCTAGAATTCTAGTATATAGTATTGTAGATAACTAGCTATGATTTAAGTATTCCTAAAATAATATTCAAGTTTCAAATAATTACGAGTACAGCTAAAATATTTGATAGAAAAAAAATTAGAATAAAGTTTCAAAGTTACAGACTAGTTCCCAGGGCCGTAACTAGGGTTTAGAAATTAGTGAGGTCCAGATTTTTTTCGAGCGCGGCGGGACGAGCAAAATTCAGACCAAAATGACATCTACAAACACAACCCAAGCTATACACTAAACACAAAACACAAAACGCTCGACGCTCCCTCTTTTCAAAAGAAAAGCGGTAATATGCGTTTCATACACGGAGAACGGTTCAGTCTCTTTTTTTTTTTTTAGGAAATAATTACCGAGGTCCGGACCTCGGTGGCCTCATAGGTAGTTACGGCCATGCTAGTTCCAATTCAGTTTTGGAATTAGCTTATAGGCTTAATTTAATATGTTAAAGATTCAAAAGATTCAAAACTTTATTCAGCGTCGTTGAGGGTCTTGCTGTTTTCATCACTTCCCTATATAAGGTTTACTCTGACACTACATAAAGAACATGACCTATTATATAAACTTTTTATAACGGAAGTAAAATGTCTAAAATGTCAGACTGACTTTTTATCTGCGCGGCCGCGTTAGGGTTCGCATCCTGGGTTCTCTTTTGAGGTCATGCGTAAATTTACCCATTATAAAACTGTTATAGATAGAGTTTAGAACCAGTCTCATCCAATTCGGGAGTCAAACATTACTCCAAGAGAAACAAAGATCCTCTTGAGAAGATACGTTTGTTGGCTCTGATTTTTTTTTTGTTTTCCAACAATGTAACTTGGCCAGTAGTGAAAAATTTATTGTTTTAAAAAATACGCAGATTTTGCTCGATCAGCAAGCAACAACAAAACTCGTTTTGTAAAACGAAACAAATTTTGCTGTCTAAAACTGAAACAAAAGTTTCGTTGCAAAAATAAAAAAATTTTGGTGTTAATCAACAAACATTTTTAACACCAAATGATTTTATTAAGTCTCAGTAAAGATCCATGGGTATCAAAGGATTAAATCTCTCTATAATAATGTACGAGTAGCAGTGTCTTTAGGATGATAATAATGATGGGAGTACTCAACACTCAAAGTAGGGATGCACCGTTTATCGGTATCGGCATCAGTTTTGCTTAGTTATTCATCGGCAATATCATTATTCAAAATTACCAAACTAAATGCAAAGATATAAATTACCATACTTTTAATTTCCCAAACTAAAGCTGTGATTCGTCTAATGAGTAAAAAAAAAAACCTCAGATAAATAACTAGAATTTCATTATGGACTATGAAGTTGCATTACAAATTAAATTATCTTTTGAGTCTGCATTTGAATTATTTAAATACATTGTTTCACCTAAGACGTATATAAATTTAATTAGTTATGTGTCGTTAAGTTTTTAACGATGAATCAGTTCATTATTCAACATTGTAGGCATAATGAAAGACTTCATAATTTTAAATCACTCTTTGGGTAATTTCACAAAAATAGATTTTTTTTTTTAAGAAAAACTAACACCTTTTTCGATTAATCCTATATTTTACTCGTTAACGGTAAATCAGAATTAAATTTTTTTTCTAGGAATTACCTGGTAAGGGCCTAATGTAAGATTAAAAATAGTGTATCTATTCCAACATTAGTGGGAATTTGAGGACGCTTAGATTGGAATGTAGAAACATTAATTTTTCAGCATTATCAGGACAGTACTGTATATTTCTTATTTGTTCGTAAATGCTCCCTCCTTTGCAACACAGCATTTCACTCTTTATATACTAACAAATGAAAAGCAAAAGATTGGGAGCAGGTGTAGTTTACGTCCCCCTGACGCAAAAGGGGACACAAACTACACTAGGTCAAAGTTGGGGAACGTAAACTACACTAGGATAATGTAGGGGAACATAAACTACACTATACACCACAGGGGGACCTAAACTACACTTGCTTCAAAGATTGTTTCAGAGCTAATGACGTTAAGTTAGGGTAGCTCTCTACTTTTTTGTCAGTCTAATTACAATATAAAACTAGAAAAACTGTGGTTATGATCTTATTTAAATCTAATTAATCGATATTTCCTTGATGATCCGTCGTCCTTGAAACATTTTCCATTATTCTAAATTTATTACAGAAATTTACTGATGTTTCTGGTTCCCAATGAGGCAAGTTATTTTACTGCTAAAAACTTTCTATTACATATATCAAAATGTCCAAATTTTAAGTAAAACTGAAGTGACTGTATGAGTTGGATCTTAACTGACATTTAAATTCTTTAAAAATAGAGAGGAAATTCTTTTCTAATATTTTTAAGGAAATTGATCAATTGATGCAAATGAGATTGGGTTTTAAGTAGAAAAATGTTCAATAATTCAAATTATATATAGTAATTAACTTCTCTAAACAACAAAAAATGCGATTTGCCCTAAAGATTAGAAATTAATAAATATACAGTATAACCATAACAACAGTATATTAAAACATTATTATGTAAAGTAAAAGTCGTAATAAAAAGTTAAATAAGGGTAAGAAAAGTCATGTAAAAATGGATACAATATCTGTTACCACAATACAAGCTTTGCATACAAAGAAATTTAGCACTGACTGCAAGTGAAATGGAGCTCATATGGGAATATTCTTATGGAATTTATGCTCTCATTCTATAAATTTAACGATCAACTCGATAAGTGTTTGAATTAAAGTTTTGTTTTTGCTTGTTCAACTATTTATATTAAGCTATAGTGAATTTGCTCACTAATTCAGAAAATAGAGGGATTTTGAATGGCAAACATTTAAATGAAAGATTAAGAATACCAGATAACCCTTGCGTTAGAGAGTTGGACAGAAAAGGAATGAGAATGTGTCGAAAGTTTGATGCTCCTCTGAAAGGATAAGGCATGCAGTTAGAGAGCTCAGAAGAGCAGTGTCCGTTATAAGAGCGATAGTGAAGAGTGATTGAAGACAGTGAGTAAGTGGCGGGCAATTAATGAGACGAAAAGCCTTTGATTCCACCCGGTCAAGTACGACTGTGTGTGTTGAGACACCCCATACATGAGAAGCATACTCCATACAGGGGCGGACAAAACCCTTGTACAGAGAGAGCAACTGAGTAGGGGTGAAGATACTATGCAGCCGGTACAGCATATCTAAGCTCTCAGGGGCTGTTTTAGAAAGAGAGTATATATGATCTTTCCAGGAATGATCACGAGAAAAGGAAACACCAAGAATGTTAAGAGAAGAGGAAGGATTGAGTTGTGTGTTGTTGAAGGTAAGGGGATAGTCGTGTGAAAGATTGTGACCAGGCAGATGGAGGAACTGAGTATTTGAAGCATTGAAAACAACAAGATTTTCTCTCCCTCAATCAGATATAGCAGAAAAATCAAAGCTCAGGTGCTCCAGAGCCGTACTACGCGAATCATGGAGTGACTGTTGAGAAGGACGCTTTGGGAAGTGGGTGGAGAAGTGACGAGTGGAATCATCGGCATAGGAGTGAATAGAACAGGAAGAGCGAATTAAAAGATCATTAATAAATAAAAGGAAAAGATTGAGTGACAGGACACAACCCTGAAGAACACCGCTGTTGATAGTTGTAGGAGAAGAACATTGGCCATCTACAACCGCAGTTATCGATCGGCTAGAAAAGAAATTAGAGATGAAGGCACAGACAAAAGGATAGGAACCGAAGGAGGGCAGTGGAAATTAAATAGTTGTACCAGACTCTATCAAAAGCTTTCGATATGTCTAGCGCAATAGCA